>JAJEJO010000971.1:674948-828022 GCA_020662805.1 Glaucomys volans
AAAAAAAAAAAAAAAGATAAAATTTAAAACAGAGCAGAAAATGTAGCTCAGTGGTAGAGTGCTTACCTACTGTGAGCAAGGCCTTGGGTTGAATTTCCCAATACCATGAATGAATGAATATATATTCTTATTCTACTAGGAAATTGTGATCTGTGGCCAAGATAAACAAACCTAAATTTAGCTCTTTGGGAAACCTTGAGCATTTTAGTGCATTTTCTTTTTCTTTAGTTTAAATAAATATTTCTAAGTCTTAACTATTTATGCACACTGCTTCTAATTTAAAATATATACTAAATGAATTGATGTGTTCTGAAATTCTTTGTCAATTGTAACTTCTCTTTGCATTTTCAGGAACCTCCATATAGCCGGCTTCCTCCTCCTCCCCCACAACCACATCCTAGTCTAGATGAGCTACATCGCCGAAGAAAGGAAATAATGGCCCAACTGGAGGAAAGAAAGGTTATCTCTCCACCTCCTTTTGCACCTTCACCAACATTGCCTCCCACATTCCATCAGGAGGAAGTAAGCACATCATTTTTAATATCATTTATCAAATTTTCATTTATTTGTGTGCGTGTGTTTAAATAACTTTATATATTCCCAAGGTTATGTACCTATTCCTAGGGTTATCAAGATATTTTGCTGTTTTCTTCTAAAGATTATTTTATTTTACACTTGGATATGCAATCCATCTAGAATTGATTTTCATATAAACTGTGTCAGGGTCAAGATCCATTTCTTGTCTGTAAGGATATCTCATTTATCCTGCACCATTTAATGAATTGAGCATCCTTTCCTCAGTGTCCTGCAGTTACCTTTGTTATGATGAGGTGACCATTGATCTATTTCTGTTCTTACACCAATACCACATGCCTCCCCCACCACCACCACCACATTCCTTTAATGTAGTTTTATTGTTCTTCAAGAATCAGCATGTTTCCGGGCGTGGTGGCGCATGCCTATAATCCAAGCGACTTGGGAGGCTGAGTCAGGAGGATCGAGAGTTCAAAGCCAGCCTCAGCAACTTAGCGAGGCCCTTAGCAACTCAGTGAGACCCTGTCTCTAAATAACCTACAAAATAGGGCTGGGGATGTGGCTCAGTGGCCAAAGAGTGTCCCTGAGTTCAATCCCTGGTTCCAAAAAAAAAAAGAATCAGCATGTTGCCCAGCTGCCGTGGTGCACACCTGTAATCCTAGTGACCCAGGAGGCTGAGCAGGATCCCAACTTCCAGGCTAGCCTCAGCAACTTAATGAGACGTTGTGTAAAAACAAAAAATAAAAAGGGCTGGGGGTATAATTCAATGATAAAGCACTTCTGGGTTCAATTCCCAGGAGTCGGGGGTTGTGGGGAGTATCAACATAATTTCACAAAATATTTGCTTCAGTTTTGATTAGGATACATTGAATCTGTGCTGGAATATGTGGAAGCTTGTCCAGGGGCTGCGGGTATATCTCAGTTGTAGAGTTTTTGCCTACCACATAAGCCCCTGGGTTCAATTAAAAAAAGGGGACTCGTCCAAATTGAGATGTGCTGTAAGCATGAACTGTACACTGAATCTAAAGATTTAGTACCAAAAAAAGTAAAGTGTTTTGTTTTGTTTTGTTTGTTTGTTTGTTTATTTTGCAGTGCTGGGGATTGAACCCAAGGCCTTGCACTTGCAAGGCAGGCACTCTACCAACTGAGCTATATCCCCAGCCCCTGTTTTATTTTTTTAATATCTTGGATACATTGGGTTAAGTGAAATGCTTTTTTTGTTTGTTTGTTTGTTTGTTTGTGGTACTGAGGATTGAACTAAGGGGCACTTAACCACTGAGGCACATCCCCAGCCCTTTTTTGTATTTTATTTATTTAGATATGGTCTTAGTGAGTTTCTTACAGCCTTATTAAGTTGCTGAGGCTGGCTTTGAAATCTAGATCCTCTTGCCTCAGCCTTCCAGCCGCTGGGATTACAGGCATGCTCCACTGCGACTGGCTGCATTTGTTATTAACAAGAGAAATTAGGTAGATTTTTGTGTATTCTTCTATTTAGTAGGCTAAATTTCCTAACTAATTTTAATATTTGTTAATGGATTCTTATGGGTTTTCTGAGCACACAATCATGTCCTCCATGAATAATTACTGGTTGTTTCCTATTTATTCCTTTTGTCTCTTTTCTTGTTTACACTCTAGAATAATGTTGAATAGAAGTAGAAATAGCAAGTATTTTGTTTATAACTTAGTATTGAAGAAACAAAAAGGATGGTAAAGAAAAGAAAAGAAAATACAGGTAATCAAAGTTGGAAAAAAGACGAGAACCCTAAAATAAAGTTGCTTTTAAAACAAACAAACAAAAAAACTGGTTAAGCTGGGTGTGGTGGCGCACACCTGTAATCCCAGCACTTGGGAGGCTGAGTCAGGAGGATCGTGAGTTCAAAGCCAGCCTCAGCAACTTAGCAAGGCCTTAAGCAACTCAGTGAGACCCTGTCTCTAAATAAAATACAAAAATAGGACTGGGGATGTGACTCAGTGGTGGAGTGCCCCTGGGTTCAATCCCCAGTACCCACCCCCAAACAACAACAACAACAAAAAAACTGGTTCATATAGCTAGGCATGGTTGTACACAACTGAAATCCCAGCAACCCAGGAGGCTAAGGCAGGAGGATCTGAAGTTTAAGACCAGCCTTTGGCAATTTAGGGAAGACCCTGTTTCAAAAAACAAAATGGGCCAAGGGTTAGCTCTGTGGTAGAGTGCCTCTGGGTTCAGTCCCCACTACTGAAACAACATCCAAAACTGATTAATGTACCACAGGGCAGTAAACCATAATTTTGGATATTACCTTCTTTGTATTTCTACAAAACAGTCTAATAGTTATTGTGAATGAGTGTTGTCTTGCATCTTTTTAATACCTATGTGATCTGTAGTGATAACTCATTTTTCCGCTTCTGCTATTGGTAATATTCTTTTCTTGGTCAGTCTTGCTAGGGATTTTCCATTTTATTTGTCTGTAAAACAAAGCCAGCTTTTTGCTGTGTTGATCTTATTTATTCATTTGTTTGTTTTGTTGTTTTATGCATAGTAATTCAGCTTATAGTGGTATATTTTTTTAAAAGATAGCACATAGCAGACATTTAGTAAATAATAACTGTTTATTTTTTCATTGCTGTTTTTACTTTTCATATGAATTTCATATAAATTATAACAATAGCTGGCTACTAAAGAACTTTGTATAGAACCATCTTAGGACATACAAAGCTCTACATATTTAAGCCTTAATTCTGATTATAAACAGCCTACATATAGTTGTACTAAATTCAAACATTATAGAAATACATAATATAGAAATAATTTTTCCAAAATCCTGTTTTTTCTCTCTTCTGTCAGTTTGTTATGTATTTCATCGTCTTTTTGTTCCTGCACTAACATTATTTTTTACTAGAATGATTTGATCATACATTCTGAGGTTTCATGCCTGTGTTTTGCATTCTTTTGCTTACAGGTTTTTTGGTTTTTTTTTTACTTAACTCATTATTCTGGATGTTTATGTCAGTGTATGAGTTTATCCGATTCCTTTTAATAGGTGCATAGTACATCATATTTGGTGTGGAAAGAGCATGCTTTTTAGTAGGTAGTATGCTTTGAAAGCTAACTTATACATGAAGTTGTAGATGGAGGAGAAATAATAAAGGAGATAAAAAGGAAAAACATGAACAATAGAAACAAGTGAGTACTGATGAGCAGCATAACCTTGCTCAGTGCACAGAGCCATAATTATGACTCAGAAGAGATCCTTAAGTATAAAGCAAGACTTAGAGCCCCTAAGTACCAGCAGCCCCTGCGTTATCAGTAGATCTACATATTCTTGTGATAAAGTGAAAGCATCGTTAAAGTTCTAGTTCTTGTTCTGCCCTGTTCTTGTTGTGGTATAACCTTGATAAGATTGTACCTACATTTTTCTCTATTGAACTTGAAGAACTTATGAGATATTATACATGAAAGCACTTTGAAAATGAGGAAAATGGGCAGCATTACATAAAAGTGAATATTACAATAGCTGTTCTCTTACTAGATAAAAGGACTTACCTTAAGATAAAAATTATGCATATTATCCTTTTTACCTCCTTGAATCATCCTATGGACCAGAATTTATTCAAGATAGGAATTGTGGCTGTTAAAGAGATTATAAAAAAGAATTGTTACATCATCATCCACTGTATACAGCATTTTAAACTGTATTTAATGTTTTTGTTCATCTGTTATTGAAGGAAACATTGAGGAAAGTCTAGGAAAACCATGCCTTGATACATATTTGCTTAAATGTTTACTTCATCTAATGTAATGAAAAAAATGGGCAAACCTCCTCTAAAATCCTGACTTGATTCCATGAAAGATACAGAGATACTTCTTTTTGACCTCCCAATAACAAAGTGTGATAGCTAAAATCATTTTTAAGGTTTTCTTTTTATAAACTTGACACTTGAAAATCAAATAGCACTATATTACTTCAGCTTGATGTTCTGAGAAATTCCTTGCTTTCTCTGTCTTGTTACTCATAGACCCATTTCCTGTTTTTTGTTTTGTTTGTTTTTCTTCATCTGTAGTTTTTGGATGAAGAATTGAAGGTAGCTGGGAAATACAAAGGAAATGATTATAGCCAGTACTCTCCTTGGTCATGTGACACCATCGGCTCCTACATTGGAACCAAAGATGCAAAACCCAAAGATGTTGTGGCAGCAGGGAGTGTGGAAATGATGGTATGTGTAATGGCTAAGCCATAATTAATACAAATCAAGAGAAGCCAAGTAAATTTCACTCGTTACAGTTTAGGCACAAATAATTGAGCTTTGCTTTAGAGTTTCAGACCATAGTATACTCAGCACGTGACCTGCATTGATACTATACAATTCTTTTATTTTATTCAACTATAAGTAGAAACATTTATTATCTAGACAAAAGAGCATTTATTATGTATCTGTGCAGGTGGTAATTTCCCACCAGTTATTTTGAACTCAAGCTAACTTATTTTATATAATTAATCAAGATATTGAACTTCTGGGGCTGGTATTGTAGCTCAGTGGTAGAGTGCTTGCCTAGCATGTGTGAGGCATTGGGTTTGATCCTCAGCACTGCATATAAATAAATAAAAAAACAGGTTCATTGACAATGAAAAATATATTTTAAAAAAAAAGATGTTGGACTTCACCAACAAAGTTGAATCTAGTGAATAAGTATTGTTTGGGTCAGAATTAAAGCTGATTAGCTTCAAGTGAGCTCTGACATATTGAAATTTATTATACTTATTTGTTTTATCTTAATTGCCTTTTTAGTTTTTAAAGAAATAAAATTTTCCAGAGTCTGAGGCAGGAGCATTGCAAGTGTAAAACTAACCTAGGCAGTGTAGCAAGACATTGTCTCAAAATTAAAAAGCTTATAATGGTCGGGGTTAGCTCAGTGGTAGGGTGTCCTGGGTTCAACCCCTGGTACTGCCAAAAAAAAAAAATTGATTTCAACACTGGTAGCACTATAAATAAATGACTTGATATCTATAGTATAAATACAAGTAGTGACAGCTTCCAAAAAAACAGAGAAATGGATATAGAGGAGAAAAAGCAAAAATAAGCCTTTAGGGACTGAGGGAATAGCTCATTGCTGGAGCACTTCCCTAGCACTTGTGAGGCCCTGGGTTTAATCCCCAGCACCAAAACACCCAAAAAACATCCAAGCCTTTGTTTGCATTATTCTGTGGTGTGATTCGGGAAAAATTTCTTTTAGGCCATAATAAACCTTTTCATTGGAATAAGATGAGCAGGTGGAGTTAAATAGGAACCCTTGTTTTGGACCTACTCTACTTTCAGAAGGGATTATTACATTGAAGTACCATATGTACCAGCAAAATAAAACTAATTTTCTTAAATCAGTAAAGAATAAAAATATTATTAACACATTCTAGATGTAATTGAAAATCTCCCATAGAGGTTAAAGAAGTCTTACTCAGTGTTTCTCAAACACTAATATTCATACACATCACATAGGAATCAATCACTCTCTCAACATGTATATATATACATACATATGTATATATATGTATGTATAACATACATCATATATATAGGGAGAAATACATGTTTCTGGCCAGGTGCTGTGGCATATGCCTGTAAATCCCAGCCACTAAGAAGACTGAGGCAGGAGAATTGCAAGTTTAAGGCTGACCTCAGCAACTTAGTAAGACCCTGTCTCAAAATTAAAAAATGAAAAGGGTTGGTGGTGTATGTCATTGGTAGAGCATTTAACTAGTATGTACAAGGCCCTGGGTTCAATCTCCAGTACCACAAAAAACTATGTGTGTGGGAGTGCATGTGTATGTGTGCATACTTGGTCATGATATAAAATATATTTTTGACTCTGAGGAGTGGTCCTTGGTTTAAAAAGCAATGTTTTGTATGAGAACTGAAGGCAACTAAAGATTTTAGTCTTACCAATATGGACATTGTGCTCTAACCAAGCATGGTGGTGTACACCTTTAATCCTAATGACTCTAGAGGTTGAAGCAGGAGGATTATAAGTTCAAGGCCAGCTTTAGCAATTTAGAGAGACCCTGTGTCACAATAATAATTGAAAAGGGCTAAGGCTGTATCTCAGTAGTACAGCACCCATGTCCCTAGTAACCAACATCAAGCTCATGCTCTTTATTACAAACCTTATTACAAAGCTAGAAGAAATTGTGTTAGAGATCTCAGTGTGGGATAGACTTCTCATTCTGCTTTTTTTATCAGAATGTGGAGAGTAAAGGAATGAGAGACCAGCGATTGGAACTTCAGAGAAGAGCAGTAGAAACCAGTGATGATGACCTCATCCCATTTGGAGACCGACCAACAGTATCTCGGTTTGGTGCCATCTCTCGAACTTCCAAAACATTATATCAGGGTGCTGGCCCAGTGCAGGCTATGGCACCTCAGGGAGCTCCCACAAAATCTATTAACATTTCAGGTAAGAATCTCAGAGGTATGCTAATCTAGAGGATTCCATATTTGTGATTCCCAGTGTAATTCTTGTTCTCTGTTTACTATTAGTGTTTTCAACAGTTTTCTAAGTCATTTATTTTCAAATTTTTCCATAGAATCATCTGTGTAATAAAAATAATTATATTTCAGGGAATTCTAAAGATATAAAGTAAAATTAAATGTATGACTGCCTGAGTTTTTTCCCTCAAAAAGCTTCATTGCTTTTATTAAAATATTCATTCTCAGTAAATTAAATTCCATGCTTGTGTTAATTATGTCAGAGTGAACCCAACTATTATGTACAATTATAATCCAGCAATAAAAAGCAAAGCGGTAATAATTGAAACAGAAGAAGAAATGTAAAAACTGAAGGTTCTGTGGGAAAGACACAAATAGCAGTATCCTATTAACCATTTTGGTAGATGTCTTTCTAGATAGCTGTATACAGAATATGTCTATACCTTTTAAATTATGGGTACCTTAGAAGAGAATTAAAACTGTGAATTACATCATACCACACTAAATCATTCACTTACAGATTATAGTCCATATGGAACCCACAGTAGCTGGGGAGGTTCTCCATATTCACCTCATCAAAACATAACTTCTCAGGGACACTTCAGTGAGAGGTATGAATCATATTTTTTATTTGTACAAATCTTTAAATTTTCAACTTCTTTTACTTTGTTTTTCTAGTAAGTATTGTTTTCACAAATTTATTTTATGCTTTTTTCACAAAAGGGAGCGAGTATCTATGCCAGAAGTAGCCAGTCATGGAAAACCCCTTCCATCTGCTGAGAGAGAACAGCTACGACTAGAATTGCAGCAACTGAACCATCAGATTAGCCAGCAGACTCAGCTACGTGGATTAGAGGTATTAGCCTCTGAAAATATAGATACATTTTCATTCCAATTTTTGCAGGGTTCTCAGATTTTAATGGAGGAACTTTTGAGGTATTGTGAACATAAAACTTTAAGGTCTTTTCCTTAAGAGTTGATTTGGCTGTCCATTCTTCAAAAAATTCATTGCTAGGTTTAGTTCTGGGATAATAGGAAATATAATTACTGCCACCTATAGAGAGAAAACAGATTATCTATATTTCCCAGCAGGAGCTTTTATTCTTTGGTGGCACACATTTAAGGTAAATGTTATTTATTAATGAGTGCTTTTAGCTTTAGAAATTTTTAAAATTTCTCTTACTTTCTTTAATCCTCAGCTTTTACAAATCTTTAAAAAGTAGAAGCTTAGAACTTCAACTTAAAAAAACCTATAATTCCTGTATAATGAGAATAACAACATGTTTCATTTATATAGTTATCTGCAGTTTATAAATTCTGGTCACATCTCATCCCCGCCCCCGCCATGCTGAGGACCCAACCCAGGGCCTGACTCACACAAGCTAATCAACTATATTACCACCGAGCTACATTCCTAGCCCACTATCATGTATCTTATTTGACCCTTGACCCTTAAAATATCCTTGATACGTTAGGCAGTTGGTATGGCCTCCCTCTTCTGATTGAAGATATGAAATTCTTCTGTCATACAAATGGAAGGCTGGGCTGGAGGTTAATTCAGTGTATAGCGCTTGCCTAGCATTTGGGAGGCCAGGAGTTTGATCCCTGCACCACAAAACAAACAAAAGCCAAAATGCTGTTTGCTTATTTTGATCTTTAGTTCATTAACTTATTTAAGATTCAGATCATCATTTCCATAGGGTGTAATACTCCTTATCCTCAAACTCATGGCTTTTTGTCTCATTGAAATTTCTAGAACCATTTTCTATCTCAAAAGAATATTAGGAGCTGAACAGGGTGGCACGTGCCTTTAATCCCAGTGGCTCGGGAGGCTGAAGCAGAATGATCAAGGGTTCAAAGCCAGCCTCTCAGCATTAGGGAGGCACTGAGCCACTCAGTGAGACCCTGTCTCTAAATAAAATACAGGACAGGGCTGGGTATGTGACTCAGTGGTCGAGTGCCCCTAAGTTCAATCCCTGGTACCCCACAAAAGAAAAATAATATTAGGGTCCTGGGATATAACTTGCATTAAAATTCCTGCTGAATACGCATAAGGCCCTAGGTTCTATGCCCAGCAGTAAAAAAAAATGAGAAAAGAAGAATATCTGGATTGTTTGGAAGTTTGCTAGTTACTTTATCATAGTTAAAAATCTTTGCCATTGAGGGTTTTGTTTTGTCTTGTTTTGCAGTACTGGGGATTAAACTTGGGGCATTCTACCACTGTGATAATCCATACCCCTTTTTATTTTTGGGATATGGTCTCACTAAGTTGCCAAGGCTGACTTCAAACTCATGATCCTCTTGCCTCAGCCTCTTGGGTCACTGGGATTACATATATGCGTCATTGGTTTTGGCTGCCATTCTTGAGGTTTTATTGAAATTGTAGGATTTATTTTAGAGAAAATTGACAACCAGTAAAGGAGGGAAACTGGACATGGTGCTGCACACTTGTAATCCCAGCTACTTGGGAGGAGGATTGCAAGTTAGAGACCAGCCTGGAAAATTAGCGAGACCTTGTCTCAATATTTTAAAATGTGTTGTGGGGTAGCTAATAGAGTGTTGGCATAGCATGAGCGAGCTCCTGAGTTAAATCCCCAGTGCTGTTTAAAAAAAAAAAGAATTATAAAGGGTGGGGGGAGATATACATTTGTAGTTGACTTCTCTTTGAAATAAAATAATATATAGCCAGGTGTGGTGACACATGTCTATAATCCCAGTGACTCAGGAGGCTGAGGCAGAAGGATCCCAAGTTCAAGGCCAGCCTGTGCAATTTAGCAAGACCCCCTCCTCCCCAAAGTAAACAATAAAAAGAGCCAGGGATATAGCTTAGTGGTAGAGCACCGCTGGGTTCAGTCCCTGGTACTGCAAAAGAAATAGTTTATACCTAAGACAAAATTACTGTTTGTCCAATTTAAATACTTTTTTTTTTTTTTAATTTGCGTAGTACTTTAAGAAAGAAATTGAACCTTGTAGTTGCATTATTTTTATTGTAAATACCTGGGTGGTAAGTTTAAATAGCTGTGGTCTGAAATTGGGACCCAGTTATTCTGTGCATGGTGTAAAGTGTGTTGAGATTTGTATGTTCTTGACTTTATGCACTAGGCTGTTAGTAACAGACTGGTGTTGCAGAGGGAGGCAAACACCCTGGCAGGCCAGCCACAGCCGCCGCCACCACCTCCAAAGTGGCCTGGAATGATCTCAAGTGAGCAGTTGAGTTTGGAACTGCATCAAGTGGAAAGGGAAATTGGGAAGAGAACCCGGGAACTAAGTATGGTGAGTGTTACGATGAGAAAGGAGAGGGAAAGTGAATTATTGGAACCTGTATGGTTGTGTCACATGACTCGAGTTCTTGCATCATCTGGAGCTGTCTAAGGCATTCTAATGAATGATTACTACTTAGAATAATTGTTATGAAGATGAGCTGCTGCCTCTATTGGATCCTTCCTCTCTTAACTCCCATTTGGTTTGGGTGTGTTCTTTATAGGATTTTTTTAGGGAAAACATGGTGATTAATTAGGAATTTTTAAATTTCTGTTTAAAATATCACCAGGGAAGCAGATGACGATGTTTACTATTTTGCATTGTTATATAAAGATGTATTTACCAAGTAACATTTGAGTTTTAATAGCCTTTAAATTATTGATGACCTGTTTTTATGAGTGCAATGCAGTTCTCACATTTTTTCCTGTGAACTTATATGTTAGTTTGAGGCATTTCTTCCTATTGCCAAGCATAGATAGCAAGCAGGTGGGTTGTACTCCGTTCTTATAAAATTAAATGTAATTTCTGGATCATCAGTTAGTTTGTATTATCTGTATTTAGTCTATTCCATTAGCCCCATTAAATACAAGATAACTGACTTGTATTTCCTTCTCTTTCAAAGGAGAGCCAGTGTTCTCTGGACATGAAAAACAAATTAAACACAAGTAAGCAAGCAGAAAATGGACAACCAGAACCACAAAACAAGGTTCCGGCAGAGGACCTTACATTGACATTCAGGTAGTCTTACTAACTATGTACAAAAGAAAAATAATGCCACCTGTAATCCCAGCTACTTGGGAAGCTGAAGCAAGAGGAATTTACTGAGACCCTGACTCAAAATAAAAAAATCATTAAGACTGAGGATATAGCTCAGTGGTAGAGCACCTCTGGGGTTCAGTTCTCAATATGGCCAAAAGAAAAGAGAAAGAAAAAAATTATATTATCTGGTCATACTAGAATAACCATTATAAATGTATTTTTGTGGGGTTTTTTTGTTTTGGTTTGGTTTTTGTACCAGGGATTGAACCCAGAGATACTTAAATCACTGAAGCATGTCCCCAGCCCTGTTTTGTTTTTTATTTAGAGATAGGGTCTCACTGAGTTGCTTAACGCCTTACTAAGTTGCTGAGGCTGGCTTTGAACTTGTAGTCCTCCTTCCTCAGCCTCCCAAGCCTCTGGGATTACAGGTGTGTGCAGCCATGCTCAGTTAATGTTTGATTTTTAAAATAATGTTATTCTTTGTACATTCGGAGTGGAATATTTTTATATTAATCTAAAAGTTCTAGAACTTAGATCCAGGATTGAATTATCTGTTAATTCATAAGAAAGTTTATTACTGTGTGTCATTTCTTCTCTTTGTTTTAATTTATATTAAGTATAGCCTTATGCTTTTAAATGATAAAAGTAATATATTCTGGATTTTTGGTACTGGGGATTAAACCCAGAGTGTCATGCATACTAAGTGCACACTTTAACCCTGAGCTACAAACACCCTCAGTATCACCCCTTACATTAAATATGTTACAAAAAGATAAGTTGTAGGAAGTCGAAAGTTTTTAATAAAGGTCAATTTTTTTAATATATTTTTTAAATTTGTTCTTTTAGATATATATGACGTAGAGTGTATTTTGGCATATGACATATACATACATGAAGTATAGTTTATTCTAATTAGGATCCTATTCTTGTGGTTATACATGATGCAGAGTTACCTTGGTCCTGTATTCAAATACAAGGATAGGAAAGTTATATGGGATTAATTCTACCATCCTTCCTATTCCCTTCCCCCAAAGATAAATTTTAAAATCCTGTGTAGTGGAGGTATGGTGGCAGACTCCTATAATCCCAGCAACTCAGGAGACTAAGGCAGGAGGATTGCAGGGTTGAGGCCAACCTGGGCTGGGCAACACATCAAAATCCCATCTCAAAATTTAAAGAAGGCCGGGCATGGTGGCACACACCTGTAATCCCAGTGGCTCAGGAGGCTGAGATAGGATCACGAGTTCAAAGCCAGCCTCAGCAAGGGCAAGGCGCTGAGCAACTCAGTGAGACCCTGTCTCTAAATAAAATACAAAATAGGGCTGGGGATGTGGCTCAGTGGCCGAGTGCTCCTGAGTTCAATCCTGGTTCAAAAAAAAAAAATTTTTTTTTTTTTTTTTTTAAAGAATATAGCTTAGCACTTGCCTAGCATATATGAGGTCTGGGTTCAGTCCCCAGAACTACAAAACAAAATTTTTTCTACTATATATCACCTGTAATTCCAATACCTAGAGATGAACAATGTTAACACTTTTCCTGTCTTTTTAAAGTGTTGGGAGAATTTAGCCTTTGTTTCTGCAAATCCACCCACCTATAATCCTGACCTCTAGGTTTCGACTGATCTGTCCCTATTCAGTATCCTGTTACAGCTATGGAAGAATATATATAACAACTATCCTGAATAATCTTTCAATAAATAATATTGAAATTAATTGTATACCTTTAATTATTTTCTTAGGCTATTTTGAGGCTTTTTGAATGTATAGGCCTGAGTTGACCTTCTGATGACATAGCAAGAATTTCTAATACCCTGTTACTTTCGTTCTTAGCTTTTGGCTATTTTAAACCCATGCATTATCTTAGATTCAAAACTGTTTCCTAGGGATAGGAGGGGTGTATTCCAGTGGTAGAGTGCTTGCTTTGGGCTTGATCCCCAGCCCTGCAAAAAATAATAAGATCCTATACTAATAAACCTGCTAAGTCAGAAGTCAGCATTTTTTCTTAAAGACCATTTGGTTAATATTTTAAGGTATGGACTTTACAGTCTTTGTTGCAACTCTATTCTTAACAGCAGCAGACAATACATAAGTAAATGTCCAGGCTGTGTTCCAATAAAAACTATTTACAAAAACAGGAAGCTGCCTACTTTTATTTTGCCAATCCTGTTTTAAAACATGAATGAGACTCTGTAAATTAAAATTTGGAAGCCATTCATATATTTGTCTATAGTGTTCAATGATAGGCCCTTTGATTTTATTCAACTGAATAATTGATTTTTTCTCCCCTTTTTAAAATTGTAACTCCTTTTCTTTTTTTTCTTTAATGTTAACAGTGATATAACAAACGGATCAACCTTGACACAAGAAAATATCAGCCTCCTGTCAAACAAGACCAGCTCTCTGAACCTATCAGAGGACCCAGAGGGAGGAGGGGATAACAATGACTCACAGAGATCAGGAGTTACTCCCAGTTCTGCTCCCTAAAACATGAGGAATCCTAATATTCTCTTCTGCCCCTTATCAATTTGTGGGGCAAAGGGGTAGAAGAATGGATGACTTCTAAATGTGTTCTCTAAGAGTTATCAGAGAAATCCAGGAAAAGCACCAGAGGCAATGTGCACAAACACCACTACTAAAAACAAACCCTGCACATAGTTCACATTAATGCATTTTTTTTAATTTAAAGAAAAAGAAAATTAGCAGTATCTGCAAGCAATTCAGATTAAATTTGTTTTTGTTCTGTGAATGAACTTTATTTTAATAACTTTGGACGCCTTGGATCCAGGGCTTTAAAAAAAGATGATGATATTATATATACACTCTGTTTGATTAATTGTATGATCTTAATGAAGTAGGTTTTTCTTGTATTTTGGTATTATTACATACCCAGTGTATAATTCCTTACCCTCAGTCCTTTCCAGCTCTCACCACTCCTTAAACTAAAACAGACAAAAAGCACTGGCATTTCTTAGAATTTTGTGGTGCTTGAGAAACAGACAGTAATAGACTGAGTTATTAGAAAATGTGCAGCAAACTAAATTTTCTCAGACCTGTTTATTCTCCTTTTGGGATCACTAGGTTCATAGTAGGTATGTTTTTGTTACGGCATTGAAACTTTTGTTACCTTTTGGAAGGGTTTTATTTTCAACTTTTCAGAAAGAGAATTAACAGCTGTTTTAGTTCCCTGTTTAGCATACTTTGCATTCTCTTAATGTAATCAGAAAGGCAAATCAGCGTTTGTCTTGTTTGATTAGATTTAAATGAAGATTAAGAGTAAGATGTAATTTGTTAGCACTAAAAATACACAGTTGGTATATTTGCTGTGCTGAGCTCTTGGTTGGAAATTTGGAGGTTTGGTTTATTGTTTTTTGTTTTGTTTTGTTTTTAGTTTTTTGTTTTTTAAATAACAAATTAAACTTCACTAAAATCATAGAATGCTCACAAACCAGGACAGTCATTCATGTTTTACAACGAACACTTGATTGGAACTTAAAATGAACAGGGACACATTCTTTCAGTGAATGAAATATGGATACATTTTTTCTTTTACTCTCAAAATTTTAAAAAGCATAAAATAAAACCCCTGTATACCGGAGCCCCTGGCTTTCAAAAAAGATTCGGCAAATATAAAACTGCCTGAATTTTAAAGATGGTTTATGAATTGATCACTTGTTGCTGTCCCAAATTATTACCATAAATAAGTAGTTAATATTTTGAAGTCAATTTTCATAAATTTGGTATTCCAGCCTTGACAAACTTTTTTCAAGAAAATTTTGAAAAGAGGAAGAGTTTTTAAAAAATTTTTTTTTAATTCTGCTGCACATATTCTGATACCCTGAGTCTGTACTTAACCCCTGTAAAGCATGTTTTGTGGGGATTATTTCACACACTCTGTCCCTCTGTTTTCCTGATACTTTTAGTTTCCCTTTTTGGATTATACTACTAAATCAGAAAGCACTGGTTATGTAATAAGTTACTGCATTGCTTTGGTTGGGTAAAAGCAAAAGTTTATATTTTTCTTGTTTCTTATATTCTTAAACCCTTAACTCCTGCTGAGGTCATAACATCCTCAGTCTAAGCTCTGTGTCCCTTATATTGTTAACTGAAACAAATGGGGGTGGGTGGGAAGGGTAATACAGTCCTGCCATTGCCTACCAGTAGGAGAGTCCAAACCGAACACTCTTTTGAGTAGCAATTATTTAATTTGCCCAGTCAAGGCACCGTGTTTATATACTATTTCACATTGAATTTGATTATGCCCTACAGACCTGGCTGGTCAAGGATTTGATATACACATTTGGCTTGGGATTCGAGCTTTCTTTTTTATTTAAATAAAAATTTATATATATATTATATATATACATATATACATAGCTATATCTGTATATATATTGGGTATGTTTTAAGGATTTATTCGCATGAGCGCAGCTGTTGCGATAAAATGACTGATTGGGAGGTAGAAGCACTGAACGAAGGTGAGGCATTTTTTCAGTTGATACATTTTCCTTTTTTAAAAATACATTCATACATTTGCTTTTTTTGGCTTTTAAAAAATAAAAACCCTCATATTTATACTTTTAGTACTTATTGTTTGTTGGGAGAAGGAAAGAAACTTTTGTTGTGTCTGACAGTCTCAAGAGTTTTCATTTCTCTATATAAAAGGCAACATTATTGGCCTCCAACCTTCTGTAGGCAAATTTGGACATATCTTATTTCTCCTTTGGACATGTCAGATAATTGCTAAGTTTTAGAAACAGTTGATTTACTTTGGAAGTTGGAATGATTCTGGTATTAGAAAAGAATTCATGGGTAATGGTTTTGTTGAAGTTCAAAATAAAGTTTCACTGGGATATTATTTATTGAAACCCCTGATAAACTCAAATTCTTTCATTATGTATTTCCATTTGGGGGATAAAAAAGTCTTTTCTGGCATGAATTCTAGCTGTAGCCCTCCCTGTCCCTAGAGGCAGTCTGGTTGGATAGAAAAGCAGAATGGTAAACTATCCTTTTGTCTAGTAGTTCAGCTGTTTTAAATTGGCCATTCTGCATTACCTGATGGAAATTGTTACAGCTTTCCTAGCTTCCTCCAGCGGGTTTAGGAATTTATTAAAACCCCCGAACTTTGGGGGGGGATGTTTTGTTGTTTTTGTTGTTGTTCTCTTGGATATACTTTGTGTTATGAGGAGCCAGTAAAGGTAAATGGCCTATTAGGACATAGCTACCTGACTCTTCAACTGCTTTTTTATCAAAATCTGGAAAGCATTGATTTTTTTTTTTTTCCTTACTTTTTAAATGTATTTGTGTCTTTAGAGACATTAAGAAGTGAAACCAATCAGGTAGAAAATACAGTTTCTGTGCTTTCTTTTAAACATTAGTTTCCTCGAGATGATTTTGTGCTTTTTAAGAGCAAGACTTGGAAATCTCAAATGAACTCCATCACTAGTTCTGAAAGGATTAAGATAGGAGTAATGAGCATGTGTTCACTCTTGTTTAGGTAACAAAGTTAGATTTTATTATAATGAAAAATAGAAAAGTGTTTTGGATTATTTTTTCAAGGAGTTTTTGGAGAAGTATAGAAGAATTGAGAATAAGACATCCAGGCTCAGTTTCCTGTCTTACTTGTAGTTCTTTTGCCTAATCTATAGATATTGTCAAAAGATGAGTCTAATAGATACCCTTTTTTGGATAATGTACAGAGCCTAAAGTGACCAAAGATCCATTCTTTATTTTCTAATTGAGAGGAAGTTAGTTATAGCATAGGTTCCTAGTAGTAATATTACTCAAACGATAATGACACTATTCTTAATGTCAACTACTCAGAATGTATAGAACAGCATTAATGTGGGTGATTCCCTTCTCCCATCTTATTTCCCTTCCCTTTTCCTATTCTTTCCCATGTATTTGTTTGCCTGAAAGAAAAAAATTGATATGATTCTTATTTGCTACTTTGAATATGTAACTCCATCAGACTTTGCATGGGTCTTCATTACTGGAGCTCAAAATTTAATTCCTAAGTTTTCCCATGAATGTCTTTTTTTCCCCCTGACCCTTTTCCATTCTGCAGTTTCCCCTTGACTTACCCACTGCCCTTCCCAATCTGTAACAGTGACAGTTTGCTGCCTCAAAACAGAGCATTCAAATGAATTCGCTTAGCCAATAACTTCTGTGAAGTTGCCTTTTCTAATGGTGTTATTACTCAGTGATGCACAAATGTGGTATTTGCCCTACTGGTAGGCAAACAGAGGTCTGGTTAAGAATGGTAACCTGCTGTTTTCTTTAAGGGAGAGCCAAAGACTTGTGCTTTACTGTTTTGGTTTTGGGAGATATAGTAGCCATTTTGATTGTGTAACCTTTTAGTATTTGTGAGTTGACTGTACCATGTAGATTTATGTAAAGTTAACTGTTAAAGTCAGCTGGCCTTATAAAATATAACAGTAATGGAAATTCATCAATTTTTCTAAACCAGTGAATGTCATCTTTTACAATATTTGTGTGTAATCAACCACCCTCCGCCTTTGAAATTCTCATGATAGCATCTCCCATGGCTTTGTTTTTTCACTTGTGCCTGAAGGATGATACACTCTCAGGATGGTCAGGTCATGGGACGGGGTAATCTTGAGTATCTGGCTGGTGAGAAATAATTAATTGTTGTCAGATTCAGAGAAAAGTAAGGATCTTCTCACTAAAGAGAATTCATTTGTTTTTATACACACACACACACACACACAGTGGTGGATGGAAGTCTTGCTATCTTTTTTCCACTTTCTTTTTGTTCATTTTAAGAACTGAGTAAAGGCTTCATAATAAAATCTATCCATAAAAACTACCTATAATGATATTTCATTAGGAGAAATGGCCCAGTTACTTTTAGGAAAATGAATAACTTGTCAGATAATTAACTACAGTGTTACCTCAACCTTTACCTTAAAAATAGTCCTAGTTTATTAAAATTTTAATTGATGACACATGGTTACAGTGTTGCAAAGGTGATCTCTTCCCCTGGAAGTGAATATCAGAGCTGCTAAACTAAAAACAGATTGTATTCAGCCTTGGAGACTGAACAGACAAGCTGTCTACTACTGGTGTCACTGTCCCTGCATGTTGTCTTGTTGATCCACTTCTACATTTCTACCTTGGACAGCTTTGATTCTTATATTTATTTGTTGCTTCAGCTCAGCTTTATGAAATTTTTCTGCTGAAGTGACTTACTGGGAGTTGTAGGTAAATTGCAGTTAATGTTTTTTTTAAATTCTCAATTTCGCTTTTCTGAGCCACTTCAAAAAAGAAAGCTGTTTTTGTCAAAAGGTACTATTAATTATAGTAGATAACTTAAGATTTGGAATTTTAAGATTTTGTTTTTGTGATTGCTAAAAGTCTTTTCACAATAGATTCTAATTGATAAATAATACTGGCTATAATATTAAAAAAAGAATAAGAAACGGCCAACACCAGGAGTAAGTGACACCTTTTATTAATCGATATGTTCCCAGTAGGTGGGTTTTCAATCCTGCACTGAGCAGAGTGGGTCCAGAACCCTTTGCAGCCCTGTGTGGTCGCTGGGTTACCTCACCACTGGAACCTGTGTTTTCAGAGCCTCTGAGTTTTCAGCCACACACTGAATTTCCTCTAAACTTTGTCCTGAGTGAAACATCCCTAGAGTAACCTTTATTTTCACAGGAAAATAAGGCACAACACCCCAAGGTAGAGAACTTAAACCTGTAGACAATATTATGTCCAAATATGTGTTTAGAGAAATAAAATCCTGTGGAGTTTGTTATCCTAATGTATCTTTATTATATACTAGATAATGTGATTTGTTCTCTTATGTTGAGATTCCACTGTCTCTGGTTGGCTTTTCTTTGGTTTTGTGTTAGTTCTTGTTTTTTTGTGTGTGTTGTGTTGTTTTGTTTGTTTGTTTGTTTTTAACTCTAAGCAGACAGCTCACAAGTCTTTGGCATCCATTTTAGGTTATACACTCAGAGTCGTCTTATAACTGGAAACCGTCAGGTGGGGCCCACCCCAGCAAGCCCGTGAGAGGGCCAAAAAAGGGTGGGAACAATAGTGGGTTGATAATTGCTTGGGTTTTGGTTTTTATTCCTTTTTGCTGGATTTTTTAAAAAATTAAAAATTTTAGTGTTTCTCTCCTCATTATTGACTGCCTTTCTCACAATAATATCTGAACTACCCCATAAAATATTCATTGATTTAAAGGCATTTTAAGCTTTTTTGCCTCTAATAATCACCTTTCTCTGTTCAACTGAGACACTCCTCAGACTACTTTTTTCAGATGTATTGTTGCCTAGTGTTCATACTTACCCCTTTTTCACCCTTTGTCTTCCCACATTCTGGGAATGAAAGGAACTTAAAGAAAATTTTTTTCTTTCATTTTATTCATTTGGTCATGGACTTTGTTAGCTTTATGATGAATATATGACTTTGAAACATGAACAATGGAAAAAGTGAATTAAGGTAATGAACAAAACTTTTCACCCACTTAAAACACTTTCCAGTTGTGAGATTCCTCTTGATGTGTGTGGTCTCTTCCTGTTCCCCCTGCTACCCTTTTTCTCTGACTATGGTCAATTGGTCTTTAGGCTCATACCAGTCTCCCAGAGACATTCTGCAGTCATTATCACCTTTTTGGGTGGATTTTATTTCGTTTTGTTTTTTAAAAAAAATAACTTTTTAACATTAATGCATATTTGCTTGGGATAGAGCTTGTGTAATTTACCAATCGTATTGATTGTATGTGATTGTGCCCTGCAGAGGTATACTTAACAAGACAAAAATAATCTAGGTTAATAAAGGAGCCCTGAGATTTGAGTCAGGTTATATAAGTGACTTTATAAAATCGCTTAGAATTTTGGATAGTGACAATTCTTTCTCTATTATTATAAATCAGTGCTAGATAAAATGTCATTTTTAAAAGGTTTTGTTGCATTCCTGGGTTGGTTGGTTTGTTGTTTTGTTGGTTTGGGTTGTTTTAATTCCTTTGCTCTGGTTCCCTGTTTTTTGTTTTTGTTTTTGCCTGTCTCTACCCACCTGTTTAAAAAAAATTGTTTTTTCTAATGTTCAGCCTTAAAGTGACAGCCAGTTTTTAATTGCTGAATTTTGTGAAATTTTACTTTTTCCATATGTTTCCAATTTTAAAAGAAGTGAAGATAGCCAGTGGATTGGAATTTCACAAGTTGTGAATCTGGCAAACTGTGAAATCCTGTTTGAAGACTTTATATGACTTATCCGAAAGTTCTTTTGGAATAGGAAAAAAAACAAAAACCCTTATTTGAAATGGACCATTTCCTCTCTTTTTAAATCTGTTTAGTATTTCTAATTTTTAAGCAGCCTTCAGAACAAGTGAGGTAGGGAAAAATAGGACTACGTTTAGAGCAGCAGACTCTGAATCCAAATAAGTACATGTTCCTTTTGTTGCAGGTTTTTGAGAGGATTAGGGCCATCTTTTTCTGTTTTCTATTATTTGTGTGCATGTTGTTTATATCAAGATGCCACATTTTCTTAAAATGCTATTTCCTTTCTTTATTACCTTGGAAACTGACTCAGCCTCTTGTTGCTCCTAATTAGTGTTTAAGGCTCCCATGAGTTGCAGATAAAAGGATTTATTTTAACAAGTAGAAGGAGGTGATTCACCATTTGGATTGTAAATATATGAAAGTGTCTACAAGGTCTTTATCTGCTTTCTGTCAGCATTTATATTAAATGATAAATTAATGAGGAATGTGTGGTCTGTTTTGTAAATGAGTCTGTGTCATCTTATTCAACCTTTGGGATTATACTCTCATACTCCTACACCTTTTGGGGAAGTTTTTTTAAGATGAAAAAGAAGTGGCTAATTTGCACATGCGCACGCGGGCGCACACGCGCACGCACACACACACACACACACACACACACACTCGTACATCCATGAGAACTGGTCCGCCTTTATGCTGCAGTCCAGATTCCTTTGTTGCAGTGGTTCTGAGACGCAGGGCCAGTATTCAGTGAAACCGTAGCTTACATCCAGCACTTTGGTTTTTATGCCTTCTCATATCAGGACCATTTTTGTCCTAAAGCAAAGTGGTCTTGTTCTGGGTACCTTCCTGAGGCAAAGTATGTCTTTTCATTCTTAATGACTTCCTAATTGTTTTGAATTCCCTGCCCACTAGTCATTCCTAGCAGAGAATAAATATAGATTTATTGTCTCTTAGGGACATACATCAGTCTTACATCAGTCAACAATTCAATGGCCTAAGGAAAAAAATGGGAGGAGAAGGGATTATTATAGCTTTAAACTTAAAAATGGCAATATGTGGACTTTGGACCTAATTCTAACAAATATACAGATTTTTCTTTTTTTGGTGGTGCTGGGCATTGAGCCTGGGGCTTCATGCTTGCTAGGCAAGCAATCTACCACTGAGCCACATCCCTACCCCAACATTTTTTATAGTTAGGGAAATTTGTCTAAGTGTTGGATATTAGATGAATGGTGTTTTTGTTCAATGTGATAATAGCAATAAGGTGACTAAAGGAAATGTCCATATTTTTTAAAGATGCATGAACTGACAATGGCTGGAATTTCCTTTAAAATAAATATTTAAAAGATAATAGACATCACCAGTGAAGGTTATAAACCCTACCATCAGTTAGCAATTAGGTATCCAGGGGTATCATATCTGACCTTGAGGGAATGGACCAGAGTAAAGAAAGTTTAAAGGACATGAGATCTGCAGCATCCCTGAATGGTTATAAAAATCAAGAGTGGGAATTGCAAAGCCAGACCTGCTGTGTTTTTGCACTTCCCTAGGCCTAGCTTGCTCACAAGCAGTAGTGCACCTTCTGACCTCTTAGGCTAACACATAGGCTAGTATGGACTTGCTTCTTGTGCGTACTAGTGTTTCAATCCCAGTGCCCAGCAATCTGCAGTGATCAGCTAGTAAAAACCTTCGCTTTCAATCAAGTTTGCTCATAGCACAAATGGCTACCACCCTTTTTTTGAACAACTAGCATATGAAAGTAAACTTACCAACTACTCCCTGAATATTCACTTCTGTAGTCCCTAATTTGTTGAGTATTCTCCGTGTGCATAACAATATAGAAGACAAAGTACTGCCTCTACACTCAAAGTGCTTTCAGTTGTGGTACTTAACAAGTACACAGTTTTAAAATAGTTCATTGGTGACAAATCACCGAGTTATTCAACCATTATCATCATCAGAAAAGTAAGGAGCCCTGAGACTATACAAGGAAGACAAGTGCCTTTCTGGTCAGCATTAAGTTGCCTTGAAGGTAAGACTGGAAGAATGGTGGGGGAGGTAGGGGATGTTGGAGGTCAGACTCCCAGTGAGAAGGTAGGTAGGACGTGTGAACTCTGAGGGAGGAAAGAGCCTGAGTTGAAGAAACTTTTAAGTCATTGCAGCTACAGCAGGAGTGAGTGGCTTGAGGAGGCAGAGCCAGGTCATTGAGGCCTGTAGTCCGTGCTGAAATGTTCGGATTTTATTCTGGAAGTAAAGGAAATGCAAGGAAGGGTGGTGAGCAGGGGAACAAAGGAGCTGGGTGTGTGCCTGCTGATGGTTCTTGAGTCTATCAACCTTAAACCTCCAGGTACACGCTGTTCATCTGGGCTCCTGGTGGAGTTGAGTGACTCTCTGGGTCTGCATGGCAGGGGCGGGGCATGGGCGCCAAGGTTATCCCACTGCAGATGGTGCCAGTGCTGTTTTGGGTTGAAAAGCATGCTTCTGGGTGGTAAAGTTAAATGTGATGGGCAATTTTAGAAGCAGAAAGATCCTGTTTCTGCCTCACAGGGACTTGAATTCCAGTAGAGTGATATGTAAGACAGCACTGCCTGGAGACTGTTCAAAGGGAAAGGAACTGGAGGAGCAAGGGAAGTTTTTACATCTGAAGAGCTGGGGTCTGAAACAGGAGTTTACATGATGAAGAGGTGGGGTGGCAATGCCAGGCGATTATGGGAATATATGTTCAGTCCAAAGAACGTGTCCCAGAGCCGGGCATGGTGGCGCATGCCCGTAATCCAAGCGACTTGGGAGGCTAAGTCAGGAGGATCTCGAGTTCAAAGCCAGCCTCAGCGATTTAGCGAGGCCCTAAGCAACTCAGTGAGACCCTGTCTCTAAATAAAATACAAAATAGGGCTGGGGATGTGGCTCAGTGGCCGAGTGTCCCTGAGTTCAATCCCTGGTTCCAAAAAAAAAAAAAAATGTGTCCCAGGGCTGGAGCTGTGGCTCAGTGGCAGAGTGCTTGCCTAGGGTGTGTGAGGCACTGGGTTTGATTTTCAGCACTGCATATAAATAGAAAAAGTCCATAGACAACTAAAAATAAAATTTTTTAAAAAGAATATCCTTTTTATGGAACTCAATGGAGTTAGGTCTGTCCTTAAAAATAGGTCAAGGCTGAAAGCAGTGGTGCATACCTGTGATATGAGTGATTCTGGAGGCTGAGGCAGGAGTATCACAAGTTTGAGGCCAGTATCAGCAATTTAGTGAGACCCTGGTATCAAAAAATTAAAAGGAAGCTGGACGCGGTGGCACATGCCTTGTAATCCCAGCACCTGGGAGGCTGAGGCAGGAGGATACTGAGTTCAAAGCCAGCCTCAGCAACTTAGCGAGGCCCTAAGCAACTCAGTGAGACCCTGTCTCTAAATAAAATACAAAATAGGGCTAAGGATGTGGCTCAGCGGCTAAGTGCCCCTGGGTTCAATCCCCAGTACCAAAAAAAAAAAAAGGACTGGGGATGAAGCTCAGTGGTAGAGCGCCCCTGGGTTTGACTGCCAATACAAAAATAATAATAAAATTTGTTGTAATCGGCTTAGAAGAAGCTGGGGGCCTAAACCAGAACACGGGCAAGTCCACGCAAACTGATGGCACAAGCATGACTATCCTTACCAAACAGGAAAGCCAGCTGCTTCTCTCTGGTTCCCTGACCAGCTCTAGATCTGCCCTGTTCCCACATTATCAGTACCAAAGCCCCTCGAGGTGCTCAGCTGTGGGGAAAACCTGTAGTCACCTCAGTTTTCATCCTCCTCTTGTCTTCTCAAGTCCAAATGCTCATGTGATAATCTATAAGGAACCTTCTCGTTTTCCTCAGTCATTATACTTACTTCTGTCAAATAACTGAGGCTTTTGCTCCCCCAAAACAAGTTAGGGGACCTGGGAACACCTGGGTATGTGACAGTATGGTCTGTTTCCCTCTGCCTGTGGGCAGCTACAGGGTTTTGCCCTCAGCACCCTTCTTTCTGGTTAGCTGAACTGCCACAGCCATTCAAGATGAGATCCCTGAAGCTAGGGTGGCATTTGTTTTTTGTACTACTGAAGCCAACCCAGGGCCTCAGGCATGCTAGGCAGGCACTCTACCACTGAGCTACTTCCCCAGCCCTGATGCTAGTTGTTTTTTTTGTTTGTTTTTTAATTTTTTTTAATTTTTATTAGTTGTCAATGGACCTTTATTTTATTTATTTGTAGTGCTGAGACTCGAATCCAGAGCCTCATGCATGCTAGGCAAGCATTCTACCACTGAGTCACGCCCTAGCCCTGATGCTAGTTTTTGTTCCCAAGCAACATC
Source organism: Glaucomys volans (assembly GCA_020662805.1). NCBI lineage: Eukaryota > Metazoa > Chordata > Mammalia > Rodentia > Sciuridae > Glaucomys > Glaucomys volans. Next base: position 699,533 of record JAJEJO010000971.1, read on the forward strand.
TGTTGTTTTTCAGCCGTGGCCATTTGGGAAGGCAGGGCTCAAAGCTGCCATACTCAGGTGCAGTGACGCATGCCTGTAATCCTAGCGACTTGGGAGGCAGAGGCAGGAGGATGGCAAGTTCAAGGCCAGCCTCAGTAATTTAGTGAGTCCCTGTCACAAAATAGGGAAGAAAAAGGGCTAGAGAATTAGCTGAATGAGTGCCCCTAGTTTCAGTCCTCAGTACTGCAAAAAATAAATAAAAATAAAGCTGCCACGCTTTCATTCCCAGACCCTCATGAGGATCCTCCCTGACCATCCAATGAATGTGGTCACGTTTTGCTACGGCAGCCTTGGAAGATGTCCCAGTCACAGAGCTGGTCTGCATTTAAAACACAATTCTCTGCCCTCGCTTTACTATGAGTTCCTTCAAGTTGCTTCCAGTTCTGTTAAGCCACCCTGTTTCTCTCCAGGGAACTTTCTCCACTACCTCTGCCTGGATGCTCTGCTTTCCTCCGCCTTCAACTCCTGAACTAACATATAAGCAATGAGCTTTGACCCCCGGCAACTCTGTTGCTCAACCTTCTAAGAACACCCTTGCGCGCTGTTTCTGCTCTGTGAGGTAGCGACCCCTCTGGATGAGTAAGCTGGCTTTCTTTTTCTTTCCTTTTTTAAATCTGAACTTTCTGTTTAGGAGGGATTTAAAGTATTTTCTGTTAATGGGACATTCTGGATCTGAGTTTCTTCAATCACCAATGTTTTTTGAGTACCTGGTACATTCAGGGCCCGGTGCTGTGTGCACTGAGTGTGTTCAATAAATATTTACTGTCTTGATTTGATTTCCCTGAAGCCCAAACTGAACTTTCTCACTGTTGTGAGGATTCGGACAAATTCCAGTGAGATGCTTTGAGTCTGAGCTAAAAGCTGCCGAATGAGAATGCAGGCCTTATTTTGTTTGACTTTAAATCATCTTAATTAAAATGTCATCACCTAATAAACTGGAAACCCAGGGGGTTGGAGACTCTTCTTCCTCTCTTGTGCCTGATGTTCTGCCAAATTTCCGTGGAGGGGTTGAGCTTGGAGTTACTCAGTAACCACAGAGCTTGGCTCTGCTGTTCACTTCTCGCCAAGGGCTTACTCTGGGGTCCAAAGAAAATAATACGAGGCAACTGGCAAGGACCAGCTAAATGACCTGTTCACGGGAGTTACCACTGAGGCAAGGTGGCAGACTAGGGAAGGGCTTACCTGGAAAGCTCTGGAGAAGAGGGCGACCAAGTAATTGTTCTTTTTTCTCCTCAAACCAACCTCCAACAGCAGAGCCCAGGGAGACTGTGAGCCTTCCAACCTGACTCCCACTCATCACAGAGAATAGTCCCACAGCTCACCTTGTGATTTGGGGCAAGTAATGAAACCTAGTAAACAGCAGTTTCTCATCTGTAAGCTGGAGATAGTAATATCTTCCTGGCAGAGCTCATGAGAGAGCGTTAGAAGGCAATGTATATGAAACATTTAGTTGTAGATCCTGGTATGTGCTTTAAAATGGCATCCGTCAGCCAAGCATGGTGGCACCTACTTGCATTCCAAGCTATCTGGGAGGCTGAGGCAGGAGGATAGCAAGTTTGAGACCAGCCTCAGCAACACAGCAAGACCCTGTTGCACACACACAAAAAAGGCACCCTTATTACCTTGTTCTCTCTTTCTGACAGTGGTGTGGTTTTCCATTGTGGTGTTGGTTTATTTAGAAGTTAGTACCCTGAATATTTCCTTGTGAATAAATAGTTGTCATTAGTTATTATAAATAAATAGTCCCTTGTAGATGGAAGTTATTTCCAATCTTTTGCTATTATGAAGCAGGTTATAATTGGTGACCTTGTTTACATCCAAGTGTGTCTGTAGCATGAATTTCCTGCAATGAAATTCCAGCTCACAGGACAAGTACATTTGTAATTTTTTTTTTTGGAACCAGGGATTGAACTCAGGGAACTCGGGCCACTGAGCCACATCCCCAGCCCTATTTTGTATTTTATTTAGAGACAGGGTCTCACTGAGTTGCTTAGGGCCTCACTAACTTGCTGAGGCTGGCTTTGAACTCTCGATCCTCCTGCCTCAGCCTCAAGTGCTGGGATTACAGGCATGCGCCACCACGCCCGGCTGTAATTTTTGATTTCCAAATTTCCCTTCCAAGCTTCATAGCAGTTTGTACTCCAACACTAATGGGGGGAAAGACCCATTTGTCACAGCCTAGCCACAGCGTGTTGTCTGGCTTTATTCTCTTTTAATTCCAAGGGCTTTTGTGATAACCCTTTTTGGGGAAGCAAATAATAGGGGAGGGAAGGAAAGCTGCTTAAAAAGTTGCAAAGCCCAGGGACTGGGCTTGTGGCCCAGTGGCAGAGTGCTTGCCTAGCACGTGTGAGGCACTGGGTTTGATCCTCGGCACCACATATAAATAAATTAAGTAAAGGTCCATTGACAACTAAAAAGATAATAAAAAAGTTGCAAAGCCCAGCATGAGGTGCACACCTGCATCCCAGCAGCTCAAGAGTCTGAGGCAGAAGGATCGAAAGTTCAAGACCAATCTTGGCAACTTAGTGAGGCCCTATCTCTAAATAATATAGAGATACCTAGATATCTCTCTAAAAAAGGGTCAGGGATGTGGCTCAGTGGTTGATGATCCTTAGGTTCAATCCCCAGTACCAAAAAAAAAAAAAAAAAAAAAAAAAAAAATCCTGAAGTCTTGTGAAAATGTCATTGAGGGTTGCTTAAATTAACAGGTGACAAATGGTATACATTTCTTGAAGTATGTTCTTTAGACGGGAGCAATGGCGCACACCTGTAATACCAGCTACTCAAGAAACTGAGGCAGGAGATTCACAAGTTCCAAGCCAGGCTGGGCAACTTGGTGAAACCTTGTCTCAAGATACTCAAAATAAAATAGCTCAGTAGTAGAGTGCCCTGGATTCCGTCCCCTGTGGTGTAAAACAGAAAAGGGAGGAGGACAGGAGAAGGTCAGCAGCCGCCCCACTGTCTCCTAACTGCCCAGCCAGCTCCTTACTCTTCAGCGAGACTCTGGGCTGCGCCTGGGGCTCCTGTTCTTGTGTCTCCTTCCCATGGATTCAGGGCTGAGTGGGGAAGGGCCATCTGTGCCTGGGTGTAGCCAAAGTTTGTCCTGGCTAGGGCCAGAGGTCTGCGGCTTGTACCTCTTTCCCCCTCTAATCAGACAGTATCCACCCCCAAAACCGTGAGAGAGAGGGTATTGTACTGAACAGGGAGAGGTCTAGAAGTTTCTGGTGGTTACATTCTCCTATTCTTATTCCCTGAACTGATTAACCAGGAGAATAAAAAAAATCCTACAAAGTTAGATCAGGTATTTCCCATCCAAGTTCAAACTCGTGGACATGCTGTTCTCCTCTTCTGTAAAGGTGGAGAGGAGTGTCCGGGCCTGGGCAGGCGGCTGGCTGCCCTCCCCAGGCCTGACCAACTCCAGCTCCCCTATTGATCGACATGGCCAGGCCTGCGTTGCCTAACCCGGGCTGGTCATCAGTCTTTGACCTCATCCTCCCCCTGGCCCGCTCCCTCCCCCACCCTGGCCTCTGGAACCTCGGTCAGATTTGGAGGCCAGCACCAGTTTTCGGCGGGATTGCCTCAGACCACACCACCTCCACCAGCCCGCCCTGTGGGACCGGTGGCCATGGCGTCCACGGGGACAGGAACTGCCGCTGCCCGGGAAAGGTAAGGGGCCAGCGGGCTTGCCACCTGCCACACCTTCGGGGAGACGGGCTGGGAGGCGTCAGTGCAGGCGCCCTCCGGCCAGGCCCTTCCCCAGGCCACACCCGGGGCAGCCGGACGCCCGACGGCTGACCGAGCCGCAGGGCCTCGCGGGCTGCCCGCACCCCGGCAGGGGCCGCGTCCCCGGGGGCCCCTCGCGGCTCCTCCGCGGCGCCGCCCCTCCCCCGCGCCCCGCGCGGCCCCGGGTCTGGTTGTCACCGCGCGGGCGAGACGTGCAGCGGGGCTGCGGGCGGCCGCGTTCTGCGCCCCCGCCGCAGCGCCGAGGCCCGGCTCCTTGCCACCCAGACGTGCCTGAAGGACGGACGGGCCTGGCGGGCGGAGGCGGGGCGACGGCCCTTCCCAGCGGCTCCCCGGCCTCTCCGTGCACCTCGGGGCTGGGGAGCGGCCTCCGCCCGCGCGGCGGGTCTTCCCGCACCGCGTGCCTGGCTTCTCAGCCAGGAGACGGAGAGCCGCAGGCCCCAGACGCAGACGCCCTTCTCTAGGCCAGCGACCCCGGCCACCCTAGGACCCGCTGGCCCCCGTCTTACCACCGAAATATCAGGAGATGTTCTCTCTCCGTCCACTTATTGGGTCCCAATACCCACCCCCGTCTGTCTGTCTGTCTGTCTGTCTGTCTGCCTGTCTCTCTCTCTCTCTCTCTCTGTCTCTCTCTTTGCCAATCCGCTGTCATATTTTCTAAGCTGAGATTAGGTTCACTTACATTTCGTGACCTCCTGTTGGAAACTTAAAATTTTCGCCAAAATAAAGGGGCGGCGGGGATGAAAGCCTGATCCCAAACATTCGGGAGGCTCAGGCAGGAGGTTCACAAAATCCAAGGCCAACCTGAGAACTTGATGAGACCCAGTCTCAAAACAAAATTTTTAAAAAGAGCTGGGGGTGTAGATCAGCGCCAAGCATGCACAGGCCCTGGGTTCAAACTGTAGACTGAACAAACAAACAAACAAACAGGGGGAGGGTCTGAGTTGCGGCAGGGCGGCGATTGGTGAGGGGAAGCGGAGGCAGCATTCCTCACATCTGGGTCTGGCTAAAGAAGGAGGGTAGAGGAAGGAGTCCAGGCGACTCTGGGTCTCCAGCCTGGGGCACACAGTTTGAGGCAAGGAAGGGGAACCAGGTGTGCCCCGAGAGTGAGGCTGCGGTGAGTCACAGGTTACGGGATGGCAGGACTCCCAGGTGTCTGGGCCCAAGCAGTGGGGCCCACACAGGGCCGAGCTGGAGCCAGACGCTCAGGGTCTTCGGGGCACACGGCTCCTTGGTTCCACGCCACCATTTTTTTTTTTTTTTTTTGGAACCAGGGATTGAACTCAGGGACACTCGGCCACTGAGCCACATCCCCAGCCCTATTTTGTATTTTATTTAGAGACAGGGTCTCACTGAGTTGCTTAGGGCCTCGCTAAATCGCTGAGGCTGGCTTTGAACTCGAGATCCTCCTGACTCAGCCTCCCAAGTCGCTTGGATTACAGGCGTGCGCCACCACGCCCGGCGCCACCTTTCTTTTGTTCTAAGTCCTAAACGTCCTCCACCAGTGAGGGCCTCCCTCCGCAGCCTTGCCACGTGGTCCCGCTCTCCCCTGCAGGAGGCTGCGTCCTCCGCTCCTCCCGGCCAGGGGCCTGGAGGCTGTGCGGTCCAAGCAGCACGACCACGTCCAGGCAGGGACCATCCACTTGTGGCGTCCGGGGCTAGATTGCCTGGGCCCGCGCTCAGCCTGGGAGGGCTGCCGAGCTCGGCTTTCCTGGGGCGGGTCGGTGGAGGCCGGTGGGGAGCGCCTCCCAGCCTGCTTGACGCAGCCTCTGTCCCTCGCAGGAAAGCGTGTCTTCTCTCGCTGCTGCTCATCGGCCTCTGGGGCAGTGCGGCCTGCCAAGGGAGTCCGGTGGAGGACATCTGCACCGCCAAGCCCCGGGACATTCCCGTGAATCCCATGTGCATTTACCGCTCCCCAGAGAAGAAAGTGGCGGAGGATGAGGGCTTGGAGCAGAAGGTCCCCGAGGCCACCAACCGACGGGTCTGGGAACTGTCCAAGGCCAATTCCCGCTTTGCCACCGCCTTCTATCAGCACCTGGCAGACTCCAAGAATGACAATGACAACATTTTCCTGTCACCCCTGAGTGTCTCCACGGCTTTTGCTATGACCAAGCTGGGTGCCTGCAACGACACCCTCAAGCAGCTAATGGAGGTACAGCCAAAGCCTCAGTTTCCTTGCTGGGAGAAGCTCCTCGGCTCCCCAACCTGGACATCGGGAGTTGTTTCCGATCATTTCCGTTGAATCGCTATCGCTACTTCCTGTGTCGGAATTTCGGGGGGTTTGTTTGTTTTTGTTTTCGTACTGCAGAGGGAACCCAGGGCCTGGCCCATGCTAGGCAGGTGCTCGACCACTAAGCTGCCTGATTTTTTAAAACTTTGAGGCAGGGCCTCACGAAGTTGTCCAGGGTGGCCTTGAATTTGACATCCTCCTGCCTCAGCCTCCTGAGTCGCTGAGAATTACTACCTGGAGGACTGCTTTGTAAATTCAGGTTCCCTCTTCTGGGTGTTTTTAAACGGACGTAGCCCTGTGTTCCCTACAACTTCTCTTCTAGTCATTCTTTCATTATATATTGTTCATTCACTGGATCATTATATGTTATGTCCAGCCCTATCTCTGTGCCAGACTATGTGCCCAGAAACGTAGATGCCCAGTTCCTGCCCTGGCAGGGAAGGGCGCTCAGGCTCTGCCCAGGCCTGCCAGGCAGGGCGGCCCACGCCTGCACTCCCAGTGGCTCAGGAGGCTGAGGCAGGCAAGTTCAAGGTCAGCCTCAGCAACTTAGCGAGGCCCTAAGCAACTCAGCGAGGCCCTAAGCAACTCAGTCTTGGGGCTGGGGATGTAGCTCAGCCGTAAAGTGCCCCTGGGTTCAATCCCCAGTACCAAAAAAAAAAGGACCCTAGGATTTTATCTTGAGACCTGGTGTCCAGGACTCCTGCTCTGGGCAGAATCGATCATAGCGGTGACTCAGTCTCCCTACCTCACTTTCTTGTGGGAGGGAAGTGGGGAAAGATACAAATGCCAGAAATTAGGTGGCCACTGGTATCACTGCAGGAGGTCGCGAGTGGAACCCTGGGTCCTTAATCCCTTCACAGAGCCTGGCTGGCTTGCTTCAGGCTTTCTTTTTTTTCCCCTCTCTTTCCCCCTGCCCCCTCCTTCCCGCTTCTCTTCTCACCCTCTCCCCCTCTTTTTTTTTCCTTTGCGGTGCTGGGGATTGAACCCAGGGCCTTATGGCTTGCAAGGCAAACACTCTACCAACTGAGCTATATCCCCAGCCCCCTCTTCTCTTTTTTTGCAGTACTGGGGATTGAACCCAGCCCCCCATGAATTCTGTCCACCAGAGCTCCTCCCCAAGCCCTTCCGGTTTGGTTTTGTGTTTTCCTATCACACAAAGGAGACTACCTGCAGAGTCGGTCCTTTCCCTGTTATGTACTCTCAGTGCTTTTTTGTCTTTCCTTTTTGGAACAGTGGGCCCTCTACCACTGAGCTAAGTCCCCATCCTTTTTAACCTTGAGATAGAATCTTGCTGCCCAGGCTCCTCTTGCCTTGGCCTCCCAAGTGACTGGGACTAGAGGCCTGGCCGTGCGCCTGGGCTCACAGCCTTTCTTGGTACTGGAGATTGAACATGGGCGCTTTGCCATGAGCTACATCCCCAACTCTTTTTTTTTTTTTGTTTTAGTTTTTTGCTTTTTTTTGGATGCTGGGTCTTGCTAAGTTGCTGAGAGTCTCACTAAATTTCTGAGGCTGGCCTAGAACTTGGGATCCTCCTGCTTCAACCTCCTGAAAGTTGGGAGCACAAGCGAGCCCAGCTGGCAGGAATGGTTAAGACACACCTCACACTCCCCAGCCTTTGTCATCTTGGCGCACACTGGCACTGGTTTCAGAGCACTCCCACATACCTGGTACCGCTGTCGCTTTCCCAAGTGGGAGTTTAAATGCGATCCTTCTATCTGATGAGCTGGGTCGAGAGGGTGATTCTGTTGTACAACACAACCTAGCAATGCACGTGGCCCTGGGTTTGATCCCTGGCGCTGGGGAAAAAAGAAAAAGAAAAACAGAAACAACACTGTTCCCAGATCCTTCAGGCCCTCCTTTCTATAAGATCTCCCCAGACACGATGCCACGTATTAGGGAAGTGGGGCTGCTCTGTCACTGAGAAAAGAGAAATGAGCCCCAGGTTTCAGTCAAAGCACAATCTAAAAAAAAAAAATGTGAGGCTCATTGGAACAAAGTCAGGTAACCCAAAGAGGATGGAACCAAAGGCCCTTCGTCACCTTCTATTGGTGACTGGTCCCAGCACGGGTCGCTGTGGTGGATGGGCGCTGCCAACTCTGGTCTGACTGTCACAGAGGGCCAGAAAGTCCATCTGCTGGAGACTCTGTTCTCAAGGGCCCGTGGGTTCCCTTGCTGGTGGAATCCCTCTCCTCCCTCCTCACCCCTAACACAGCCAGGATCCCAGAGCCCCAGGAGCCGCAGGCCCAGGGTGCCATGGCGGTGTCTGTTACGGCAGAGAGGTGGTCTCACTCTGCCCGGCATCATCAAGAGGCCGTCTCCCATCCCAGTGAGAAAGCGTCTGTGTAGGTTGCACCCCAGTCTCCGTCCTTCCCTTCCTATCATCCTTCCTGCCCTTTAGTGTCTTAGCCATTTGTTCATTTTAGAAACACGAGCTGAGGATTTGTGCTGTGCCCGTGCTGAGCTGGGGGTAGCTGACCCTGAGGTCCATGTCGCGCTTACCACCCACATCAGCCAGGCTGCCCTACCAAGCCCAGCATCTTCTCTTGCTTCTGTAGGTTTTTAAGTTTGATACGATCTCTGAGAAAACATCTGATCAGGTCCACTTCTTCTTTGCCAAACTGAACTGCCGACTCTATCGAAAAGCCAACAAATCTTCCCGGCTGGTGTCAGCTAACCGCCTCTTTGGAGACAAATCTCTGACCTTCAATGAGACCTACCAGGATATCAGTGAGGTGGTCTATGGAGCCAAGCTTCAGCCCTTGGACTTCAAGGTGAGTTGCAGGTGTGATCCCTACCCTGAGTTCTTCCTCTCCACGCAGAGACTGAGGAGGTAGAAAAACAGGATCCAAATTACCTCTGCTCTGCAGGCTGAAGACTGGTAGAGGACAAGTCCATACCCCTGGGATACATATTCCCATATTCCTACTTACACCTCAGAAATCAATGGTATCTGGCTCAGATTGCAGAGGTTGCTCTGAAAAAGTTACATAAATGATCAATTCTTCATTTCCTTCACCATGTTCAAATATATTCCAAAGGCTATTCTGCAGATGCCAGTCCTACAAGAGACCTATGTAATGCAAACAATTACCATGGTCAGATAAAATGGTACGTGATCCTCATTTCACATTCCTGGAGCTTCATGGCACATCAGCTGTGGGTGTTCTGAGGAGTTCTGCAACAAAGAAATACACTGGCTGGACCCAGTCAGCGTCTCTCCAGCTGATTCTCCCACCTGGGCAGTCCCTCCTCCCCATCCCCTCGGCTTGCCTCAACTCACTGCTTCCCAAAGCAGCATGTTTTGGAAACCCTGCTTTTGTGAGTTCAGGTTTTCCAAAGTAAGAAAAGATAATACTTTATCTTCTTTTTCCCAGACTCTTTTCTTTTATTTCTGTTCCTTTATTTCTTCCTATTTCTTTTTGTTCTTTCTTTTCCTTCTTAAAAGATTAATTAGCTGTATGGAAATTTGGTGGCACTGTATTAGACGTGAGATTTGCTCAGTTTCTAAACCAAATGATGGGAAAGGGCAGAGGGATGGTGAGCAAAATGAAATGCTCACAGGCCCACAGAGAAGTGGCTGAACAGCACAGGTTTGTTTCCTCTTCTCCTTAGGATAATGCAGAGCAGGCCAGAGTGACCATCAACAAATGGGTAGCCAACAAGACAGAAGGCCGGATCACTGACGTCATTCCCTCGGATGCCATCAACGAGCTCACTGTTCTGGTGCTCGTCAACACCATTTACTTCAAGGTACTCAAGGTGGCCCTGGGGGGACCCGGTGCTTCTGCTCGCCCTGTTTCACATGGCTGGGCGAGTGTGGACATTCCCCTTCTGTGAAACAGTCCACATGTGGTCTGGGCAGACACAGATTTGCTGAGAGCACAGAACCTTTAGAACCGTGGCAGCTGGGCTGAGGTCCAGGGGCCTCTGTCATATCCCTAAGCCTGGGGCAGAGCACACACACTCGGAAAACCCACGTGACACTTTCTGCTGTCCAGTTAACTCCATTTGAAATCTGGAACAAAATGGCAGCATCTGTTGACAATCCTCAGTGACAAGATTTTTCCATTGTCTGAAGTGGCTTATACAGAGACTTAGCTCCCCTGCCTGAGCTTCTGAACCTCCATGTGCCAGGCTCACCTCAGACTTGGCAGAGGCCCAGTTATTTGACCATATGGATGGATGGCCTTGTCTTCCCCAGAGTCAAGAGTTCTAAGGACTTCCTAACTGACTGCACTGAGAAGGAGCAGCAAGAGGTGGTGGGAACAAACCGATTCCTGACTCTCAGGAGGACCACCAGCGGGAGGTGGGATGGTGGCATACCTGTTCCTCCTGGGACGTGCTCCATACACATCCTCCTCTCCTTCCTCCATGCCGCCCTGGGGTTTAGTCAGCACTGTGGTTGCCACTCACACTGTCTTGGCGAATCCCCTCCCCAAGAATGGAGTAGATGGCCTCTCCACAATGCGTGTCACCCACTACGGGTTACAGAATTTGCCATTTGTTTGCCCCCTCCTTTTCTCCTCCCAAGAGTTCTGTAATTTGAAAGATAGTGGGGATCCGACAGAGAAAACAACTTGTAGCCCCCTTGGTACTCACATCAAAAAGAGAACTTGCGGGTCGGGGTTGTGGCTCAGTGGTAGAGCACTTGCCTAGTACGAGTGAGGCACTGGGATTGATTCTCAGCATCACATAAAAAAATACAGAAATAAAGGAAAGGTATTGTGTCCATCTACACCTAAAAAAATAAAAAAATAATAAGAGAATTTGGGTCACTCATATAGATGAGTTTCAAATCCTGACTCTTCCAGGTGTATGAATTCAGGAGAGCCACCAGGAGTTTCCTATGCTCCAATTTCGGCATCTAAAAGATGGTAACAGTGATACACCTACCTCATGGGGAACTGAAGAGACTGAATAAACTAACCCATGTCAAGTGCATGAAGTATACCTGTGTCCCCTACTGTAGACAGGAGGTGTTTTATAAATACTAGCTGTCACCAGCTCCTAACCTTACCCAGAGAAGCCACCAGTCAGTTAAGTGCCTTGTCTCGAGAGCCAAGAGACAGGATGTGACAAGGAATGGTGCAGGGAATCAGCCAGACCCCAGGCCCTGCCTTGGTGCCACCAGGCAGCCTTCAGCCCTGTTGGGCCTCTCCTCATTGGGAGCAGAGGCAGAACTTTGGGGTTAGCCCTGGAGAAAGAGGCTGGTGGAAGGCAGAGACCAAACACAACTTGAGTTCAACTTGAGAATTTGCAAGGAAGCTTACAGGTTATTCTTGTTTTTTTTTTTTTGAACCAGGGATTGAACTCAGGGACACTCGGCCACTGAGCCACATCCCCAGCCCTATTTTGTATTTTATTTAGAAACAGGGTCTCACTGAGTTGCTAAGGGCCTCGCTAAGTTGCTGAGGCTGGCTTTGAACTCGCGATCCTCCTGCCTCAGCCTCCCAAGTCACTTGGATTACAGGTGTGTGCCACCACGCCCGGCTCAGGTTATTCTTGGTTTTAGCTTTTATTTTACTGATTATAAAAGCAATAATCACTGCTGAAAAGTTGAGAATGCCGGCCGGTACACAGAACAAAACCCATTTCTAATCCCATCACTGCAACACAGCTGTTATTAACTTCTCATGCTCATCCCTTCAGCATTTTTCCTAATAATTACACTTACATGTATTAATATAATATTTCCCATTTCAACAAATATTCTCCTATGAATGTTTTTGTTCTTGCTTTGTGACCATCTTACCTGGCACCTCCTTCCAGGGCCTGTGGAAGTCGAAGTTCAGCCCTGAGAACACGAGGGAGGAGCAGTTCTACAGGGCTGATGGGAAGTCATGCCCAGCATTTATGATGTACCAGGAGGGCAAGTTCCGGTACCGGCGGGTGGCAGAAGGCACCCAGGTGCTTGAGTTGCCTTTCAAGGGAGATGACATCACCATGGTGCTCATCCTGCCCAGGCCTGAGAAGAGCCTGGCTAAGGTGGAGCAGGAACTCAGCCCCGAGGTCCTGCAGGAGTGGCTGGATGAGTTGACGGAGATGATGCTGGTGGTCCATGTGCCCCGCTTCCGCATCGAGGACAGCTTCAGCTTGAAGGAGCAGCTGCAAGACATGGGTCTTGTCGATTTGTTCAGCCCTGAGAAATCCAGACTCCCAGGTTGGTAGGAGGGAGTTTCCTCCTCTCTTTGTTCCGAGGTGGTTTGGCAAAAGTGGAAGAGTTGAAGAAAGAACAGAGCAAAGCCATGGGCCAGGGCACCTAGATTCTGACCCCAGCTCTCTGCTAACTGTAGGAACTTCCTCCTGTTTTGAGGCCTCAGTTTCTTCTTCTGTAAAAGGGAGATTTGCTCTTCTATCACCACTTTTCCAGTCAGCACTGGTACCCTCTGAATCTGTAGCTGATAGAGGAGATGGAACCAAGTGGAGAAGAATTCAAAAAGGAATTAGAAGCTGGGCGTGGTGGCGCACGCCTGTAATCCAAGTGACTTGGAAGGCTGAGGCAGGAGGATCCTGAGTTCAAAGCCAGCCTCAGCAACTTAGCGAGGCCCTTAGCAACTCAGTGAGACCCTGTCTCTAAAAAAAACACAAAATAGGGGGGGGTATGTGTCTGAGGGGCCGTGTGCCTTGGATTACAACCCCGGGTTCAAAAAAAAAAAAAAAAAAAGGAATTAGAAGTCAGGTGCAGAAGCACATGCTTATAATCCCAGACTTGGGAGGCTGAGGTGGGAGGATGGCAAGTTCAAGGCCACCCTTGTCAACTTAGTGAGACCCTGCCTCAAAATAAAAAAAACAAAAGAGCTCAGTGGCCAAAAAAAAAATGAAGGTTTACAAGATGTTAGGTAATTGGATTTACCTTTACTGGGCTGTCTATAAACTATTTCTGAAAGTCACCCTGTCTCTTAAAAATGTGGCTAGATGGAACAGAAAGATATTCCCTCAAAGTAGTGTGAAGGTCTTTTTTAAGAACAGAACCCTTCTGAGCCTTGTGGTAGCCCAGCTACTCAGGAGACTCAAGCAGGATTCCAAGTTTGAGGCCAGCTTTAGCAACTTAGGGAGACTGTTTCAAAATAAAATTTAGAAAGGCTGGGGATATAGCTCAATGGTGGACCCCCCTGGGTTCAATTCCCAGTACCAAGGTGGGGGGCGGGATCCCATGTTTCCCCACCTCCTCCAAAGAGCTGAAGGATGAGATTAGACCCGTAAGAACCAGGCTGCACAAACCCAAAAGACTATACTTTTTTTTTTTTTTTTTTAACCACATATTCACTGTGGAGGCCCAAAGGACCTCTTAATTCCAGCTGACTCCCTGTTTGTGGGTGGAGGTGACTTCCTCCCATTTCATTGAGCCTTCTGGGACCTCCTCCCAGGTATTGTTGCGGATGGCCGCAGTGACCTGTACGTCTCAGACGCGTTCCACAAGGCGTTCCTGGAGGTGAGTTCGCTGCCCCGTTTTCCTCCCCAGGGTCGCTTCTCTGCCACTTGATGCATCTGGAGCTCATGGGATCCGTCTTTGGCAATGTTGTCACACTAGCTCTTGTGGCACAGACGCATAGGACAGCAGGACGCAGGAGTGGAGGGGGCGACTTCTCACACCCCTCAATTCAAACCCGTCCTCCTCTCCTCCCTGAGTTTGCTACAGTACGGCCCTCCTCTGACATCCTCGTGATGGGACTGTCCCAGCCTCCGCCCCCCACTCCCATAGCAGGTCACACAGGGACACAAACATTTAGTGGAGGGTGACACAGGAAAAGGAGCCATCAAAGGCCTCTGAGAAGGAATTTGGAGGAGGAGAAGGAGGGGACCAGGAGGACATTTAAGAAAACAGCATCTAGTAGGAAGATGGAAAGTGAAAACAGTTACCTTTTCCTGAGGAACTTGGACGGAAGGTGCGTGTGTGGGGAGCACGCGCCTGTTTGCACTGGTTGAAGAGCAAACGGAAGGTGAGAAAGGGGGGGCCGGTGAGTGTGGATCAGTCCTGAAGTGGATTCTGGAGAACCGGAGCACTGACTACACCGCAGGAAACACAAAGGTGGGCAAACAAGTGTGCACCCTCTTCTTGAGAGATGAACGTGCACACTGCCAGGCTGAGGGCTGTGAAGTCCACACTGCTTACCTTAGGCTTCCCCAACGAGGTGAGCAGACAGATTGGAAGCTCTGTGTACCTTGCGGAGCTTCCGGGGTCCCAAGCGTTAGCTGTGGACCTGTAGTATTAGCCATCGGGGGCTCCTCACTACTGGAAATTGAGATGGGGCTTGAGAATCTGTTTATTTACAAACTCTCAGGGGACTGCAATGTACAATCAGATCTGGGAATCACAGTGTAGACCATTCTTCATGGAAGCCAGACTGTGAGGAAAGGAGAGGGACCAATGTTACAGATGTTCCCAGGACTGAGGAAGCTGTAAAGAAAGAAGGCTGTGTTCCAAGAGAAAGGTTCAGAGCAGGCACACATGGTGCCAGGGTCCACGCTCGGTGGGAAATGTTTGGTTGTGAGGAAAGTGGATCAAGGGACAGAAGGAAGTCTGGAGCCTGCAGGAGCCTGAAGCTGTTGGTAAAAGCTCTGCTATAAAATTTAGTCCCAGAATGAGCATGAAAAAGATAATATGGAGAGACAGAGGGTAAGGAAGGGAGAAGGAAGAAGGGGGAGGGAAGACCAGGAGAGGGAAAAAATCACTAAGTGGGTCCACAAAGCTCAGGGACCTGACGTGCTTCACAGGGACAAAGCTAGTGGTAGTCAGGCAACATTTTCTGAGGGCCCCCTAGACATGGTGACCCTGTGTATCAGCCAAGTTCAAACACCCTTGTCTCAGTCTTTTACCTGGAGAAGAACCCATCTCATCATGCCAGCTGAGTCCCGAGTGGCTGTTTGGAATAGTTACATCTGGAGCATCTTTGCTGCTCTGAGAGTGAAACTATTAAGAGCTCTGATCTTGGGTCAGAATTTCTTTTGGCAGTTAGTACAAAATAACCTTGTGACACCATGTTCAATGATGCCAGCCAGAAATGTGACAACACTGTACAGATTTCTGGTTCAGGGGTAATGAACGAACACTGGCAAGGCATGGATGTGCAGAAGTGCATCACATTCATGGATCAAAGAACGAAGTCAGAGCAGGGTTCTGGAAGGAGCTTGCTCTGCCCGTGTTCACCGGCCTTCGAGGAACTGCTGGTCTGGGACTGAGACCCCGGCCTGGGGAGAGCCTCAGAGCAGCTAATGCAGCAGCTGTGTCTCCTGTGTGACTTGCAGGTGAACGAGGAAGGCAGCGAGGCAGCAGCGAGCACCGTCGTCAGCATCGCGGGCCGTTCGCTGAACCCCAACAGGGTGACCTTCAAGGCCAACAGGCCCTTCCTCGTTCTTATAAGGGAAGTTGCTCTGAACACTATTATCTTCATGGGGAGAGTAGCCAACCCTTGTGCTAACTGAAGGATTCGTATTCTTTGCACCTCTTCGTAGTTTGGTTTGTGAATAGAAGTAAAAATAAATACTACTATGCCCATCTCACAGTTGTGAAAGGACTTTGCCGCTGAAATGAAGACGGGGAGGAAAAAGAGATGCTATTGGGGCATTTGGTAAACGATGCTTTCAACTGTTTCTCCCCCACAACCAATCTTAGGTCAAGAAAATGAAAGAGGTGGCACAGTGGCTCATGCCTGCAATCCCAGTGATGTGAAAGCTGGGGCGGGAGGATTGCAAGTTCCAGGCCAGCCTGCGCAACTTAACCAGTCCCTGTCTTGAAATAAATTTTAAAAGGACTAAGCCGAGCCAGGCACAGTGGTGCACACCTGTAATCCCAGCAGCTCTGGAGGCTGAGGCAGGAGAATCACCAGTTCAAAGCCAGCCTGAGCAAAAGCAAGGTGCTAGGCAACTCAGGTGAGACCCTGTCTCTAAATAAAATACAAATAGGGCTGAGGAGGTGGCTCGGTGGTGGACTGGCCCGGAGTTCAATCCCAGTACCAAAAAAAAAAAGCCAAAAGGACTAAGCTGGCCACAGTGGTGCATGCCTGTAATCCCAGCTACTGGGGAGGCTGAGGCAGGAGGATCCTAAGTTCAAAGATGAGTCTCAGGAACTTAACAAGGCCCTGAACAACTTAGTGAGACTGTCTCAAAAGGGCTCGAAATATGGCACAGTGGATAAGCATCCCTGGAATTCTCAGTATTCCTATCACATTAAAAACTTCCAAAAACATAAACAAATTAATCTCTATACACAGAACAGACAGATTCAGATCTGAGTATTAAACCATTTAATTCTCAAACCACTCACATGCATAATAGTCTTTTACACAGTGTTAAAATAAAGAGGAAATGCATTTTCATACAAACAATTTCAAGTATACATTAATAGACTTTTCAGATTACTAACCAAGTTGCTAAGATTTCATTCACATTGTTCTTAAAGCTGTTCAACGAGAAAGCTTTTGCTAAACTGCGTTAAATATGTTCATATAAACCCATGTCGTAACTCTTCTGGGAATTGCCCTCCCCCACCCTGCTGCCCGCCCCCCTCCCCAACACCACAGGGCTCCTGGGGCTCTAGGAGACATGCTACCCCTCCAAGAATTATTGGCTTGTCACCTGGGGAAGGACAGTCTGCAGGAGGAGAGTGTGAGGACACCTGTCACAGTAAGGGAGAACCAACCTGATACTGAGGGATGACGCAATTCTGGATCCTATCAGTTAAATTTTAATCAGAAAACTCCTCAGCCTCCCACAAAACAATTTTGTTCCTGACAGTTTGGTAGCTGACAAAATCACCTAGTATTAGGTTTTTTTTTCTTTTTTTCCCTCCAGTGAAATTTCCAAAATCAGAGTAGGCATTTTGAACAATTTCAACGTGGTGGTTGTTTCTTTTTCCCTTTGGCAGGGAGGAGGTGGGGGCAGCTTAAAAATGGATGTGATTTGTGTGTTGACAATAAGACATTTGGTTAATTTTATGGGTCTGGCAAGAGTTCTCCCTCCTCCACTCTCCTCCTGAAGTGCTCCGGCCTCAGGGCCAGAACAGTCACTCTCCTTAGGGATTAAAGTGCATTTTTCAGTAAAGGGACGGGAATGGGGGTGGGGGGGTGTGATTCACACTGAAGTGATTATGATTAAAGGAGGTGGGGTGACAGTCCTAACCCTACATATAGGTATTCATAATTAAACATGATAAAAAACCGAGTCTAGGAAACAAGATGCATGAGGCCAGCCCAGCACCTTGGCGGGGAGCGCCTCCTGGCCTGCCAGCCTTAAGAGGCATCTTTAGTATCAATGGAGTGGCTGCTCCGGATGAGAGACACACATCTCAAACGCTAGGGTTTTTCAAAGGGAAAAAACAGACTGGGAGGTTCTAATAGTTAAAAATACTCTATCCCCTTCCCTTCCAGGGTAACATTTTAGAAACTGATTGTCTGTTTTAATAAGAATTCGAGTTGTGAATAGCAAGTTGTGAAAACCTTTTGTTAAATTTGTTACTTATACATACTACAGTAGCTTTCAGGAACTCAGGGAGGAGGCAGGCACAGTTCACGCTTGCTATTTATCAACTGCAGGGAAATGCAATCTTCCTATGGTCTCTTTATTGGACAGCTACCACCAGGGTCTTATTTTCTATTTTACTTTCAATGCGCTATCATTTATTGGTGTGGGGAGGGAGGACCAAGTGTCCCAAAGAGAAGTAAATGCTACATTAATCAGCTGTACAAAGAAGTGATGGTTCAAGATGAGAAGGGGAAACTCGTCCTGGGTTCTGGCCTCTGAGTCCAGTGTGATCTGCTTTTCACAGTGACCAGTGGGAAGGCACAGTGCCAGGGACAGGTAGATGGGGAGAGCTGTCACCCATCGTGTAAGCACCATAAAGAACAACTGGATTTCTTTCAGACTGTATCTATCTGAAGGAAACCAAATTTCTGCTACACTGGCTTTTCTATCTTTGAACCCTCAACCTTCTCTTTGCCTCTTGGGAGGCAGTGCTGAGTGGGTTCCATCCCCAGATTATGAGGAACCAGGAAATCTAAATGCTCTTTGATACTTCTCCCTTTACTCAAGTAGGCCGACAGGCCAAAAATCCAGAGTTCTGATTTTAAGGTTTTAAAGAAACCTTAGAAGATACTGACGTTCCTTATGGAACTGGTGAATCCACTTTAAGTTCTGCCACTGGATCACAAAGCAATGCAACAGGCTGAAGCTGTGGACACACGTCAGGGCAGATGAAAAGCTGGGCTGAGCGAGAACACGTTTCTCAGTCTAGAGGATGCTTTCCTTTGCTGAGGGCAGGGGGATGGGCGGAGTGGTGGAGCTGTGGTCAGGCTAGTATTTGCTCAGTTGTTTCAGAAAGGGTTTCCTAGAGGGTAGGGAACAGCAAGCCGACTCACCAGGCTGACCTAACTTCACAGTCGTGCTGGGGAATTCCTTTTAAGGAGTGTGTTTCATTCCTTGTAAAACACAGTACATATTTATATATTTATCTTTTACTACTTCCCCATCCTTCCCCACCTCTCTCCCCTGCTCAAAATCTTAAAATTCCAGTGTGATATACTTTGCATAAAGTTCAGCAATGTTCACAGTACTCCGTGTTCTTCAGGGGCTACTCTTTTGGGAGTCCCACAGGCCGATGCCTTTGTTTTTCCACTAACAGGAAGACTTCAGCAAATGGAAGGCCAGAAGGCCTGTCCTCTGACTATGACCTCAATGCGCTTCAAACCAACTTTGTGGTCAAATGCTAATCCAGTCTTCTGCACTAACCAACTTTTCCCTCAACCAACTTTTTCTTCTTGCACACACCACCTATCTGAAGTTCAAATTATCAAGGAATTATAGGCAATACATGAATGCAATTTTCTGTGGTGTTGAGAGTACTCTGAGAAGACAGACTGTTCTATTTGAACTTTCTCTTAAACACGAATTTCTTCCATGAGTTAGAAGTCACTTGGTAGCTAGTTAATTTGAACAGTAGTTCTCACTTTTTATGGGTAATGCAACGATTCTCCCTTCCCTATTACCAGGTATAAGACTGCCAGGAAAACACCTTCATTACTGGAGTAAGAAGAATGGAAGACATGGAACCTCACATGGGAGTTACTGAGTTAGGTCTCCTGTCATTCTGGAACACAGACGCTAAAACAGCTCATTTTACATTTCACATAATATTCAGAAATATTTATGCCTTAGTTTATTCCATTAAAGAAAGTCAAGGAAAAGGGAGAGTCACTTGACACAGAAATCTCACTTACACCAGGAGATAGTCAAATGTATCAAATCGCCCCAAGCAGGATCCTTCTTTTCTCTATTAACTATGCTACTCACTGCTTACAAACAGCTCTTTTAATACATTCAAGGACTCCATTTCAGCTACCAGAGTGGAGAAATCTCTACTCAACCCTCCCACCCCTGACAAGCCTGTGATTCCAGCAACTCAGGTAGGCTTGTCAGGAAGACTGAAAGTTCAAATCCAGCCTCAGCAATTTAGCAAAGTCCTGAGCAACTTATTGAGAACCTGTCTCAACAATAAAAAGGGCTGGGGATGTATGTAACTCAGTGGTTAAGCACCCCTTGGGTTCAATCCATAGTTTAAAAAAAAAAATCTCTATTCAAATCACAAATCTGCTTTGCTCATTCAGGCACACTCAGTATTTGGTATAGAGAGGAAGCTGGATGGATCACAACATCTCCCTCCAGAATTACTCTGAGGAAAAATGGATGAACCATTTATCATCTGACCCGTGGCCCACTAGGCTGCCAGGATATCAATCAAGATATTTTATGTCAAGAGAACTAGCTTGAGGTTATCCAGATAGGCTGTAATTCTGACCCTGGCTGCATATCAATCATTTTTTTCTTTTCTTGGCACTGGGGATTGAGCCCAGGGTGCTCAACCACTGAGCTACATCTGCAGACCTTTTTATTTTGGGACAGGGTCTTGCTAAGCTGCTGAGGCTAGCCTCAAACTTGCAATCCTCCTGCCTCGGCCTTAGGAGCAGCTGGGATTACAGGAGTATGCCCCATGCCTGAAACTAGGGAGATTTTTAAAGCCCAGGCTGCACAACAGACCAATTAAATGAAAATGTCTGAAAGGGATCTCAGGCAATTCTATGCAGCCAAGATAAAGAACTATTGGCCTAGGTCAACAGGTTTCTTAATAGAAAGCATAAGACCAGTGTTCATCCAAGCCAGAGGGAGGTAAAAATCTATGGCCTTCTCTCAGACTTACGAATTTAATATGCTTCAATGAATTTACCTACGAATTTGTTACTTTTCTTTTTGGTACCAGGGATTGAACTCAAGGGTACTCGACCACTGTGCCACATCCCCAGTCCTATTCTGTATTTTAATTAAGACAAGGTCTCACAGAGTTGCTTAGTGCCTCACCATTGCTGGGGCTGGCTCTGAATGTGCGATCCTCCTGCCTCAGCCTTCCAAGCCACTGGGATTACAGGTGTGTGCTGCTGCACTGACTTCTTGCTTTTTTTTTTTTTAAATCAATCCCTTTGTCCAGAATAGGCAGCAGTGCCAACAGAAAAGTACTGATTTAGGTTAAATCTGCACCTTAAGTGTGAATCATAGCAAAACTAAGGGGGCAGGGCTTGGGACAAGACTCTGGGCACAATAAATCAATAAGCCAGAGGAAAAAGTTCTCCTAAGCAGGAATTACTTCCTGAGTCTAGCATGTTGGCAGGGCTCTTAGGTTCAGGACTGGTCCACAGTTAAACACAGCCGTGGAGAACAGAGTCACAGGGTTTGCCGTCTCCTCTCCTCACAGGATCCATACTGCATTCCAGCAGGAATTACTCTCTCCGTTGTCACCTATTCTTTGGAATTTTACATGCTCTGTATTCTCCACTTGCCCACCAGGAAAGTAAGTACTGACCCTTTAGTACCCAAAAGTGACCTTAAAACATCTGAAACGGACCATGCTCTCATTTCCACTCCTAACTAGAGAACTTCTGTTAGATACCACACCACCGTCGCAGCACTCGAGGATGACTATTTCGGGGACAGCCTGAGCCCCTTGGCTAGAGGTAGGCAGGCTAACTGGACAGTGTGACGTGCTAGTAGTGCCCCACACAGGAAATCAGTTGATTGCTGCACTGGATTTTAAGGTTAGGTCTGCCTAGTGGCATTTCATTACTAACACCGAACTCCATTCAAGTGAAGCCATGCTGTTACAACAGCATCAGCATTAAAAACCAGGCTCTCTTTGGAGTGATTACAAAGCAGAACAGCTCATCTGAAAACCCTTGTCATGCACACTTCCATGTAAGATATTGGCAGAGGCTCATTATCAGGAAACATGGTTAATATTCCAGTTCGGCCAAAATGGACCACAAATGGCAATTAAAAATGAAAACTGGCATTCCAACAAACGTTTCACCTCATTCGAAAACGTTGGGTGCATCCTTAAAAACAAATGGAGCCCACCTCTACAGGCTACTCTGGCAAGCAGAAGCCAGAGGATAAGAAGCACTAAGCCTCAGTGTTCCAACACTTCATTTGGGTAACAAATCAAATATGCTCTGCACAGGACAAGAAGAATTTCAGACACTGCAGCCTCCGTGCTCTGGGCCTGGTTGTCCTTTGCTTGCTACAGAAAACTCCACTCTTTCTTCAGCCAAGTGCTCAGAGGTAGAGGAGCTGAAGTGAGTTATGGAAGAGAAAGGGGGTGGACAGAGGCTCAGGGAACCCAGCTCCGGCCCAAGGACAATCTTGAATGTGCTCAGTCTCTAGTGGGAGGTAGAAAATTCTACACTGACTTACCTGCCTTCATTAAATACCGTTTTCTCACATACGCACAGAAACTTGCAAACACACAGCTGGCAACTCAGCAACATTGCCATTCACAGCGACAGTAAGCCTACCCACAGCTACTTTCAACTAAATATCCTATTCCCCAGTCCTTTTCAGGTAGATGCAAACCAAGTTTATATTTCCGAGGTCTCTACTTTTGCCAGGGTTCTAAACATACGTATTTATTTCACTGTAACACCTACATCTTTTGTCTCTAAAGAACAGCTGCATTAAGTGGGTACACTGTGTTATAACATCTTTAAAAATAGAAAGTGCAAGAAGTAATTTTCTTAGCCAAAATACAAAGTTAACAAAAAGCTGTCACAGTCTACTATGCCATGAATTTAATTTTTAGAATCAATACGACAGCTAACAAAATGCTTCTATGCTACCAGGTCATGGTGGATGAGTAAATATATTTATAAACATTTATGAAAAGATATTAAGAAAATAGCTAAACTTCCCACAGAAGTTATTTGTGTGCACTATCTTTAGTATACCATTCTGTGTTCAATGCACATGCATATACATTTGGAATCATATTAGTGCTATTTTTACTGGGCCAGTTTTCCACAAAGAAAACAGGCTAATTTTTAAAAAAATTCAAGTTACATGATTTAAAATTATTTTGTAAAAATATCAGAAATACCATATAAATTCTAAATATTTACGCTATCTGATAGCCACTCCAGAGGTGGATGTTAGCCACACTTTCGGCAACCTGTTTTAGCACGTGGCTTCCAGAGGAAACATGTGCAGCTTTGCTCCCTGCAGCGCATTTCTGCTTCTGAGTGGTTCTTAACCACTACAGTTGGGATCCGATGACTTTATAGAAAACTTGGCAGATCACCTTCAAATATGTCATCAACATCTGCTTAAAGTGGCTAAAAGCACACATCTAAACCTTAAGCAATTTCTACTCACTTGGGTTGCTGTGATTGGCTTGAAATGGTTTAGACTTGTGATGCTGAAAAGAAAGAAAATAATGTCAATCTATAGGATTTCCTTTTTTCTGATCTTGTTCTCTTTTTCATTTCAAGACCACAGAGCTTATTTCTTGTGCAACCAACCAAATGAATTCACACTTAAGATTCCCAGGGACTCTAGAGAAGGGCCCAAAAGGTACGACAACAAAGGGTGGGACATTTCCAAAGATGTCACAGGAAGATTTTCATTCCCTGGGACTATGTTTTCAAAGGCTTTCACTGTCACGAAGGGCAGATTTTGAGCTAAGTGGATTATACTACAATGAAAACGAGGATCAAGAAGAAAGTTTTAAGACTCTATTATTTTCATTCATTAAAATTTACCCAATCTTAACATGATAAAACGTGATTAATCTTTTATTTGGGGGGTGGGGAACCAGGGATTGAACTCAGGAGCACTCGACCACTGAGCCACACCCCCAATCCTATTTTGTATTTTTTTTAGAGACAGGGGCTCACTGAGAAGATTGGTGCCTCACTTTTACTGAGGCTGGCTTTGAACTCACAATCCTCCGGCCTCAGCCTCTTGAGCTGCTGGGGTTACAGACGTATGCCACTGTGCCTGGCTAAAATGTGATTAATCTTTATGCTTTAGGAAAAACTTTTAACATTCCCTCTCTGGCCATCCACTGCAAATGCCAAAGGTGTCCTTTTCCCTTCTCAGCATTTTGTAGAGCCTGAAATTAAGTCTATGACCCTGAGCACCTCTTTTCCTGTATTTGCAATTCCTGAGGCCTGACTTTATACAGAAATCTCCTCCTATGTGATAACTGGAGCTGGCCAGTAAGAAGTCTCCACAATTCTTCAGGATCCACTGCACAGGGAACGGACAATCTCAGTCTTTTCATGTATTGATTTGGGGATGATCTTTCATGGAACAGAATTCATTCTCTGCCCATATTTCTTCTCAAGGCAGGAAGAGTCTCATTTTTTTCTCATTATTATTGTGAATCAGCAGTTTAAATAAAGCATTCTAAATCTGACAAATGTAGCCCCAAATACAACACTTCAGTGATGTGTTATTTAGAATGACAGAGCTGGTAGCAATCGCTAATTTATAAAGATTAATGACATATAAAACTGGGCAACAGAATTTCCTGTATGAAAGGTAGTAAGAATGGGATGGACCAATTCATCTTCAAGCACAGAATTATGCCAGAGGTGTGGCGGTATAGATGGGACCAAGACAAATAGGAAAAACTTTTACTATTGTAACAGTATGATCCATCAGTCACACAATGGAACTCCTATTAAAAATAACTTAGTAGCCATATTTTTCCATACCACAGGAGTTTTTCACCTATTTGTAGATCTAAAATGTGGCTGGCATTTCTAATAAATCAAATTCTCCAACAGGAAGCTTTTTACTCCCAATGGAGTTTATTTGGCTCAGCATGTATAGTTTTGTAGCTTTACAGCCAATACAGGCAAATGCTCACAACTTTGAACACAGCACAAAATGAAAAAAATGGTAATTTTGTTATAAATTAAACTTGGTAGGAGATGGGCAGCTAAAGACATGTGCTCCAGGTGTCTCATTCTCCTTGTAAATCTTTTACTGACCAACAGTAGATACAATAAATGGTTTCCATGACACTAACAACTGACAGAAGAATCAAGAAAAAACATCAACATTTGGAGGCTGAGGCAGGAGAACTGCGAGTTCAAAGCCAGTCTCAGCACCTTAGCGAGGCCCTAAGCAACTCAATGAGACCCTGTCTCTAAATAAAATACAAAATAGGGCTGGGGATGTGGCTCAGTGGTGGAGTGCCCCTGGGTTCAATCCCCAGTATCCCAAAAAAACAAAAACAAAAACAAAAAAACCATCAACAAAACAACCTAATGCTACATGTAAGAGACTAAAGATGGTCCCAAATCCCTGACTTGTCTTTCATAAAAATGGTAGGGTACTTCCTCTATCTTCAGATCTGAGCTGACCAGACTTCTTTGACCAATAGCATGGTGGTGACTCTTGACAGTTATGGACCTGACTTTGAAAGGATTGGCACTTCCTGCCCAGCCTCTCAGAAGCCTGTGCAGCCACGTAATGTCTTGACTACCTTCAAGAGGAACATAATGGAGAGTCCCTGATACTCAGTGAAAAGGGAGAGAAGCCCTGCCGTCTTGTCTTCCAGCTTTTTCTACAAAAGGTATCAAGCAAGCGAATGAGATCATCTTGGACCCTCCAGACCAGTCCCCATCTCCTGAATAGCACCAAGTGAACTGAGGCATCACCACAGGAAGCAGAAAACTGTCCAATAAGTCCTTCCTCAATTTCTGATTCACAAAATCATGGTATTTAAAATGGTAGTTGCTTTTAGTCATTGAGCTTTAGAGTAGTTCGTTACACAGCAATAGGTAACTGGAAGATATCCCTTAATATTTGCCTTGGTACTAATTTACTCACTCACAACTAGACCTAGCAAATGGGTGATAAATCTGAATCAGTGGGCAATATCCCCAGCAAACATTCACCATTCAGGTCTGCTCTAGACCAATGGCATTATCTTTTGAAGAGCTCTTCTAATCACTTACTCTTGAATTACAAGTTCACAAAAGGCAGTACCGCACTTGGCTACCATATAAGGCGCTCACCCTAACTCGTAAGCAAGTGACACCAGTAAAGAAGACAGTCTGGGCTTTGGAATCAAGATTGGTGAATACTGGCTTGCAATTTACCAGCATGTAACCTTGGGCCTGTTTGGTTCCTCATTTATAAACTGTGGTATAATTTCACCTACTAGAGGTAACAGTCTATAAAGTGTCAGGTTAGGTTGCATTGCTCAAGATATGCCCATTTCTTTTCCTCTAACATAAGGATAATAGTAACATCTATCTATGGGAGCATCCTAAGTCTCTGGATGAGATAAGTAAGGTAGCACGCAGAACTGAGCACACAAGCATGCAAGAACAGTTGGCTTTTTTTAATACTGTTTTCACCTCATAGGATTACTGTGAGGACGGACTACGCTTATGCCACTGAAGTGCTCTGGACTCTTCTTTTTGAACTATTACTTCGGAGGTGAAAAGTGCAGACTTTTTAAAAAGCATGTATCCCAGATTCCAACCAAGTGGGTTTAGGACTCTCAAGTCTGGGAAGTCACATTTAAACTATGTCTAAAGTCACCTTTGTTATACAAACTCCAGGCATGCTGCCTGGTACCAGAAGTACTTAATATTTATTTAATGGAACAGTTTCTCCTACATATTACCCATCATGGAAGACAAGTGATTTCAAAGAATAAGAATCAGGGTCTCACAAGATAATTTAACTTCTGGCATTACGGATAATTCAGATCCTAAGAGTCACAGTATATTACACTGTGGTGTAGGTCATACGAGATGCTGAACTCAGGATCCTTTTCATGGATGGTGCATTCTAGCCTCCTCCACAGGACCTACTGAGTGAGCATGAAAGTAACAAGCATCAGAAAAGTGTTTTTTGTTTTTTTCCATTAAGCGCTCTCACTTTCTAATAGCTTTGTTTTTTAAAGCTTCTGCTACTTGAGCTAGTGGGCTTCCTTTCATTGGTTAGGATGGGAAGTATTTCTGTTTCATAAGTAATGGGAAAGATATGAGATAAGAAACTTATTTACATATGTACCCTCTAACAGATAATGTGAATTTCAAGTAACATTTCTTAAGCACTGCTGTGTGTCACAGTTGAAGAAAGACAGTCTGCCCACACAAAAGAACTGGATAATCTGTGCAGACATCTTTCAGGTTGGATATCATGGTCCCTATCAATTATTACTTTCTTTGGAATGTAACAAATTCAGATGTTTCAAAGTACTCATAATATCCAACTCCAGCTTGTCCTGAGCAAGAAAGCCTACTTACTTTGTAAGTAAAGAGACTGGCCCTGGGAAAAGCACCATTGAAAACAAGAAGTCTGTAAAGCACGAGGCCCTGGGTTTGATCCCAGCACCCACTGCAAAACATAAAACATAAAATAAAATTAACAAGTCTGAAGACCAAGAAAAAAAAAAGGTATAAAGCAAAGAAGGAAGAAGACTATAAATTATCAAAGAAGTCACAATGTTTAGCAAACTCCAATGCTTTCAGTTTCAATTTCTCTCTTAAGTCCTATATCCCAGATTAATCAGAACCCCAGGTCAGGGGCTGGGGGTGTGGCTCAGTGGTGAAGCACTTGCCTAGCACATGTGAGGCCCTGGGATTGATCCTCAGCACCACATAAAAATAAAAGATATCATGTCCATGTACAACTAAAAATACTTAAAATAAAATAAAAAAATCATTAAAAAAAAAAAAAAAAGAATCTCAGGTTAATCAGAAAAGTAATGCTCCCAAATCCTAAGAACCCATGATTACTATGGTATAAGTACTCTAAGACAAGGTGGATCTAATCTAATTCTGGAACTTGATGGGGATTATCTATTATTCTGTCATATTAAAACTTACTAATATCCAATTAGAAGGCAACTTTAAGAATTAAAAGGTATCCTATAAGAGACACTCACCTGAACTTGCCATATGCTGGTAGGACTCACAACACAAAATCAAACTCAGCTGGGCACAGTGCCGTACGCCTGTTTTATCCCAGTAGCTCGGAAGGCTGAGGCAGGAGGATCTCAAGTTCAGAGCCAGCCTCAGCAAAAGTGAGGTGCTAAGCAACTCAGTGAGACCCTGTCTCTAAATAAAATACAAAATAGGGCTGGGGATGTGGCTCAGTGGTAGAGTGCCCCGAGTTCAATCCCTGGTAGCCCCCTCTAAAAAAAATCAAACTCATGGTATTGTTTCAGCATAGCCTGGAATACTTTGTCCAGATAAATAAATTCAGAAGCTCACATACTGTTTCCAAATGAGGAGCAATTATATTCTCCTCTTGCATGGACATTTATTAACACCCTAATATTTCCATTTTATCCCCATCTGATATAGGTAAACTATGTGAACACTAAGAATGAAGATTCATGAAGCACACATGTAATGGCTCAAAATATGCTCAAAAGAATTACAGACATCACAGACAGGAAGACAAGTCAAAGAAGAATGTTTCATAAAATTTCCAGAAAAAGATAAAAATAAAAATGGAGGAAAATGTGGCTTTTACCACTACACGTAGGAATAGACTAAATTTACTTGAGGAAATTAAGCTGAAGAGGGAAAAGGTACAGGTTCTAATCTAGAAAACAGTGCTTTGGATAAGAATCAAAATACCTATTCATTGGCTGGGTCTGTAGGCATGCCTACAATTCCAGTGACTCAGGAGGCTGAGGCAGGAGGATGGCAAGTTTAAGACCAGCCTCAGCAACTTAGTGAAAGCTGTCTAAAAATAACTTTTAAAAAGGGGTTGGGTGATAGAGTTCAGTGATAGAGCTTGTATAAGGTCCTACGTTCAGCCCCCATAACTGCCCAGAGAGAAAGAAAGTGGGGGTGGGTGGGGAGAAAGAAATAGGCGTGCTTAACATGACAGTATGAATAAAAAAATCTCAACCAAACTATTATAACAAATTTGGGAGCAAATCTTCTAAATCTAATTCAGGAGATTGCAAACATTTTCTGTCAAATTCCAGACAGTAAATATTTTCAAGCTTTGCTAGTCATGTACTCAACCTCATCATCACAGCAGAAAGAAACTGTAAGGCATACCCAGATGAACAGATGCGTCCCTGCTCCAATATGATTTTCTTTATACAGCAGGTGGCCTTAGGATTTGAGTCCAGAGCTATGGTTTGTTGAACTCTGACCTAAATCATAAGCCCTAGGGATGTTATTTTGCTGATGGATATGTTCTCAAACTTAAGAATTTACCTGACAATTGCTTATTGTCCCTTTTCTAAATCTTAGCTAACAAATTAGTTCAAGAGTTTATTAATTATTTTTTGCGGTACTGGGAATTGAACTCAGGGGCAATCTCATTCAGCTTCATCTCCAGACTTTTTCTTTTTTGAGACAGGGTCTCATTAAATTGCCAAAGTGAGCCTTGAACTTGTGATCCTCCTGCCTCAGCTTTTCAAGTTGTTGGGATTGTAGCTGTGTGCCACCGTACCCAGCTTACTTCAATATTTTAAACAATTTCCCATATGGCATAAGTAAAGAACTGCACTTTTAAAGTCTAAGTTCAATAAAGATTCATCTGTTATTCTTTAAACAAATGAGGAGAAGGACATTTGAGAAGAGAAAAAAACATGCCTGTTGTATCTGAAAAAAGAACATGGAGGATTCTGACTCCTTTCTGATGCCTTTTCCATTCTGATTAAGGCTTGGGTCTTTGCTCAATTACATTTGCTTCTCTTTATCCATTGCTTTAATTTCTTTGAATTTGATCTTCTAGTGAACAAATTGTAGTTTTCACCAGTTAAAAATAAACATATTTAGTGTCATGAAACAGCTAAAACCTTGTAAGTTATTTCACATCCACAGATCCCTCAGTTATAAGAAATGAAGTTCCAAATTTCACACTCCACCAGGTAACTTCTAACCAAAGTCAGACTTTAACTATGAAATGAGCAAAAAGCCTAGGTCTACTTTCATACCTTTGTAAAATCCTGCTTCACTGATAGAGGGAACCCGAAACACGAGAAAGTGCCACAACACACAAAAATGTTAACTGCTATCTCTCTTCTTTCCCGTCTTGATCCTTTACAAACTAACTTATTTTTCACACATTCAAGCTTAGCTTTAACTTGCTAGTGTAATGGAATGGTGTGGGGTGGTCTGCAACTTACATAAAACAAAATTCAACTCAGTTCAGAGGTAAATATGGTTGTGAGTACAGAGAGAACAAGTCATTAGAAAGAGCCTTTCTGCCTAAGTACAGAGTCACCATCATGCCAACGCTACATTTTATACAAGTATCAGAGTTCAGAGAGAAGGAAAGGTACATCCTAGAATGAAAATAGATTAATATGTTGCCATCTGTCTTCTTCTGCTGAGAATACTGGATAGCTCCTTTGCTATAAGTGCCACTCAATAAATGAAAACAGTCCCAGTGTTTGCAATTTCATGGCACTGGCACTTAATGATGAATTAGCTGTCATTGCTAATGTTCCCTTCACAAGGTGACACGTGCAAGTTAAAGTTTGGTAATGAGTTTTCAGTATCAGCTAAGTCCACTTAGTATGTCCTTAAGAGGTATTGTCCATGCACCCACCAATACAGGTATTCATTAACGTAGACAGAACTTTACTAACTCCTATGACCCTAGAGTAATGTTAGCTAAGAAGTAGGACAAAATCACAGTGAACCTGGATAAGAATCCTGGATAGATATTTAGAATAATATCTCTTCTAACTAAAATAGGGAAATTGCTTTTAGAAGCTTTAATTTGTTTACAAGCTAGCCTGGCTTGAATTTTCATGAATTTCCTGGCTCTCGCTAGGCCTAAGAGGAGAGAACCAGCGAATCTGATTGTGCTGATGTTGTCCAAGATAACCAGGAAGCGCTCCATTCACAGTATCAACACAGTAAAAACCTGTAAGGGGATGAAAAGGGAGGGGAACCCAGCAGACGCACAGCACCTCCATACCCATTAGACCCTACTTCATGCAGGGTATTTGCTGCTAACCCTGGAAGGAGCACTGACAGATGCTCCAAAGTTTCTTGTTATAGAAATTACTGCACTTCACCTTTACAATTTGGTAATACTTTAAAAGCTCTATTTTCTCATATATATTCTAAGAAATTAACAAAGCAATAAAGAACTTTTCAGCATACTATTTCTGGTAGGGGGGACTTAAAAACTTTTTTGGTAGGCTTATAAGCTCCATCTTCTGTCCTTCCCAGCTCCCTGCCTACGAAGTAATGGCAAGTTCTGTCATTGAAAGCCTCCTGCCTGCTAGCTGAGATGCTTCCCTAAGGATTTGAGCCTAATCTCAACTCCACAGCAGCTCAAAGCCAATCCCCAAGATTGCTCTATGGGACAGTTCTCTTTCAAGAATGCTGTTGCCCAGTTAGAGAGGAGAGGCCCCGTGGGGTCTCCTGAAGGCAGGCACAACCTCAGTGCTGCCCTTCAGGCAGGCTCTTATGGCAGCATCATCACATTCCTCTAAAAAATGAATTTCTACGCTTTTCCAGAAGAGAAAACCTTCCTCTAGTGAAAGAATGTAGCTGTATGCATATGTACAATTCTCAGATTGCTTAAAGCTACCCTTTCTGTTCTAATTTATCACCAAAACAAAAAGAAAAACAAAAACCAACCAATCAAACAAAAAAACCTTTTCTATCCACCTTTCCATGTACCACAAAGTATCTTCAGGAAAGGAACACATGACTAACATTCTCACAAATGGCTCACCAGTGCAGGAATGACCAGCCTTCTCCCAAATCTCTTTTACAATCATCTATGTCTCTGCACCAAAACAATTTCTTAAACCCTTACATATTTAAATATTTTTTTAAAAAATCAAGAAGCGAGAGATTTTTCTCTTGTTATTTGCACTGTGAGTTTTAAGCATCTCTTTGCCTGCATCCCTTAATATTCCAATATTCCTTCTTTTCTCTTTACGTGCAAATCAGGGCATCAAAAGCTTTACATGTTTGGTAAATTCTTTCTCTCAGTGCTGGATTAAGAATC
Source organism: Glaucomys volans (assembly GCA_020662805.1). Classification (NCBI taxonomy): domain Eukaryota; kingdom Metazoa; phylum Chordata; class Mammalia; order Rodentia; family Sciuridae; genus Glaucomys; species Glaucomys volans. The sequence continues at coordinate 730,830 of JAJEJO010000971.1, forward strand.
TTGGAAAAACCCAGAATTACTAAAAAGATCCCTTGAAGTTTTAAAAATCTTAGGAATGATTAAGTAACCAAACCTGATCAAAACTGATCCCTTGATCATTTATTGCAACATGATTGTGCATGATGGTTTCTGGTAAGTGCCCTGTAGTGTGTTATTAAAAATCAAAGTTCTTGGAGTCATCAGCAATTTGCTGATGGTTGGTTTGTGAATTTCTAGGTTTGCAGACCCGAAACATAGATTTAAGTGAGGTTCTTCATTGGACTGAAAATATAAACTACTACATATGTAGAAGTAAATGAAATTGTGGTTGCAGTAAGAACAATAGTGCTGAATCTCATCAACCACAATATTGCAGGAAAAAATGTGTTTAAAACTTCATATAAAAGTTATCAAATGTGAAGACCTGTGGATTTAAAAATACAACCCAGGCTCATTTCACTGGAAAGTGACATTTCTGATGTACAATATTGCTGTAATGTGAAACTAGGAGCCAAAGAGACTGGATGAAACTTTGGTAGTCAGCCTAACATGTTAATTCATCTGAACTAGAGCCATTTCCTTAACACCAAAGGATGCACAAGCACTATGCTGTACAAATACCAGTCAGGAAGCTACAGTTTGGCTCTGTGCTCTTTGACATTTGTAAAACATAAAACACTTCCTTCCCTGCTCCTCTCTTCCTCAATACATCACTCAAGCCCCAAGTGTAGCTGTACCTATTGCAAACACTTTGCCGGTCGTTTCACTTCCAGTTGCCTAAAGTGCTTCCGTGAGGCTGCCCACTAGAATACTGCTCCACGATGGCTGATGACAGGAATCGATCAGGCAAAGAAAGTATCAGATGCCTAGTCAGGGCAAAGATAAAGTCTAACCTTGTAGAACAGCAAGAACCACCAGTATTCACTCATTTTTTTCTTGATGTGAAAATGCACATTCCAGCAGGGAAGGAAGAGGAGAGATTCTTCCTCCTCACCATCATGACTACCTCCTTCTCTCGTGGTTGGCTGCTTCAGATGGCCAAGGCTCCTGTTGCATTTTTTAGATCTGGGCAATTACAGCCACCAAGATGATATGGATCAAAGTACAGTGTTCAAACACAAGTGGTAGATAAATGACCATTTATCATAGTTTTGCTAAAAAAATGTTTTTCTTATAAAGTTAACAAACCAAGGCTGTTGATCCCTGAATTAGAAAGTGATTTGCTTGATTTTTTCCAAAGTGTGAGGAGGGAAGGAGGAGGGGAAGAGCCTTTAGTGCTTCTGTGTATGGTGTTGATCCTCTAGTTTGGCAACATCTTGGGAGCATCTTCTGGTCTAATGAGGTGGCATTTTGTGAATCTAAGTACGAGTCCATGGCCCTGATGCAGGCTGCTTACCGCCCAAAGGGGAGGAGGATCTACTCCCTCCCCCTCAATGTCTCAATCTGGCCCAGTGGTAGACACAGAGCCCTGGGCGGTTTCCCCAGGAGCAACTGTCTCTTCCCGGGAAGGTGACTCTTCTTCCACTTGTCCTCGAGATGTGACAGTTGTTTCAGGAGAGATGCTGTGAGGCCCCTCCAGGGGTATACAGCCAGGGTGGTTCTTACGAAAGTGCTGATTCAAGATGGCCTGAAAGGGGAAACTTTTTCCACAAACATGACAGTGAAAGGGCTTGTTGCCTGTGTGCTTGCGTATATGATACTCTAGCTGATCTTTCCGGGTATACTTCTTGCCACACATGCGGCAAACAAACGGCGTGATCCCCATATGCAGGCGCATATGGCGGTCTAGGCTCCCCTTTTGGTTGAAAGATTTGGCGCAGTAGATGCAGGTGAGACGGGGGTTGTATCGGAACCACCGTTCAGATACTTCCTGTTCTCGGAGATACTCCACATAGCCACTTACTCCCATCATTGCTGATTCTTCTACCTGTACCAGGAGAGGAAAATAAGCAAGAACAAACACATATTATTGAGCATACATGTTAAAAGCAATCAAACTATTCTATATATTTATATATGTATGTGTGTTTGTGTGTACATGCATATATATATATATCATTTTTTTTTTTTAATAGCACTGGGGATTGAACCCAGGGCTTCCCGTATGCTAGGCAAGTACTCAACCCCTGAGCTTCTTCCCTGGCTCTTTTCTTACACTTTATTTTCGGAGATAGGGTCTTGGTAAGTTACCCAGGCTGGCCTCAAACTTGCTGTCCTCCTGCCTCAATCTTCTGAGTAGCTAAAATGACAGACTCGCAGTACTACACCCAGGTTTTGATTAATTAAAATGTAAATTCAAACACCACATGTGACATGCAGTCAAGGGTTACTATGTCAGACAGTACAGACTATATAATGGCAAACATAATATAAATTATATTTATAACATCATTATTACCATATTCAACCAGTAGCAGCTAACTTTATAAATCTGTAGGTGATGGTATGCCTTTCTACCCAAAAATATTTGGTACAATATCAACCGATTATCTTCATTCTAAAGATAAGCTGGGCACGGTGGTGTGCGTCTGTAATCCAAGTTACTTGGGAGGCTGAGGCAGGCTGAGTTGGAGACCAGTCTTGGTAACTTAGTGAGACCCTGTTTCAAAACAAAATAAGAAGGGCTGTGGATCTAGCCCCAGGGTTTAATCCCCAGTACTGCAAAATACAAAACAAAACAAAAACGAGAGCTGGGGTTGTGGCTCAGTGGTAGAGTGCTTGCCTAGCATGTGTGAGGCACTGGGTTTGATCTTCAGCACCACACAAAAATAAATAAAATAATAATATATTAAAAAAAGAAAAAATAAGATTACTCAAAGTTTACCTGACTTTAGAGTGGGATTTCTCCTATCTGAAAGTGGGAGGGAGAAAATGGGAGGGAGTAGGAATATATTTCTTTTGAGAATTATTTAAAAGTTTTAGATTTATAAATGCTTTTGGTTCAAAATTCTGTATTAAACTATCACCACTCAGAAATTACTGACTTTTTAGCCTGTTGACTTCTAAAGTTATTATGTTTAAAAAAAACTTAAAAAACATGTTGGAAGAAATTATGTTCAGCAGAGGCTGGAATACCAAGGAAGGAGAAAGAAATGTCAGAGCTAACTCTGGATTAACTAGAGAGAGTCCACCTAGTTAGCAATTAATCTATTAATCGCATGCCTTTTTTGGGGGGGGGGGTGAGTAGGACACAATACCTTTATTTTATTTATTTTTATGTGGTGCTGAGGATCAAACCCCATGCCTCAAACATCCTAGGCAAACGCTCTACCACTGAGCTACAACCCCAGACCAAATCTGTCTTTTTAATTTCTAGAAATGTGCTTTGTCTCCTTCTTCATATGTTAGCTGACAGTGTTCTGTTTATAAAGCATTTCCAGCAGAGGCAGTTCTTAACAGGTTTGGGAAGCAGCATGTTAAGTCAACAGCTGAAGAGGGAGACTGAGGTTTTAAGATTATTTCTGATTTGTTTTATATAACATTTCTTTCTGCTTCACTTCCCTGGATAACCAAAACAAAAATCACAGAAAGAATGATGAATTATGCCACTAAAAAGTCTTAGGTGATCAAGGACAAAGCACAGGATAACTTCTGTAGGCTTAGTTCTCCCATTCATATTGAAAAGACTATCATAAGCTTTGCCAACTTTTAAGGATTCTCATGAGAATCAAACATGATAACCATACCCTGAAATAAATTTTTAAAATTTTGCTTATTTATTTTTTGGCAGGGTCTCACTATGTTGCCCTAGATTCAAGCAATCCTAAGTCAACTTCCTGTGTATTTGGGACCAGATGCAGGCCACCACACCCAGCTACCCTGAAACATTTTGAATGCATAATATTTTTGAGCTGCTGGGATTGTAGGTGTGCGCCACTGCACCCAGTGTGAACGCATAATATTACATACAATTAAGGGTGCCGGAACCTGGATTCAAATTCAAGTTCCATTTATTATATCACCTTGAGTAAGTTATTTAACTACTCTATTCCTTAGCCTGCTCATCTCTAAAATGAATATAATAATAACCATCTCCCTCACAAGCTGCTTTGAGCCCTGAGTTTATAAAGTGCTTAATGTAACTCAGTATTAGCTATTATTAAACATTATATATACACATATGTATATATGAAAAAAAAAATTTCCTGACCTGTTTCCTCTCTGCTCAGCAGCACCTGACCAACTTCAAACTCATATTATTTGTAATCTTGAGGGCATTATTCCACAAATATCCTTCCCAACATTAAGGAAAGAAATATTATCCACATGCAGAAGGTAATGCATTTTAGTAAATACTGGTGAGCTATGAAAAATCATTCATTATGATCAGTCTCATTTAAAAGGCTATTGCAGTAAAGCTGCAATAGAAGAGAAAATAAATGAACATAAACTCTAGAGCAGATTATTACTGTCAGAGGCAGCAATGTATCTTTGATAGTTTTCTTGCTTTGAACTTTAAAAAGAGGCAAAGGCAATAAATGGTTGTCTCCTGGTTCTCTAGGATGTCCCTTAAAGGTGAATCGCTCCCCCCACATGGCAATACTGTATTAAGATCGTAAACTCTGTATGCAAAGGGACATTCTGCTTTGCCAAATAGTCAGGGATCCAATCAGTAACTTTTTTTTTTTTCTTTCCATAATGGGGATTGAACCCATGGGTGCCTGGCTACTGAGCAACATCCATAGCTGTTTTTTTAAGTTTATGCTTTGGGACAGGGTCTCACTAAATTCCCAGGTTGGCCTTGAACTTATGATCCTCCTGCCTTAGCCTCCAAAGTAGCTGGAATTATAGAGGTATGGCATCATGCCCAGCTTCAATAACTACTACTTAGTGAATTATTTCATAAAAAGAATACATTCCATATAAATGATTGATTTCCACATTTCCTAAAACAAACAATTATCAGTCCAGATGCTTGACATAGACTTCAAAGCCTCTCATCACCCTTATCTTTTTACCAATAGTAATCACAAAGAATTGAAGGGGCTTCAAAAATAATCTGACTTCATACATTAATGTTATTTAAAGATCTCCAAAGTTGGGAATTCCATTTTTCCTCCAAATCGCGGATTTCACAAGCAACTGAATAACCCCGTTTAGCAGGTGGCAGTCATCTTTGTTTGTGTAAATATGCTGCATGACATGTGCACAACAACCAAGTAGATCACTGCTGCATTGAGAAGTAAAACTCCTGATGGAGAAAAAGTGCCGATAATACAAAGATTTGATAAAACAATGTCAGAGATCTGCTTTCAAGAAGATTTCAACAGGAGATGCAATATGAAAGCAAACAAGAAAGGAACAACTCACATGAGTCAGTAAGAATAGGAAGAATTATACTGAACCCTCTATAAATGCTAAATAGCAGTTTAAGCAAGAACAAAAAAGACTAGGCTAATAAGGGCAGATGGAACTGGAAGTTAAGCTCATGAGCATCCAGGAAGAATGAGGACTCTCACATACCCAGTGAGAGAAATAATATGATGGGATTGTGACACACAGAGGAAGTGAAGGCTGATGAGTGGTAGGAAATGTTGGGTTAAAAAGAACAAAAGTTATGTAGAAAATTAGGTCAAGTATTTTTAACTTTCACATGGCAGAAAAAAGAAACAGCTATAGAAGGTTTTTGAGTAAAGGAATGACTTTATTTATTTATTTTTTTGGTACCAGGGACTGAACTCGGGGGTACTTGGTCACTGAGCCACATCCCCAGCCCTATTTTGTATTTTATTTAGAGACAGATTCTCAGTGAGTTGCCTAGCATCTCTCTTTTGCTGAGGCTGGCTCCTGCTTTGGCCTCCTGAACTGCTGGGATTACAGGCATGCACCATCTCGCTTAGTAAAGGAATAACTTCAGTAGTCTGTTGTAGTTTATTAACTCCTATAATCAGGAAGTTCTTCAAGTTTATCAAAATTTGTTCTCAATGCCAGTGCATTCCTATAGCCCTAGCTACTTAGGAGGCTGAGGCAGGAGGATCACAAGTTTGAGGCCAGCCTGGGTGACTTGGCAAGACTCTATCTCAAAATAAAATATACAAAGGGCTGAGGATATAGCTCGGTAGTAAAGCACCCCTGGGTTCAATTTCCAGTACCAAACAAAAATAAAAACAAAAACCAATAATAAAATTCTTATGAAGTAAACCCCTGCCCTGTTTTGGTCTTCTATGGCAGGCTAAACTAACTGGGAAGCAGACTCAATACGCTTTCATACAAGTTCAGGCATATATCTCATCCTTAATATCATCTCCAGACAGTATTGTTTATTTTCTATTCCTTAATAGTCTATACCTTTTGTTTCAGCTAGGTAAACAGTCTTGCAGAATTCCAATTCTTGTCCCTATCCCATCTACAAATGGAGTAAGTTACTTCTTCCTAACTTCTTTAAAAACTGCATTTACAGCTGGGCTGGGTGGGATGTCTACAGTCCCACCTATTTGGAAGGCTGAGGCTGGAGGATTGTCTAAGTTCAGGAGTTTGATGCCAGCCTGGGCAACACAAGAAGACACCTCATTAAAAAAAAAAAAAAAAAAAAAAGGGGCTGGGGGTATAGCTCAGTTGGTAGAATGCTTGCCTTGTAAGCACAGGGCCCTGGGTTCAATCCCCACACCACCAAAAAAAAAAAAGGAAGACAGACAAAACAAAACACCCCAAACTTAAGTTACTGATTTGATACTGATTTTAGATGTTAAAACTGTTACTGAAGTCTATGTATGTCTTAGAAAGATACATGTTTTTGTGTATTCACTTATCTGTCTTCTTTCTCCCCCCAAAGCTGCTATGACTGTCTCATTATTGTATTTATTTGTCTAATCAGTTACCTTTGCATGATTATCACACCATATTTGAGGGATAAAGAGAAAAAGGGCCCCAATTATGAGAGTAAACTACTTTTCCTCTAAGCTCCTCACATTTTCTCTAAAACCCTATCAAAACTAAAAAAAAAATACAGTTTGTAACAACACCTGTCATTACTATACTGTGTACACAATAAACTATTATCCAGTGGTTTAAATAACAAAATACAAGTATAATATAGAGGTAAAAAAAAATTATCCATGCAATCTTAATCTACTAGTGCTTCCTTTTAAAAGGCAAAAGTATTTAATTTACATGTTCTACCATTTAATTTACATGCTTACCATTTTCTAAAAGCTCAACTTTCAATGACAGAAATTCTTGAGAAAAAACCCAAACAATATTAATTAACTTATACTAGTTGCTAAAGAAGAAAGAAGATATCATTCCTGTCCTTTCTAGAATACTAGTCTAACAAAAGATTCAAGAAGCTGGGTACAGTGGTGCACACCTGTAATCCCAGCAACTTGGAGGCTGAGGCAGAAGGATTGCAAATTTGAGGCCAGTCTTGGCAACTTAGTGAAACCCTCAGCAACACAGTGAGACTCTGTCTCCAACACCCCTGGGTTCAATTCCCAATACAACATTTCAAAAAAAAATCTGGAATAAATGAAAAAAATAAATGCATACAAAACACACATTTGGAAATGCATAAACATTGTTTATAAATACATACTACTATAAATTAGTTACTATGTATAGTGTCACACTCTCACACATACAAAATCATACTCTTTCTATTCTGGGTCCTAAATTACCTGCCGTAGTTTTTAGGGGTTAATTTTACCTTCAGGGATATGGATTGACTCCTATAATCAGGAAAGCGTATCACAATCTTATCATTTTTTTTCTACTTCCCAAACTCTACTAAAGCCAAAATGTATTTCTGGCAAGCTCATAAACAAGAATAAAGTAATCAAATATGGTATTTCTTTAGCAGGGCCACTGTTGCTAATCTACATCTTTCCTTTCTAATTCATTACATTCTGTTCAAAATTCCTCCAACTATACAGCAGCTGTAAGCCCACAACAACGTACCTGGGAGCTTGGCTGCTTGGGCTCATCCACTCTCCCAGGAGACTCACTTCGGGCTCTGTGTCTCTCAGCCAAGGGGACAACACTGCCGGAGGGGCTGAATCTGTTGGAGAGGAGCATAAAGGTACTAACAGAAAAGAAGAGGCTGAGGAAGGGACAACCAAGCAATAGATGTCTGAAAAATACTTTCAGAGTCAATATAGGACCTGGTGTGAAGAAAGGTACAAAAGGTCTGTCCTACTAAATTTAAAAAATACAAAAGGACATAGTAGATCGTATGAGTTTATGAAGCTACAGCTAAATATAAGCTTTCTACCCTTGCATAAGTACTGGGAAAGGGGTAAAAGAATAAATAAAAACTGGTTCTGTAACTATTGGATTTTTGATTGTTCTTTTCCCTAGACCCCATTATAAACCTGTTTTACGTATTTCAGACTGTTGACATATATCACAGAAAATAAAAACCCTTGCATTTAAGTTGATACTACTTCTGGTACAGTTCTAACACAGGAAAACAATGCTAACACTGGGATCAATAAGTTCAATGCTCAAGAAAATTTTAACTATTAAGGGCACTTTTAATAGTTAAATACTCAAATTAAGACCACCTGAACTTGGTGCAGCGGCACATGCCTGTAATCCCAGCTTCTTAGGAGACTGAGGCAAGAGGATTGCAAGTTCAAAGTCAGCTTCAACAAAAGCAAAGTGCTAGGCAACTCAGTGAGACCCTGTCTCAATAAAATACAAAATAGGGCTGGGGATGTGGCTCAGTGGTTGAGTGCCCATGAGTTCAATCCCCAGTACCAAACAAAAAAACCCCAAAAACCAACCAAACAAAAAAAAGACCACCTGAAGTGGATGCAGTATGCTATCTGAATGTGTAGAACAGTACTGTCTCTTAAGATCAGCTGCACACCAAAGAAACAGCTTCCTTAGTTTTCACTGCTCAGTTTTAATTAATTAATGAATGAATTTTTTGGCACCAGGGATTGAATTCAGGTGTGCTTATCCATTGAGACCTTTTTTTTCAATTTGAGACAGGTCTTGCTAAGTTGCTGAGGCTGACTTTGAACCTGTAATCCTCCTGCTTCAGCCTACTGAGTTGCTGGGGTTACAGATGTGCACCACTGTGCCCAGCTAATTTTTATTTATTTTTAAGACAAGAAAGAACAAATATTAAAATCTAAATTCTTTTTCTTTCAATTGGCTTAGATTGAAACTAGTGCTATTTCCACCAAAGAGAAATGTTCTAACAAATTTGATGTATTAGAGACAGACAGGTGAGGCAAGGGCACAGTAGTGCTGGTGAACAAAGGCCACTCTGAGGCCTGTGGTAGCAACATTCATCTGTGAAAGAGAACAGGTGAGAGATCACCAAATGACAAGTGAAAATAAGAATGAAGAATATCCAAAAAGCTTTTCTCTGGAATTACTGTACTGTGTTGACACTAATGTGAAAAGAGTAATCACTGATTACTGATACCATACTTCTTCTAATTTGGTAGTGGGGGCAAAAAAGTGCATAGTGCTATAAAGGAAAGTTAAACTCCTCAAGGCCACCTACCTGTGTGACAACACACCAAGGAAGGCCAGTGCTCCAGGGTCCCAGCTGATGATCAATCAGTTCCCTTCCTGGAATCCTGAGGAGCCCTGGCAATGACTGATCCTAGTGTGGCTGCAGATGCTATTCTGATTCATGGAAGTGTCTAACTTTACCATAGTTCTCACATCACGAATACCTCATGACTAGGAGTTTCCTGCTTTAAAAAAATAAGAACGCAGGTCTTTGGACACTCAATTCCCCAACATCAACTTATTTTAGCTAAGAACATCTGGTAAAGATGTGTCTGTATCACACAGAGGACCCTCTTAGTGATGTCTGCACAACAGCCATTAGAAGGGAAAAAAACCCCAGAACTTACCTGTCAACTTCACTGCTTGTTGGCCGAGCCACCTTGGCTCCTGAAGACCCTAAAGTATAACTCTCTTGTCCTACAGAACCATGGCCTGTGGTGTCAATCACCATGGCTGTGACTTCCTCTGCACTACTCCCATCTTCTCCAGAAGGCTGATTCTCAGGCCCAAGCCACTCCTCCAGATTTTCAGTTTTGATGTGTACTGCTCCAAGAACCCTAACTTCATCATCACTCCGGCCCCCCCGGTCTGCTACTCCTGTCTCCACGTACCACTGTCCTGCTCGGTTGATTCGAAGAATGGGCTCCCGACTTTCTACATCAGAACTCTGTTCAATTATCTGAGGGCTGGTGGACTCCTCAGGGGGACTTAGCTCTCTGATATCCAGCACAGCACTAACCTGCCCTCGCCGGTTTCCCTTTGGGGTATTATGTCGTGGGCTAAGGGACCGGTTTAGATTTGGCGTAACCCTGTGAGACTCTGGAGGTCTTTCTTGATGTTTTGTCCTTGTTTGACTTAATTCTGCTTCAACCTCTGCCACATTAATTTTGAAATGAATGCCCTCTAGGATCTGTGTACATTTGTCAATAATATGCTGCATTTGTAGAAAACTGGCAGCTGTTAGGTAGCTGATGATATCTGCCAGTTGCAGGCATATCCGCCCTGTGTAACAGAAAGAAAGGAGTTGTTCAAAAACAGTAGGGTTCTTGATGACTGAAATGGAGACAGTACTCATTTCATTCAAGGACATGTGATCCCGGAAATAGGGGGAGCTGGCAGCCAGTACCACTTTGTGAGCCCGAAAAGCTTGTCCTTGCACATTGACCACAATATCACAGAGACGGCCCTGCATGCGCAATTGGTTCAGATGGCTCAGGACAGAGTTGCTGAAGTCAGGGATCTCCAATTGTATGTTCCCACCTTTCTCCATGGTCGTGCCTGAAGGTGCAGGCAGGCATTCAACCCTGCTGAAAGAAACCATGTTCTCATTAGTAATTATAATTTTATTACCCTGATGCTTTCTAGTTCAAACATACTTAAAAATATATTATTTGGTAAAGTCTCCAAGTACCAAGAGATACCTCCCTTATGTTGAGATATGGAAATCATATTACCAACAGGTTTTTCAGTCTGTTTCACAGCAAGATACAGTTAAAATCAAAGAAGCAATCATTAGACTCTTAAATATTCAAACTATGATCATGCTTTCCTTATACAATAGCAAAATAGAAGTTCAACAAAAGGGAGCAGGGACATTAATTGTAATGTATTTGCAGAATGATTATAAAATCCCAAGACAACATTACAACTTTCTTTGGAGGAGGAGAGCTTCTTGAATAAACATAACTACACATGGATAGATTAACTGGATACACCTCAACATTTTACAGCATGCAGCCTGAGTTCTGCTTATTACTTTGTAAAGTGACTAATATTCCATATGAATGTAGGCCAATATTTTAAGTTTAGGAGTCAGAGCTCCCACAGTAAGCCTTTGGATATGGGGCTCTAAGGCAAACTCTACCTTAGGAAAAATTCCCCAAGTGTCAGGACTCAAATCAAAACGCTAAGAACTTAAAAGGTTATGAAAACTGCCTCTATTTGAAGTTGGGAGTTTCATAGTGGTGATGATACTTTGATCCTAAAATTTAGTTCTCCAGAGCTGGTAACGATAGAACATTTACAAGGCCAAAACTTTTACACTGAAAGACTGCAACTGCGTCCGATTGTCTTCAAAAGTTTAGAGTACAGTTTGTATAAATCCCCAAAGGAAGGCAATGCTTTAAGTCCAGTGTACCTCCACTTATCTGTAACTTTATATTCATAGTTGCACATGCCTCGAAACTTCAGGAACTTATCCTGAGAAGCTCACAGCATTGCCCCGCATTGACAACACATTTATCAGTAAACAGGGAAGTGTATACACTGTTTTCAAGAACCAACTTTAGCCAATCTGACCTTTTTCCAAAGCGTTAGTGTTTGTTTTGAAACTTTTAATCCAATAAGAGCCTCTGTCGATGCCATCATGAATTCAGATGTGTTTATTTTGGAGCCTACACCAGCGCCTTTTTTGTTCGCTCCTTCCGGCAATTCCCCAGAGAGGAGGAAGACCCTGGAGTAAAGTCTCTCTCTACCGTCGGCACTGGAGAAGTGAGAGCTGCAAGAGGGAGAATCGGGATCGCCATGGGGTTGGCCGCTCTGGAACTTGAGCAGCTTTCGTCTGCGTTAGGAAGCGTGGGGAGAGGGAATTGGCCGAGGGGCGACAAGTCACGGGGGAACGAGGAGAGGGGCGCCAGGCTGCAGCCCGCAGCGGGCGCAAAGGTGAGGGCAGAGCACTGGGAAGGGGGCGGCGCCCCGGGCCCGGGTCCAGGCGGTGCGTCGCGTGCGGGGAGCGGCCGGAGGTGGGTGTGTGCATCTGGGTGTGTCCGGGCGGCGCGGGGGAGGGGGCCGCCCACCCGGGGTCTTGAGGGAGGGGCCCCGCGAGGGGGCGGGTCTGCGGCTCGGCCCGGCCCGGGGCCAAAGGGGCGGAAGGTCGCCGGTGCCGTGAGGGGCGGTGCGGGGAAGCGCCTGGGCGCCGCGGGAGCGGGCTGCGGCACGGACGGGCGGGGCGGCCACGGGGCAGGGCGACGGGGCCGGCGAGCGGGGCCCGAGCCCAGTCGAGGAGCAGCACCTACCTCCGGGGGTGGAAATGGGCCGGAATGGGCCGGAACACCGTCCCGGAAGTGAAACCCCCCACCCCCTCCCCCGGAGCGGGCGACGTGCCGGAAGGAAATCACTCACCCTTACACCGCCCCCCACCCCCAGCGCTTTCCGTTCGCGCCCCCTCCCCTCTCAGCGTTTCCTCCCCTGCCAGGAGGAGGGCGGAGCCCGGCGGGACGCGGGCGGTCGCGTCCCCGCCCAAAATTACGCGGCCGGGCGGAGCCTCAGGAGGGGGCAGGAGGTGGAGCTGAATGGGAGGAGCTTGAGGAAGGGGGCGGGGCTGAGTCGGCGCGAGCGAGGAGCGTGCGCCATGACGTCATGGATAAGAACCTTCTTATACAGGAGTGCGGCGCCATATCGGTCTTTCGGGGCTGCGCGTCTGCCCGTTAAGAGGTAGGGTTTTTGTGTTTTGGTGGTTGGAAGCGGTTTATTTAGGATCTTGCAGCCGTTAGGAGTTGAGGCTTCCCTGAACTGGCGGGCTTTGCAGGGCCTGTGGCGTACTTTTCAGGGTCCTCAAGGCGGAGGTGGTGGGACGAGGTGTGTTGGGAAGCCGCCGCGACCTACAGTGCCATTGGGGTTTTGGGGTCTAACATACCGGGAAGACTCGGCTCGAGTGCCCTACCTGTGATGAAGCCTGTGTTGGTAGGGACATCTGAGAGTGCTGAAGAATGCCAACGGCTCTGAAGGTGGCGGGTGCCGAGTCACCAGAGTAGGCCTTTGTTCCAATGACGGTGCAACGACCCTTGAGCGGCTCGATCTGAGGGAAGGACAGTTAGGAATCCACGTGCTTCGGTTTGGTGGCTGTGTTCCGCAGTGCACCATTTCTTCATCAAGCGTCCCTCTCTCGGGGCTGTATTTGTTGCGTGTTCATACATGCACGATTTTCATCAGTGGCTCTGGTTGCAATGCTCTTTTGCAACACGAAGTGCATCATTTACTTCAAGTAAATGTTGGTTAGTATGAACTACTGTTCCTAAATAGTTGGTCCCATATTAGCTTAATTGTGGAGCGAATGAACTAAGTCTAACGTGTACTAGGAATTGTATGGGGCAGGGACGTAATGTGGGTTATTTTGTGGTGGAGACTGGGGATTGTACCCAGGAGCACTCTACTACTGGCCTACATAACCTAGACGGTTTTCATTTTGAGACAGGGTGTCCGCTGAAATGCTTGAGTTTCCCGGAGTAGCTGCAGTATGGCTCCACATGGCATCTTGTGGACAGGTAAGAATGAAGTATGCCTGGAGATGGTTTTTATATTAAGCCTGTGATGGTGTAAGAGTAGTGGACAGAAGAGATTTCTGAAAAAATTTATTCTGAGGCTTTAATAATTCGCACATGTAGTCTGTTTTTTAATTCAAGGGTGTTTCTTAACGTTTGTATTTTGTTTTCTAGCTATACACCAAAGGAATGAGTACAGAGGTGAGATATTGAAATTTCCTCATGGGGGATTTAGATTTACTGCTTAAGTGTGCTACAATGATGACATTTATTTGCTACTCTTGACTGAAAGAATGACGATAGTCTAAACCACCATTATCCTAACTGAGGCACACAAAACAGTGATTTGGGTATTGTAGAGATTGCACCTAGTTTACCTGAAATTGTTTCTTGCCAGGTCCAAACAGCCTCTAGCCGGCGGGCACAAGGTTAGAAACATTTATATATTCATGCATGTAAGTGTTTTAAGGATTAGAAAGTAGACAAAACAATCTTGTCTTAGCATTCTCCCCTTTTCAAATGTGATCTGCTCTAATTGTGAAACCAAACTGCTGGGGGGAGGAGAAAGAGGCAGATACTATGATGGTTGCATAGTTCAGCAGATTTAAATCATGAAGACTTTAAACATTTCTGATGTATCTGGGATTGTTGTGCATTGCTGTTAAGAAATGTACCAATAAGTAATTTTAAGATCTAATATATTAAAATTTTTTTATAGGCACTAAATACAAAACCAGAAGTAGAAATGGTGAGTAAAACTATAATCCAACTAAACATGGGTAGCTGGGCAAATAATGGCACAGGTGGCTTTAGGCAGATTGCATTTTTTACATGGTACACATTCATGCCTGAGGGCTGAATTCCTTAAATGCAAGTACGTTGCCTGCTGCCATTTGTGTAAGACTTGCCAATGTGGCCTGGATGATGACAAGCAGATAACTGACTGAATGTGAAGTTTTTAATTAGCTCTAACTGATTTCAGGCATTGTTGGTTTGGGCTGGGAGGAATTGCATCTTTGGCTATTCTAAAATCGCCCTTATTTATTAGGTGGAGTCTGATTTCTTTGGACCAGCTTTATTTTTCTAGTAAGTATTGGAAAACATTACCTTGAGAATGCCAGTGAAGTGCATGCCTGTTGCATAGTTGATATTTGAGCATGCTCTGAATGGGGTTTTTGTAATGATGTTGATCAAATGTCTGACCTGAAATGAGCATGTAGACAAGTTTTACGCTGAAGAACCCAAGACATACAGTTTGAAGAGAATTGATGACATTTAGCATGTTAATGAAGTTTCTCCTACTTTTATTGCAGTTAACTGGAACACGTTTTGATCTGGATGGCATGATTGGGTAAGACCATGAGAACAATTCTTTGGCTTTTGATATTTTAGGCTTATAATTCTGAAACATGGTTTTACTAACAAATGGTTGCCTTTAAGTATTGGTTCATGTTAAACCAGTAGACCAGAATTAATGTACTGTGTACAAGGTAGACTTAACGGTTTGAATAAGGGTTGTAAGTTTTTAAACAATGTAAATGATTGTATTCAAAGTTAGTATGCAACTGTTGGGAATAAATATCTAAAGAAATAACTTTTACAGGTCCAGATTGGAAAACTTCTTAAATAAAGGTATGCATCTTGTTTGTTTTACACATTTATTGTTGTGCAGTATGCTGTTAGTGATGACTTTTAAAATGAAAACAGATGGGAATCTCTCTGAAAGCAAATGAAGATTAATTTTAAACTGAAACAGTAGTTGGAAAGTATTTAGAAATCTATTTCTTAACTACCTATTGCTAAATTACACCAAATTCCTGCAGGTACAAAGAATCAGCTTCGGAAGCAATGTGCAAGAAGTTTTTAAGCAAAGGTATAGCAATCTTTTTGGTGAGGGGGTGAACTCTAAGGCCTTGCACATGCTAGGTGGGCACCTCAGGCCTCAAGTTGGACATAGACTAGATGGTCTAAAAGCTGATACAATGATGATAACATAGTTCAGCAGACTTTCACTGATGAGCAGTCAGGTCTTTCGCTCCTATCTGATGTATCTGGCTCAACTGTCCAACTCTCATGAAAATGGTTTTTTATTGTCTCCATACAAAAGTTTTAAGGACTTGGGAGTACTACAGCTTGTTTAAATGTGTCCTATCCTGTGTTTTCCTCTAAAGGCAGGAGTGAAGCTGGGCAAGGTGTTCATCTACAGTAGCCTGAGGCATGACCATCACCTGAGCCCAGGAGTCGGTGGCCAGCCAAAGAAATGACTGGAAAAGTGCAGGTTAGTGCCAAGACTTTCGTAGGAGATTTTTATGGCATACTCAAAAATTACTCAGATTGTACCAAATTAGTGATCAGGTATTTTTAAAATGTAAAATGCCACTAAAAAAAGGAGTAGGGGCTGGAGTTGTAACTCAGTGGTAGAGCACTTGCCCTAGCATGTGTGAGGGACTGGGTTCAATCCTCAGCATCACATTAAAATAATAAATAGAGTAAAGGTATTGTGTCCGTCTATAGCTGAAAAAAATATATACAAAATGAGAGTAGGACCATTATCATAATTCACGTGGGGATGCTGGGGATTGAACCTAGGGCTTCATGAATGCTAATCTAATGGGCTGTACCACAGAGCTACAGACAGCCCAAATTTCAAATGGGTTTTTTTCATCTTCAAACAGGTGTGTTAAATCCCGAGATCTTTAAGGTATGTTGAGATTTGGTATATATAATACCTTAGAGTGTAACCAGTGATGTAATGATTCTGCCAAATGAATATAATGATATCACTTATAAAACCGTTCCATTTTGATTCTGAGGTTACTACACTAAAATGCATCGCATAACTTTTTTTAGCCAAGATTAATATAGACTTTTTGTTTTAGGCCTTGTGGCAGCTGTTGGCACATCAAAACCCTTAGAAAAGTGAGTATTGAAAGTACTTGGCACTATTCCTACTTGTGAATACATGATGATCTCACCCAAACTTGAACTCTCTCACTGATTACTTGATGACAGTAAAAGATCTGATATTCTGTGTTCCCCAAATACCATTTAAGTTGTTAATCTGGAAATGTGGCTAAAAGTGGTGTCTTTGTTGCAGGCAGCTGGAATGGATGCTCTTGGGATAGAAGATAGAATGCGTCATCACTTTAAGTTTCTGCAGAGATCGGACTATAGTTTTTGGGGCTGGGGGTTGTACCCATGAAGTGTATTTCAAGTAGGATGGGGAAGGGAATAAAGATGCCTAATAAAAGTCACTGAGGAAAAATCTGGTGCTTTGTCATTTTGAGTGGAGATAGAGCTTGCACAAGTCATGAAGACTATGGTGTCACTTCATTTATCAGTGTAGGCAGTTAATTTTATTTGGGTATTTTATGCTTAAATTGCCACGCACACAGCCATTAACTATAGAAATGCCATAATTAATGCCAACAGATATGCTCAGGATGAGCCATATGTTGACTGGGTAAGTTACTTTCAGCCTAAAGTACCCTAATAAAATTTTTAAAAGATGTCAGTCATGGAGAGATCTTCAGGCAAGGGAAAATAAAAAATTTTGGATTCTCATTGCTGAAGAAAACCTCCCAAGGGAACGTTCTGCTTTTGAGATTTGACAGATCATTGCAATCCCTATTTGAACAACTATGAAGAAAGGAATGTTGTTGAGCCAACTAGAAGCAGAGAGTCCTCTAACATGGAAACATTCTTAAAACTGGTGGGTTTGTCAGGCAAGTATTAATGCTGAAATTGGTGGCAATAGGGACATAACTGGTTATGTCAAAGTGGTCTACCCTAAGAGATGGATGATTGATAGGTATGGTGGAGCGTTTTTTACGAATTTTGCCTGGGTTTGAAGTTATCAAAGAACCCTATCCAGGAAATTACAGATCTTTTTGGAGTGTTGTACTTGGGTCAGTGGATTCCCAATTACTCCCTAAATTTCCTGAAGAAACTCATTAGCTCTTATGGGGGGGGGGGGGGGGCGGTAGCTGGGGATTGAACCCAGGGCCTTGTGCTTGCAAGGCAAGTACTCTACCAACTGAGCTGTATCCCCAGCCCCTCAGCTCTGCATGAGTTTCATTACTGTGAATTGAACCCAAGACCTAGGCATGTACTAGGCAAGCACTCAATCACCCTGCCCTTGAGAGTTACCAATCCTTATGTGGAGTTAAGATTCTGCTTCAGTTGTGATCACAAGTGTGTGCCTCTGTCATAATGGGGTGGTTATGTCTTATTGGCATACTCATTTGGCCCTAATTTTCTGCCAGATTCATCTTATGGGCACTGATGGTAAAGGTGTCTTTTACCATATTATTAATCCACCTTACAGTGTTTCAGACAGCAAATTAAAATTTGGTCTTCCTCATTTACTCTTGGGAATTTTAAACTGAATTTGATGTTTTACAGCTCTTAATTCCTAGAGTCTAAGGACCCTAAGATGAAAACCTAGTCAGGAGTGGTATCCTAAAATCCCATCAATTTAGAATAAAGCAAGACCCAGTTTTGAGTGAAAATGGTGGGGCTGCAGTCTGGTAGAACACCTGAACATCTGGAAGAAAAATCCAGTGTAACAGATTAACTTGGCCAAATGGGAGTGATTGGGAAGTCAGGAATTGGCTGGGCATTTTTTAAATTAGTCAAGTACAGAAATCTGACTTGGATCTGTATTTAGTACATGATTTGTACCTGCAGTTGCCCAGATGTCCACCTAACATTAAAACTTTTTATAGTTGTAGATGGACAGCACGCCTTTGCTATGTGATTCTGTTGGTCAAACCCAGTGCCTCGTGTGCTAGACAAGTTCTCTGCCACTGAGTTAACAGCCTCAGCAACCAACCTAACATTTTTACTAAATACTTGTGTGTAAGAAAAAGGTGTCCTTAGAGGCAGCCATCCTTCAGTTATATTTAAAAAGTTAGCAAGGAATGTGATCTGTTTCAGATGAGAACTGGGAAAATAAAAGTGTATCCATTGTGTTAAGCCAACCAAAGCCTAAGCATGAAACGGTTCCAGTGGCCTCATCACCTGACCTCTTAGGCGAAACTGCTCAAAGGACAAAGCTCTCAGCCAATAATGCTTATGCTACCGTGGCTGATAATTGCTTATGTTGGTGTTTATTTTTGGCAGTGTTGAGGGATTGAACCCAGTGCCTTACACACTAGGCAAGGGCTCTACTGCTTTTTAAAATTAGCAACAGAATAAAATTTAAATTATCTTGGAGGTTGAGGAGATTGGATTTGAAATAAACTTGGTTCCCTGTCTACAGTTTTATGTATTCCAAAGTCCTGTTTGTGTTTTTAACCTTAATTTTTTAAAGAAAAGGCTTATTTCAAATACCACCTCACCACAATGTCTTAAGTAGTATTTCCCTAGATTTCAGAAGACTTTTTTTGAGGGGGGTGTGTTCCCCACCCCCCAACACCCCATCTGAAGAAAAGTTGAGTAATGCCCGAAGTGAGTTTGACATGTCAGGGCAGGATCGTCTTCCAGGGACCTAGGACCTTTGGTATTTGTATCCTAGGAAAGGTAATCTGGATTTTGGGTCTCTTCTGTATACAAATTGCTTCCAGGACAGTTTGGTGAAAATTAGGCATTGAACAGTAAATGTGTATGTTTAGAAATAATCTAATAGTCTTGGATGGCATTGATGGATGTAAATTTTATTTCCCTACCCAATAAAGAGTGTCTAGAAATTCTACCGAGAAAGGGCAGGCAGAGCTGGACACCTCATTAAGGGAACCCTACCAGCAAGGACCAGCAAATGAGGGAGACAAGGTAAAATTTCAAGAGTGAATTGATCTGCTGCTATAGGGAAGGACATTCATAGCTTTTGGGCAGGGGGTGTAAGGGGTGGGGGAGGGTTATTGGGAATTGAACTCAGCACCACTCTACCACTGAGCCACATCTCTAGCCATTTTTTTTTTTCAGCTCAAAATATTTAATCCTCACAACATCTTATAAAATCAATGGTATTGTTATCTTCCTTTTTTTTTTTTATTTACTTATTGATTCATTGAACTCTAGCCATTTTTACTTAATTTTGAGAGGTTCTTTGCTTAACTGCTGAAGTTGGCATGGAACTTGTGATCCTGCCTTAGCCTCCCGAGTCACAGGTGTGTGCCACTATGCCCAGTGCTCCATAGCTTTCTAGGTGTTAGAGTTGAGATCTGGAATCTACTTTCAAATACTATAGTTGTTATATTGCTTGGAGTGTTGAGAAAAATAGGGACATAAAACTGTTATAAATCAAAGGAATCTCAAGGCAGAAGTGAAGATCAAGTGGAATTTCAGAATTAAGATCATTCTCCTTTTGTAGTTTTTAAAGCTTTTATTTTTTATCAGGACTTAAAAATCACATTTTTTATATTTAAGGTTGGTCTAAGGTCAGTATTTTTAATTATAACAATATTCAGGGGCTGAAATATAAAGATTACTGATTTATCAGTCCTTTTTCTTTTAACTAGAGCTCTATGAAGTAACCAAGGCAATGTTTGTGTTTTACATAAATAAGGAGGGCTATATAATTTTGCTCAACATGAAACAGACTTAATGACTTTTTGTGTGTGCACTATGCTACTTTATTATGCTGATGGTTGAATCAGGGCTGGATGAATTGAAACCATCAATTGACAAGTTTATAGAGACAAGCATTTTCCTATATGATTTGATTGCCTGTCCTGAGTAAATCTACCATCTGGACATGAAAAACATGATTAGAAAACACTAAGTCACTGTATTACTCCAGCGAGAACCTTTTTTTTAACCCCCAAGTAAAAAGGAATTTACAAAAAGTCCCAAACAAAAAAACCATAACGTCAAATTCCAATGTTATTGTGAAGAATCCTGACTGGGTTACATTCACCTATAGACTTTTCAGATGAGTGACAGATCCAGATTGATTTCAGCCTTGGTGAAGCATACAACAAAACTCAGTTCAACTTTCTGGATGTTGTGAATGATTCAATGAGTTCCTTTCTGCTTCTGAGTCTGCTGGCCAGGACACCTGGATGTGATAGGGCTTCAGTTCCTGCGGAGGAACAGAATCTGGGGCATTGCTCATGAGGTCATGTCCCCGGAAGGATTTTGGGAAGGCTATGACATCTCTGATGCTTGGAGCTCCAGTGACAAGGCACATCAGTCTGTCTAGCCCTGTGAGTAGAATAGTTAGCAAATGAGAAATATATAGTATGTTGGTAATGACTTCATTTTTATTTTACTTTTATTTTTTGGAACTGGGGATTGAACTCAGGGGCACTCGGCCACTGAGCCACATCCCCAGCCCTATTTTGTATTTTATTTAGAGACAGGGTCTCACTAAGTTGCTTAGCGCCTTGCTAAGTTGCTGAGGCTAGCTTTGAACTTGGCGATCCTCCTGCCTCAGCCTCCAGAGTCGCTGGGATTACAGGCGTGTGCCACCGTGCCCAGCTATGACTTCATTTTTCTATAGAAGTTGTAGAGAATTTTATTTTTGGCAGTACTGGAGACCAAACCCAGGGCCTCACGTATGCTAGGCAAGCACTCTAATGCTGAACTACAATTCTATAGAGAACTTCTAAAAAGAATCTTTCACAGGCTGCACCAACCATAGTTTTCTGTTTTTAAAGAACTGAGCTGGGCATGGTAGTAGTGTATGCCTGTAATCTCAGTGACTTGGGAGGCTGAGGCAGGAGGATCCCAAGTTTGAGGCCAGCCTGGGCAATTAACAAGATCCTGCCTCAAGGGAAAAAACAAAAAGTTAGGGGTAGCTCTGTGGTAGAGTACACCTGGGTCCAATCCCCAGTACCATAAAGACCTTTCAAATGCAAATTAAGTTTTGGCATGTACTTTTTTTTTTTTTTTTTTGGTACTGGGGATTGAACCCAGGGGCACTCCACCACTGAGCCACATCCCAGCCCTATTTTGTATTTTATTTAGAGACAGGGACTCACTGAGTTGCTTAGGGCCTCGCTAAGTTGCTGAGGCTGGCTTTGAACTTGCAATCCTCCTGCCTCAGCCTCCCAAGTGCTGGGATTACAGGCGTGCGCCACTGTGCCCCATGGGCGTGTGCTTACTAATGTGTGAAATTCTGGGTTCAATCTCCACCAATAAATAAATATATAAGTAAAAATACACTACTGAAATTAAAACAAACTTACATTCTCATAGAACTCTTGGACTCAACTCCACCTTCTACTTATAAGCTGAAAACCCAAATCTGAGATAGTGCTGTGGAATGAAGTTATATATGGAATGAAGTTTATAAAAGGACAAGTTAGTTACCTAAGGCAATTCCTCCATGAGGGGGCGCCCCATAATCTAAAGCCTGGAGCAGATGGGACAGCAATTTCACATCTTCCTGAAATTCAAAAGATATTCCATTTAAATGTATACTGAAGGTCCACTAAGTACCACATCCAAGGCTTAAGTGCTAATGGAAAAAAAGAAAAAATACCTGAACATGACTTAACTAATCGTGAAAATTCACTGGCAAAGTTAAAACAACAACAACAAAAAACTTTAAGAGGTTTACAGATCAGCAAGGGAACAAGACAAATCACAGATGATACGTAGAAGAGTGCCTGGTGCTTAGGAAATTCGACTTACTGCCCTGCTAACCGGAACAAAGTAAGACCAAGGAGGTGGAGGTGGAGCCTCAGAAGGGTAGGATGAGCAGCAGGGACTGTCCTGTCACAGGGACCAAGGGAAAAGCAAGAGAATCAAATGCTGCTGGGAGGTAGGAGAGCCTGAAGGCCAAGCACAGGCCACCAGATTGATGACTGAGTAACTGGTGGACAGTGCATGTAGAAATGTCCTAAGCGTGTCTGAGAATAATTCTCTAGTCAGACTAGAGGTCAGGATCTAGTGGGCAGCTTCATGCTTCGAGCATGCATTTTATTTATGTGGGCTCCAGGCATCAGGTTTTTATTTTAATGCTGGAAAGGCTATTCAATTTTCTTTTTCTGTTTCTTTCAGTACCAGTGACTGAACCCAGGTCCTTGCACATACCAGGCAAGCCCTCTACCATTGAACCACACCCCAGCCTTCTTTAAAACAGGGTCTCACTAAACTGGATGGCCTAGAGCTTAAGATCCTCCTGCCTTGGCCTTCCGAGTAGCTGGGATTATAGGCATGTGCCACCCATATGTCCAGCCATATGATTCTGTTCTAGTGGGCAACAGAACAGGGCTGAGAACCACCAGAGTGTAAGGAAGAAGCAGAAGGAGTGTATTCTTAGTCTTCTGAGAAGCTTGACAATGAAAGGAATGAAAAAGGTAGGCTGGAAACTAACGATTGGAAGATTTAGGCACAAAAGGGCACAGGTTTCACAATGTCCTTAAAATCAAAGAGGGCCTCTGATATTTTGAGTTCTCTTGCTCTCACATCCTACTTCATACCTGTTAGTTAATCGCACAAAACTAGTTTATAGGACCAGATTTCTGGATCGTTTCCTTCATGAAACTTATCCTATCCTTCTAGAGAATCACAAACTGCAAATTCTTATGCCTACAATTGTATCGATCCTTCTTTTTAAATTTTTAAAATACTGACTATCCGACTCTCTATGTCACTAAAATATAACCCGACCTTACTCAAGTATATCTATTAAAATGCATAAAATCTGTTTAACAAAACTGAGGGCAAAACAGTGAGGCCAGGTTAGATGGTATGTTACCTTCAGTAGTGTCGCCAGGATGTAGTGCTGTACCTCTGCATTGTGAATTCGGATGGAGCCTCCTCCAATCTCATTGCCATTTAAAACCAAGTCATAGTGTTGGCTGCGAACCTAGATTCATAGAGTCTTTATGTTAGGAAAAACTTCTAGCTTTCTGTTCTACAGATAGACACTGTAGCCACTTAGACAATATATTAACCACTGGTTCAATTTCTCCTATGACTTTCAGAACTGGGTCCTAGCTATCTTTAGACTGCGAACTTTGAAGTTCTTTGTCCTTATTTACATTTGTCCTTTTGAATTGGAGGTATAGATACAGTACCTTTTCAGGTTCAGTGTACAGGAGGTGAATGTCACCAGGGTGGGGAGCAGTAAATGGATGGTGGGCTGACTCCAGCTCTGTGGGATTTTCCTCCTTGGGAAGAAAGAGTGGGAAGTCTACCACCCAAAGGAAGGAGAACAGGGCTGGGTCACGGAGCACCACACCCTTCAGTTCCAGAAGGTCAGCACATGCCAGTCGTAATTTTCCCAGCAGAGAGCACTGCAAACAGAAGACACGACACTGAGTTAGCTTTCTTGATGGTAAGCAGCGGATGCCACCTGAGTTCTGAAGCATCATTCTCCAGGAAAAGAGCAGCCCACTAGTAAATGAGATGCTCTCTCTCAGGAGACCTGAGGGTGACTGGCAGTCCCAGCTGGCTGGGCGAGCACCCACTAATCCAGTAATTAAGAGCACAGGCAGCAGAGCGTCAAAGATTTGGCTTGGAACCTCAGTGCGGCTACTCATGAACCTCTGTGTGCCCTTATCAAAGAACGGATAAATATGGGGATAAATATATCTAATCCTAGAGACTATTGTGATTTTATTTATTTATTTATTTTTATTTTATTTTTTGGTGCTGGGAATTGAACCCAGGGGCACTCAACCACTGAGCCACATCCCAGCCCTATTTTGTATTTTATTTAGAGACAGGGTCTCACTGAGTTGCTTAGAGCCTCGCTAAGTTGCTGAGGCTGGTTTTGAACTTGCAATCCTCCTGCCTCAGCCTCCCAAGTGCTGGGATTACAGGCGTGTGCCACCGCGCCTGGCTTATTTATTTATTTTTGATATGGGATCTCACTATGTTGCCCAGGCTAGCTTTGAACTCCTGGGCTCAAAGGATCCTCCTGCCTCAGTCTCCTAAGTCGCAGGGATCAAAGGCAGCAGGGATTACAGGTTTGTAATTCACCATGCCCAGCAAGTTTCCTTATTTTAAAAATAACAACACTATCAGTACTTCTCTCATGGGACGGCATGGGCACTAAATGAACAGTATTTAAAACAGTGGCAAACAGGAGGTGCTTAATAAATGCTAACTATGGGTGCAGAGCTTCCCTGAGAAAGCAGTTTGTCAGAAGAGTGACACATGCCTGGAGATGCCTAGGGGGCCAGTTTGAGACCTATTCTATCCCCACAGGCCACCTTCATTCTGACATTTTCAGAATATTAATGTTACTCCCTACAAGTCTGGTGTCTATTTCTTTCAAGAAAGGTCCAGCAAGAACTGTAGTCTACCTTCCTAAGAAAGGAACAGAAGAATGTTTGGTTCACACCAAACTAATTTGCAGCAGAATATTATATACAACTGCAACTTTTTAAAGAAATTCGCTCAGAATAAAATTTGTATTTAAATAGCTCTCTTCCCTCTATTACTGCAGGGGAAGGAAAGACAATGGATTATATTGAGCTTTGAAGCTGAAAGTGGAAACCTTTCCTTTGCAAGAAATAGTAAGGGCAAATATAAATTACAATGAAAAATTGGATCTGTGTTTAACATTTACAGTTTTTAAATATTCATTTTTTATTTTTACACTACGCTTTTGCACATCTTTGGAGGATTCCTAAAGGTAAATTCTGCCTTCCACATATCCCCTGAAGAATGGTGATGTACACAATGCACGGTAGCATTCATCACCCACAACTACTGCTCTTAAGAAAAAAACGTCCTGGAGTGTCTGTCAGCCGGCAGCGCTCCAGCAGTCTGAACTGTCCCTCCACGCTTTGGTAACGCACTATGTACAAAAGTCAGCAACTCAAAATGAAAAGTGTTTCATGGTTATTTAACTAAAACCATTAACCCTCTACTCAGGTGATTTCCTAATCTGAGTCAGATCTGATTTGTGTGACGATGCTAATGGAGGCTGGCAGCAGATGAAGACTATAGTTTTCATACAGTGCGTTAAGAAGTACTAAAGACACGTTGCAATGGATGCGGCTCCGCCTCATGAAATTAACAGTTCATTTTAAACATGCATATACACAGAAGAGAGGCAACATTCAGCATCAGTAGCACAGATGCCTGGCGGTAACTTTTCTTACTGCTTTCTTGTGCTCTCCGGCAGTCAGGAGGACTACATCATCTTCTTTAATCTCCATTAGTTTAATTAATTCCAATCCTTGTTTCTCCAATATGAATTTAGCAACTGGTGAATTCCAGTTTTCCTTGGCTTTTAGGAATATAGGTAAGACTTCCTGTGATAAAGAAAAGGATTTAGGGCTGGGGTTGTGGCTCAGTGGTAGAGTGCTTGCCTAGCATGTGTGAGGCACTGGGTTTGATTCTCAGCACCACATACAAATAAGTAAATAAAGTTTCATCAACAACTAATAAAAATATTTAAAAAAAAAAAGAAAAAGATTTAATTACTTATTTTGTGTGTGTGCGCATGTGTGTGGTACTGGGGACCAAACCCAGGCCCTTGTGCATAGTAGGCAAATGCTCTGCCACTGAACTACATCTATAATTCTTATACACATTTTTTAAAGTTAGATTGATTTATTTTCTCATAGTACAAAGATTTCTTGTTCCCAGTGGAATTTATTTGAGATTATCACTATTCTCTTCCCTAAATCCCTTCAAAATGATATGAAAGGAATTTTATTTTTTGTGGTATTGGGGACTGAACTCAGGAGAACTCTACCACAAGCTATATCCCCATCCTGGTTCATTTGAGACAGTGTCTTGCTAAATTGCTGAGGCTAGCCTCCAACTTGTGATCTTCCTGTCTCAGGCTCCTGAGTAGCTGGGACTATGGGTGTGCACCACTGAGCATGGCATGAAAGGAATTTTTAAAAAGTAATCTCACCACAGTGAAAAAAAAAGTGGGAAGGGGAAATGAACGTAGGGAGTAATATCAGTAGATGAGAAATTTCTGCAAATTTCTGGTAGATTCCAAGTGAACGGTATAGGAGTGACTGAAGAAGCAAGACGCAGGAGGCTCTGGCCTAGGGAGGAATGGAGGCAGCCTCAGCACAGGAAGAAACTGATTTAACCCAGCAGAATCCTAGAGAGGCTCAGGACTCATACACCTTGAGTCCCCAGGTGTATGAGTAGCAGCCAGTAGCAGTGCTGCTCACCTGAAACCTACCCATTCACAAAGCCTTTCCCAGGACCCTGCATTTCCAATCAGTTTTTAGATGCCTTATTTTTAAACATGTACAAGTTATCACACATTGAAGAAATTCTACAGCATTAAAAAAAAATCAATAAAACCAGAATAAAATAGAATGAAAAGGGCTACTGGAAATACAAATATGAAAAAAAAAGAAAAATGTTCAAAGGAAGACTTGAGGACATCTAAAAAATAGAGTAAAAAGGATAGAGAAAGTGATAAGACAAGACATGGGGGAAAAAAAGCAATATAAGCTATGTGAAAGGGTTCAACATACAACTAGTAGAAATGTTAAAAAGAGATCAGAAAAAAATGATGATATCAAAATAATAAGAGCTGGTTAGTGGTAGAGTTGGTGTGCAGCATGTGTAAGACTCTGGATCCAGTCCCAGCCCTAGAAACAAAACAATCCAACAAAATAATAAAATAGTAAAAGAAATTTCCCCAGATGAAGACATGAGCTTTCACAGTGAAAGGGTCCTTCAAGTGTGTAACGCTTGAAAAAAAAAAATGAATCAGGCTGGGCACCGTGGTGCACGCCTGTAATCCCAGCGGCTTGGGAGGCTGAGGCAGGAGGATAATAAGTTCAGAGCCAGCCTCAGTAACTCAGCAAGACCCTGTCTCAAAATAAAAAAAATAGAAAGGGCTGGGGATGTGGCTCAGTGATTAAGCACCCCTGGATTTAATCCCTGGTACAAAAAAAAAGTGATCCAAGCTGTACAAACTTGAAATTTCAGAACATCACGATTCAGAAGGGGTTGGTGTTGCTCAGCATCAGGACACTTGCCTTGCATGTGTCCCTAGTTTCAATCCCCAGCACCGTCAAAAAAAAAAAAAAAAGTATCAGGAGGCTGAAAACTTCCAAAGAGGAAAAAATAATCAATCATGTCTGCTCTAAAAGGAAAAATCCATACAAGCATCAAACTTCTCATCAGTAACAGCAGAAGGGAGAAGAAATCACCATGGCCATATGGTATGGCTATTTAAATTTAACTACAATAATAGCAGCACATGCCTGTAGGCCTAGTTATTTGGGAGTTTAGGCAAGAGGATCATGAGTTTGAGACCATCCTGGGCACAATATTGAGATCCTTTTTCAAAGCAATCCTCCTCAAGAAAGAATTGGAATTTTGCAAGGGTATTTTTTTGTTGGTGCTTGGGGATTGACCCAGGGCCTCAAACTAACCCTACTGCTGAGAAAGATCCTTAATACTTTTATCTTCTTTTGAGATAGAGTCTTGCTGAGTTGTTCAAGCTGGCCTCAAACTTGGAATCCTCCTGCCTCAGTCTCATGAGTAGCTGGGATTACAGGCTGCACCACCATGCCAGGCTTGCAAGAATGTTGAAATGGCTGAAGCAAAAGGTATAGGGCATAAACAAACAGAAGATAAATGAGATTGTCTGGAGGTGAGGTCTCATTCTGTTGGTAGGTTGGTTTCAAACACAAAATGTGTCTGTCAAAGGTATACACAGAGTTTTAAAACAGGTATAGGAAGAACCTAAATACTGGAGGTCATTCACACTGTGATGCTTTTTGTTATACCTTGAGCACATAGGGTGCTATGCATTTTCCGAATTGGATTAAAATACCTTTATTTAAAAAGAATGTGGTTGAGCTTTCATACTCTGATTAATGTTAATCCAATTAAATTGAAGTCTTAAGAGTTAATGCACTAGGGTAACATAACTGTAAAGATAAATAGAAGAAAAATAGAAGAGTAATCTGAAATAGCAAGACCCTCAAAATTAATGATATCTTAAAATAGCTCAAGCAATCTGTTAAAAATACTGAATTTCCGAAAGGAAAAAAATCAGCTCTAATTAATTTCTTACCTCATTAAAATGGTCAGCTGCAAATTTTATAATGGATTCAATGTCTTTCCTTTTTAAGTAGTTCTGATGAAAAAATAAAGTGAACTCATTAATACAACACCCAAGCTTCATAAACATGTTTATGACATCAATGGAACACAAATATATTTGTGTTTTTTCATCACAGTAGTGTATTTAATACTAATTTAATTTCTGCTACTAAATGATAAATTTTCCTGCCATCCTTTGGGTTGACCCTGTCCTCCAGGAGGACCCACACTGGAGCAGGAAGGGAAACCAAGCCCCAGCTGCCTCATCTCCTCACCTGCCTTAAACTCACCCAACCCCACCAAAGCCACCAGAACTCTAAATGACAAAAAAATTTTTTTTTTCTTTTTCTTTTTTTCAGTATGAGGGATTGAACTCAGGAGTGTTCTACATCGGAGCTTTGAACTTGAGATCCTTCTGCCTCAGTCTCCGGAGCCACTGGAATTATAGGTGTGCGCCACCGTGTCCGGCTATATAACGCATTTTTAAAGCTTATTACAGGTCATATTTTTCCCAATTATGCAGGTCTCATTGGAAATAGCTGTGTCTGTATTCCACAGAAGGCTCTGGATATGGAATATGAAGGATAAATAATTAAAATACAACTGAATTGTGAAAGAAAAAATTTTCAGACCCACAAAAGGATTCAGAATTTATTTCAGGTTTCTTAAAAATTCTTTATATCTTGCTTTTTCTAAACTTAAGATTAAGTTTCTTAAAATTCTTTGCATCTTATTTCAAATTATGTCAATGTCTTTCTAAGTGAGACACTGGTCATCATCAGCTATTCTCATGGGGGCATTTCATTAGGAACAAGAGATACAAAGAGGTGAAAAAATGAAATGTACTCCTGTAGGTGCCACGTCTACTTAGGGAAGAAAAGACCACTTAAAACAGGGCAAATAACACCAACGGGCAATAAGCTATCCTGTGCTTGCTACTTGTGTGTTGCTAACAACACACTTGTTACTTGGACTAGGGAGGGATACCAAATTACTTTCCACTGAACAAAGGAAGTGAATAAATAGTAATGAGACAAGACTTCCGTCCCCATTCTAAACATACTAACATACTTATGTATCCAAATGAGCATAAGCTTTGAAAATAGAAATCTGATTCAAGAAACTTCTGGAATGAATACAGTAAACAGATGTGTCCCTTGACTTTACAGCTGGTGTGTGCTCAGCCCAACCACTCTCCTTTCTCCTCCTACTCCCTGTCGTTTTGCTTTTTTAGCACCACCTCCTCTTCCCCTGTTGAGGTCAGAATCTTCAGAACACCAAAAATCAACAGGCCAGGGCTATGCTAAAGCTGCTAGGGGCTAAGAAGCCCTTGGATAAACTGAGACTATGGATGAAATACTAAATTCTATTCAGTGTTTATGCTCATAAAGTATCTCCAATGAAGTTATCCCAAATGAAATACAATAGCACTGTTTAAAAGAAAAAAAAAAGGGGGGGGCCCAAGATCTCGAATATGAACTCATATTCTAAGGATTTATTGTTCTCTACTTATAGTTTTAGGGACACTGTTAGACTTTGAATAAAAATATGTACTTTTCAATACATATTTTTATTTAAAGAGAATAGTTCTTCCTCAAGTTTATATGTGACAGTGTTAAACATATTTACTTCGAAAACATACATTGTAGAGAAAATGGAACTGTGCTTCACTTACTGCGCCTTCACGGACACACATGGCTTTGACAGCCCCTTGGGGCTTACTAAGTGCATCTTGAAGAAATCTGACCTCTGTGTTTCTGAATACATCACTGATATCAACAATCTGGAAAAAGGCAACAAAAAGAGGTAATCAAACATGAAGTCATTTTTGTCTCAAAACATTTTACAAATAAGATTTCAAAGAAGGAAACAGATCTTGCTACATTAATATTTACATTCGTAGAGGGTTGAGCACTATGACATGTATTCTACAAATATTTATTTCATCCACACAAGAGTAATAGGTGGACACTCTATCCCATTTCATAAATGAGTAAACTGAGGCACAGAGAAGGAAGTAACTTGCCAAAGATGACAAAGCTAATAAATGGTAGAGCCAGAATTTAACCCAAGCAGTCAGACTTAAGACCCACTATTCTGTATCACAAGTGGAGAAATGAGTAGTTAAGTTGGTAGCTAGATGTACAGTTACGACTTTGAGTTCACATGTTAAAGACCAGGCAGAATTCAATTTCTAAGAAATTTTTGTAAGAACTAAGATTCAGAAATGTCACCAGCATTAAAAAGTTCAAGGCATATTGTTCTCTCAGAGCAAATAATGAAATGCCTGGTAATGAAACTGCTCTATATAAATTCTACTCCTGTCCTTGCATTCACATAGATATTAATAATCTGAATAAATGTCTTCGAGTGTTTGAGCTCTTTATTGACCAAGAAAAATGAAGAACTCTGGATCGTTTGCCTTCCAAGTGCCATTCTGGCTTAAAAAAATTGAAATAGAATACTTTTTTTTCTTTCAAGTTATTATTCATGTCCATATAATCAATAACTGGGAAATACTATAATAAAAACTTTATAGCAAGTATCTTGCTCTTAGAAATGGACCTTGGAACACATTAAATAGAAAAAAAAGCAATTTAAGGCTAACATGCTATTTTATTCTTTCTTGTTGTAGCTCCGTAACAAGGTAACAAAAATGTGATCTAACAGTGTGTAACACTTGCAAGTTTCATTAAAATGGTTAAGAGACTGCAGAACTATTTGGGAGCAAGGTTCTGGAAAAGTGTGGAGAAGTACCTTCATCCCAAAGCGAGTGTCAGGTTTATCAGTTCCGTAGGTGGCCAATGCCTCAGCAAAGGTCATGGAAGGAAAAGGAACCACCAAAGGGTCTTTGTCACTGGGCCAGGAATACTGGAGCAGACCTTCAATTAAACTCTGGATCCCAGTCTGGTCTACAAAAGACATTTCTATGTCAATCTGAAACCAAAATAACACAAGGAAACTAACTTGAACAGTCACACACACTGTATGTATATACATATTTCTCTGCTTTCAAGTTACCACAGAATTCTGCACCAAAAATACAATATGTGGAGAGGGTGTAAACATTATTGCGTATCTGCTTTAAGTTGGGCACCATGCTAATGCCTTACATCAACTTGCTTAGTTCCCACAACCACCTCATGGCTTAAGGCTCAGAGAGCCTGGGTAATCTGCCTGTGTACCCGCCATGTGAAGGGACATGTGATCCCGGGTCTGTTCAACTGCATAGCTTATGATTTTTTGCCCTTTATCATACTGATCAATATACTATCATACAGAAACCAAATCATAATGGCTTTGATAAGTCCACAGATAAACAGATTAAATATCAATATACAGAATTATGAGATTTTAAATGTGCAAAAAATTTGTTTTAAGGCCTTTCATATCAGAAACATTCCAACACTGTAGGCACCTCTGGCATTCCTCAGCTGATGACTATGCTCCTCATGAAAAGGATACAAGAAATAGACCAAAAATTGGATAACAAGAACCTCAACTGCAGGTGAGTTTAACTGTGTAGGTATGGGGTTATATGTCATGAGAATAAGGTATATAAAGGTACTTCCCTGGTGATCATGTAACTTTGTACCTGAGTAAATTCAGGCTGCCTGTCTGGTCTTGAACCTTCATCTCGATAACATCGGGCAACCTGAAAGTATCTACAAGTGAAAAAAAGCATCAACTGAGTCATGATTCTAGGAAAACACAAACTTTCCCAAAAGCTTTTTTTTTTTTTTTTTTTTGTGGTGCTAGAGATTGAACCTAGGGCCTTGTGCATGCAAGGCAATCACTCTACCAACTGAGCTATATCCCCAGCCGCCCAAAAGTTTATCACAATGCAGGCTATGTAATAAATTAATAATGTTACCTAAAAGACGTAAGAAACTTATTTTTTATGATACTTTAATTGGATACACAGCTGATTCAGGAGAAGTTACTATTCTATATATTGTTTCCAAAATATTCTCTAGCCCCTTAGGACAGTCATAATTAGAGTGTCATGCCAACCAATCGATGCTTTTTTCCCCGGTCAGTGCTTCTCTGCAGTTTACTCTTTCGCTCTGGCCAGGCTGAGGTTCTTCTGCTAAAGGAACAGAACGGAGCTTCCTGTTCTTCGCCACCGGATGCTCATCCTCTACTGACACGCAGCTGTCTCTGAGGGTGTGGCTCACAATGCTTTCAATGTAACTTCAAACCTCTTCATAGTTTTTTCTTTGAGACAGGGCCTCACTATTGCTCAGGCTGGTTGGTCTCAATCCATCTTCTGCCTCTCAAGTAGTTGTGACTACAGACTCACTCCACTGAGCTTGGATCACAGTTTTCAAATTTCCATGCATTTATATTATTTTACAGTTGTTTTTATTTATTTTTCTATTCTGCTTTACTAGTCTCATTAACTTATGACAACAGAACCCTTTTCTTTTTAACCCCTGTCACATCTATTAGCATAGACCTTTGTACATGGTAGCTACTGAATAAATTTTTTTTCCCCTTCAGTACTGGGGATTGAACCCAGAGGTGCTCTACCATTGAGCTACATTCCCTGACCTTTAAAACATATTTTTTTTGGGCACTGGGGATTGAATCCTGAGGTGCTTTTACCACTGAGCTACATCCCCAGTCCTTTTTCTTATTTTGAGACAGGATCTTGCTAAGTTGCTGAGGCTGGCCTGGAACTTGTGATCCTCCTCCCTCAGTTTCCTGAACTGTTGGGATCATGGGTGTGCATCACTGGGCCTGGCAATAATTTTTTGCTAAATGATGACTACTATAAAGTTTTTAGGGTATTTTATAAGTATTCTTTGAACTTCAAGTGGCCAGACAATTTTTGGAATTTCTTCTCTTTCTTTCATTTCCCCCTTTTCAGTTTTGACAACTAATAGCATAAAAAACTCACCTGTCTAAACCACCAACCATCAGAAGCTGCTTAAACTGTTGAGGACTCTGAGGGAGAGAATAAAACTTTCCAGGTTCCCTGGATGGTACTAGAAACTCTTTGGCACCCTTTTAAAGAGAGGGAGAGGAGAGACATTATTAAAAAAATAAACTCAACTTATAATTGACTGATGAAAGTTGATACTTCAGCTCATCAATGAATTAACTAGAGTACCATTTCCCAATGAACTGGGTGCTGTGTCAATGTCCCTTGAAATGGCACTGATTTGGAAGCTGTGGCTAGGGAAAAGTGAGGTCAGGGGATATGGGACCAGAAAGCTGCTGAGGATCTCATCTGTCAGTGTGTCTGTTGTCTCAGCACCAATGCAGACAGTGGTTGCTGAGCAACAGAGAAGTGCTGCCGACCAAGATGGCGGTGGAGAGAAGCTTGGACTACAATATGTGTTTCAGGAGAGTTGCTCCCAGCACAGAGAAGAAACAGCAAAGAAGGCCCTTAAAAAAAAAAATTATTTTTTTTTTGTACTGGGGCACTCTACCACTGAACTACATCCCCAGCCCTTTATTTCATTTCACTTTGAGACAGAATCTTGCTAAGTTGCTGAGGCTGACCTTGAACTTGTGATCCTCCTGCCTCAGCCTTCCAAGTCACTGGGATTTATTATAAGCATGCCTGGCTGAAATGTCAGTTTTTTTTTTTAAGAAATATTTTTTAGTTATAGATGGACACAATATCTTTTTACTTTTTTTTTTTTTTTTTTGTGGTGCTGGGGATTGAACCCAGGGCCTTGTGCTTGCAAGGCAGGCACCCTACCAACTGAGCTATATCCCCAGCCCTACTTTATTTTTATATGGTGCTGAGGATTGAACCCAGAGCCTCACACGTGGGAAGCAAGCGCTCTACCACTGAGCTGCAGCCCCAGAGCTGAAATGTCAGTTCTTAATGAATAAGTGTTTTGTTTTTAAGGAACCAAATCATTAATGATTTGCATCTATAAATTGCAAGGGAAATAAAACTCATGTGGAATAAAAGCGTTCTGACTCAAAATACTCAATAATTTTCTCAATTCTTAAAAAAAATCTAGTTAATGTGACCACCTGTGGCAGTAAGTAAAATGAAACAAAAATGAAGTGAATATAAAAGCCAGGTGGTCCAGTTCTACAACTAATAGGACATTTTTAGAATGATTTCAGGAATATACATACCCCTGGCGTCCTCTTAAACAATGTTGGGGTTTCTATATCCACAAACCCTAAAAAGAAAGGAACATCAGAATTTAATAGATATGAATCTGTCAAATATGATGTCTATATTACAGTCCAACAAAGGAGAGCTCCCCTTTAATTAGTAATTTTGGCTAAAATAAACTATCAAGCCTAATTTTATTGGTTTTTATAAGTCCAAGAAGTAATCTGAAGTTTTTTTAAAAGATTCTGTTTTATTAATAAAGCTGATACTTTTGATGTGAAATAATCCTGAATATTTGATGGAAATTCAAAATGGATCAAGGATCTAGGAATTAGACCTGAGACTCTTCGCCAAATAGAAGAAATAGTAGGTCCGAATCTTCTTCATATTGGCTTAGGACCAGACTTTCTCAACATCACCACCAGAGTGCAAGAAATAAAAGGAAGAATCAATAAATGGGACAGATTCAAACTAAAAAGCTTTTTCTCGACAAAAGAAACAATCAATAATGTGAAAAGAGAGCCTACAGAGTGGGGAAAAAATCTTTTCCACACACACTTCAGACAGAGAACTGATCTCCAAAATTTATAAAGAACTTACAAAACTTTACACCAAAAATTCAAAGAACCCAATCAATAAATGGGCTAAGGAACTTGGCAGACACTTCACAGAAGATGATATACAGGTGATCAACAAATATATGAAAAAGTGCTCATCATCTCTAGTAATTAGAGAAATGCAAATTAAAACCACCCTAAGATTTCATCTAACTTCCATTAGAATGGCTATTATCAGGAATACAAGCAATAATAAGTGTTGGTGTGGATGTGGGGAAAAAGGCACACTTGTACATTGCTGGTGGAGTTGCAAATTGGTGCAGTCACTCTGGAAAGCAGTATGGAGATTCCTCAAAAAACTTGGAATGGAACCACCATTTGGTTCCCCACTCCTCGGTTTATACCCAAAGGTCTTAAAATCAGCAGTATAGGAATGCAGCCACATCTATGTTCATAGCTGCTCAATTCACAATAGCCAGATTGTGAAACCAACCTAGATGCCCTTCAATTGAAGAATGGATAAAGAAACTGTGGTATATATACACAATGGAATATTGCTCAGCCATAAAAAAGAATAAAATTATGGCATTTGCTGGTAAATGGGTGGAGTTGGAGAATATCATGCTAAGTGAAATAAGCCAAGCCCCAAAAATCAAAAGCTGAATGTTTTCTCTGATCAGTGGATGCTGATACATAACCGGGAGGCGGGGGTGGGGGGGATGGGAGGGGTGGGTAATGGGGGGGGATAAGAAAAGAATGAAGTATGGATGGTGTAGAGGAAAATGGGACGGGAGGGGGGGAGGAAAAATAGTAGACTGAGACAGACAGTATTACCCTATGTATATGTAAGATTATATGAATTGTGCGAATAAAAATAAATAAATTGATTAAAAAAACATATGATGGATTTTTGTTTACTAAACTGTTCTGGTATTCAAAATGCTCTGCTAGTGTAGCAACTACAATAACACAAATAGAGCAGGAAAAACTCCAGAACTGATCAAGGCATCCAGTTAAATCCACAAGCCATTTCTAAGGTTCCAACAAATGATGAATAAGCATAATAAAAAGTTAAGAAAACTTATACTGTAGAAACAACCAAAAGGCCGTCCTGCCTTCAACAGTGATGGAAAATGCTAGGTTAAACAAGGTAACAGGCATTACTACCTTTCAAAGGATGTATCTGTGATCCAATGAACAACTAGTGACTAAATTATACTCTAGGATATAATACCTGTAAATGAACTTTTCTTCAAACACTACACATGGAGTCAATTCCAAACTTCTGCCAATACCTGACCCATGACAGGAGGATAAAATAAAATGAATAAAACCTAGGAGATGCTAAAAAGCCCCAAAGGATATTCAGGCTTTACCTTACCATGCAGATTACAAAGATACTCCCGCATTTTCATGACCACCTGGGACCTCAGTCGCAGGTTGTATTGCATTTGGAAACTACGCAGGTCTAAGTAGCGATACTGCAAACGCAGAGCTTCAGTTTTCTAAACAAATCAAAAGATTTTTTTACGTTTTGAATATTACAGATGTCATCTTTAGTTCTGTCTTTAGCCTCCATCACCAGGTAGCCTACAGTACACTATTTGCACTGTGTGTACATCTTGCTAGCCTCAATTCCTACAGCTTCTAAGTTTGCTACTAGTATAGATTTTACGTTCCTTACTATTTATGAGTATTAACATCACCTTCACTAATTGAAATTTAACTATGTTATTAAACATTTATCCATTCATTAAAGCCCATAGTTGACTAGTGAAACAAAATTTTAAGTGTTTGAAGATCTTTTAAAAAGACATATCAATTGAGCGTGGGGGTACATGTCTGTAATCTGAGTAGCTTCGGAGGCTGAGGCAAGATTGAAAGTTCAAAGCCAGCCTCAGCAATTGAGTGAGACCCTGTCTCAAAATAAAAAATAAAAAGGGCTGTGAGTGTGGCTCAGTAGGTAAGTGCCCTTGGGGTTTAACCCCTGGCACAAAAACAAAACAGCAAAAAAAAAAAAAGAAAAAAAGAAAAAGAAAAAGAAAAAAAAATCAAAAACTGCTGACTTTTATTACCTGGATGGGACCCTTGACTACAAGTGCAAGGAATGCATCCAGATGGCAGGTGACGCCTCCTCTGTCACACTGGCAGAAACGTGGTAAGGTATGCTTATGTTCAAGGTTTAAATCTGCATCCCTCTGTGTGCTGAGCACCTTTTAAAAAAAGTCCTTTTCTTCTGGAATAGCTCCTTTCTTAGATACTAGAAAGAAAAAGTAGGAAATACCTCTAACACTTTTTTTTGGGGAGGGGGGTTGCTGTGGATGGAACCCAGGGCCTTGTGTTTGCAAGGCAAGCACTCTACCAACTGAGCTAAATCTTCAACTCGCCTCTAACTTCTTTCTAAATGCTTATCTTGGGAAAACTGTATATTTTCTTTTTCATAATAAAGTCAACTCTGTAATTTTATTACTTTTTCTGAGTACTGAGAACTTAAATATAAGACTAAGTGGCTACCTGATTAATTTAAAAGTGATCCTTAATAGATTAAGTTATCTATCTTTTTAATTTAAAAGTGATCCTTAATAGATTATTAAGTGATCATTAATAGATCACTTTAAAAATTAGGTAGATATTAGGGCTGGGGTTGTGGCTCAGTGGCAGAGTACCCGCCTAGCATGTGTGGGGTACTGGGTTCCATCCCCAGCACCACATAAAAATAAATAAATAAAATAAAGGTATTGTGTCCACCTACAAGTAAAAATATTTTTTTAAAAATTAGGCATATAGGGTTGGGTAGAGCATGTGAGGTCCTCGGTTTAATCCCTAGCACCATAATAAAAAGGAAAAGAGAGGTACATACAAGTCTGTAATTGTGACCCAGCTGAAAATCATCTAGGTATACTTAACCAGGGCTGTCTAGCGTCCATGACCCCTCAAACTTTGGCAAAGAATTCCTAAATTTAGTAATTCTATTCATGTTTGGGTTTGGGAAGTTGCTCTACCACAATTTTATCACTGTTAAAGGCTTAAATTTGTAGGTGCAGGATTCCCTTGTACCATTTGACAATTTCCAAGATAGATACAAATTTTCTTTCAAAATGTTAAATAGTAACAAAAAACTTATTGTAATAACATCTCTAGTCTTAAAAACAGACTCATATTTCAACCTGTCTGACAAAAGCCCAGGTGTTCAGAATGCAACAGCTTAATGAATTGCCATTATTTAAGAACAATCTGTTAATTACAGAATTAACAGAACCACATATGATACATCTATAGTAAGATATTTAATTTTGTAGGAGGTAAACTTTTTTTTGAAAAAGCTCTGAAAATTCTGGTCATCAACATTTTCGAGACATTCTCATTTATTAATAACAGAAGTTGGTACCTTCACAAAGTCTTTAATTTCAAAGGGCAACTTCTTGCAGGAATTCAAAAGCTCAGCTGTTTTTACTTTGATTTCAATTTCACCTGTTGGCATTTTCTTAAAGACAGAAAGAAAAGACCTATCTTAAAAATCACCGATCAGGACATGCACACAGTGCACATTTACAGAACACATGCATTTCTCTATAGATGTAAGGTGTGTAGGTGCATATATGTCTGTGCACAGCTTTGACATTTCTGTGCTATTCACAGCTGATGCTGAGATATCATCAAATATCACCATGCCTTTGTCAACATTAACAAATGTCTTAGCACGCTACTTATAT
This sequence comes from Glaucomys volans, assembly GCA_020662805.1. NCBI lineage: Eukaryota > Metazoa > Chordata > Mammalia > Rodentia > Sciuridae > Glaucomys > Glaucomys volans. The sequence goes on from JAJEJO010000971.1 coordinate 769,831, forward strand.
CAATGTGTTTGCAACGAAGATGTTGAAATCTATAGATTCATCTGTAGAACCTACAGAGCTTTTAGTGCCTAACAGCTAACAGGTACTCAGTCTACGTTGCTTGAATGTGTACAAAGACAGTGCAAATGCAAACAGGTAAAATTTATACAAACAGTTTCTAAACTACTAACTGGATTTTCCTGTCCTGGAGGTCGGGAAATGACTGTTCCAGAGACTTGCACCACAGATTCCAGAGGGGCTTCACATAAAATCTTCTTTACAGAGGCAGCTGACTACAAGAGAGGAGGAAAACAATTTCAAGAAAAAAATGAACTTACAGGTATCTTCAGTAGCTGAAAGTTTAGGGTTTAGAAAAATGTTAATATCCACAGCTTACCTGCCATAATACTTCCCATAAAAGCCTGTATTATAACATTTGGTAAACTGCATCCTCATTTTGACTCCATGTAATACAGCAAGTAAAACTATCAGTTAAGAGTTCTAAAAACTTCCTCAAAGGAAAATAAGAACAACTATTAGTAATGCAAACAACTCCCTCAGACTTCAAAGGCAACGGTCTCCTGGGTTAGTCTAAGGGGAAATTAAATCCAACAGCAAAATGGATCAGCGAATGGACACGTCTAGGTTAGCTATGCTCACCTCTAAGTTCACTGTTCTTATTTCACTCAGCTAAGGAACTCATGTTTCCCTTTGGCACGGAAGCATTTGTAAAATGACCGCGGCAAGGCACCAACAGTGTGCCATGGGCAGGCCAGCAGTTTTTTTTATCTGATATGCATGGCAAGCATGTTAGAGCAAGTGTTCCCTTCACTGGATTCAACGTGCAAAAGGCATAGAAAGATAAAAAAGAGAAAAGGGTCCATCCCACCCTTGTCTCCAGGGACCTCAGGTCCCTGCTCAGAACTACCCCCTCAGCACATTCATTTCACAGTGGATACACAAAAGCACACGCAGTGAACGCACATTCCGCCTCTCCCTGCTTTTCATTTGGATAACAGCACTCTACATGCTCTTCTAGGTCCTGTTGTGGTTTCGTTATTATTATTATTTTTTCGTTTAACAATGTATCTTGGATTTTTTTCCTTATTAGTAAAGAGATTCATTTTTTTTTCCCCATGGCTGAACAGAATATCCCAAGGTAAAGATGTACGTTGTCTTTTAAACTAGTTTCCTACTGAAAGACACTAAAGTTGTTCTCATTTTTTTTCTATTAAAAATAATCCTGAAATGAATATCCTTGTATGTATGACATTTTGCATCTGCGCAAGTCTAGATGTAAGATAACTGTCAAATAATTTTCCAGAAGTGGAATGAATAGTTCAAAAAATATATGCAGTTATGATTTTGATATTGCAAATTGCTTTCCATATAGCTAGATGATGCTGTACTCCTTCCAAGGATATATGAGCACCTGCTTTCCCAAACACGGTGTGTTGTCAATCCAGTGTGTTAACAATTCTTGGTAGTTTTAATTCACATTTCTTTACCTATGAGTGAGACTGGATATACTTTCATGTGTCTGCAAGCCATTTATATTTTCTGTAAGTTCGTTCCCTCCCTCCCTCCCTTCCTCCCTTTCTTGTGCTGGGGATTGAGCCAATGCCTTGTGCATTCTAGGCAAGTGCTCTACCACTGGGCTGCATCCCTAGCCCACTGGTCTGTTTTTCTTTTTTTTGTTCTTTGTTTTTTTAAATTGATTTGTAGAAGCTTTTTATTTATTTATTTTTTTAATTTGGAACTAGAGATTGAACTCAGGGCACTTAACCACTGAGCCACATCCCCAGCCCTTTTTTGTATTTTATTTAAAGACAGGGTCTCATTGAGTTGCTTACTGCCTCAGTAAGTTGCTGAGGCTGGCTTTGAACTTGATATCCTCCTGCCTCAGCCTCCTGAGTCACTGGGATTACAGGCATGCGCCACAATGTCTGGCTGTAGTAGCCTTTTAGCTACTAGAGAAACCATTTGTCTGTGACATGAGTTACACATATTTTTTTGTTTGTCATGTTACTCTTGCTTATTTTAGTTTTTATTAACAATAAGCCCCTGAAGTTAAGGTCTCAAACACACTTATGAATCAAACTTCTCAGGGTACTGTAACCACAGAATCAAAGCTTTTAACAGTAGGACACTTTCTATTACCTCATCCTGGGGAATGACAACTTGAACAAGACCATGGAAATCTCTTAGGACTAGGAAGATGTTTTGCCTGATTAATGAAAAAGAAAATGAACATTTTAGGATAAAATCTCTGAGACCAAAATTTAAGCAGAGAAAACCAGTTCAATAACAAACAAAAACTGCAAGCAATTTCTCATGCTCCTTTTTTATGAATAACTATGTACTTCCATTACTACATTCATGCAGTTGTTATCTACATTGCTTATTAATGAAAACAAGTCATTTTTTTCAATTTCAATTTTTATTGGCTATTTATATAGCCTACTAATCTACAGATGGTTTATTAATGGAAAAGCACATTTAAAATTAAAAGAAGGTTTCATTGGTTTGAGTCTTCATAAGAAAATTTTATGAAATTTGGAAACTTTTTACATGGTGCAATCCAAACATTGGTCATTTTGAAATATAGCAATGTACAGGTTTTTTCTCCCCCCAAAAAAGATACAATCTGAAATTTCCTGAAAGAGTTCCAACTACTAATTTAACAACTCCACAAATCATCAAAAGGTCCCAGGAATTTCAACATTTTAACATTCAATCTACACTCTTCATGCTGTCTTTAGTACCTGAAAGAGGTACCGAAAACCTTTTCAGATTCTGGGTTCAGATAACAAAATCACCAAATTTATGGGGTACATATCCACCCACTTGGGACATATGCTTTAGGAAGGTCACACAGCCTATGTATTTTGGATCTCTTTAACCTGGATATACTGTTCACATATGGTCTGGAACAGAGAGATGAACAACAAAAAACGGGCTCTGATCTTAAGAAATCACTGTTCATGCTTTTTTCTCCTCTACCTAATATTAGGATGAAATAAGTTTTTTCACCCATGCTACTGGAGTTTCCCAGCTGGTTTATAGGATTTTGGCCCACTTCCAGTTACTGGTCAAAGGAACTTTTCAGATTTAGTCAGCCCAGGGCTATTTTAGTCCACTGGAGGATCAAGCTTCATTTTTATTCTCTTCCAGTAGTGGTACTTACTAAGAGCAACACCATTTAGATCTTTCAAAACAGAAACGAAAACTAAAAATTCAGTGAATTTTGAGAGTCCTGCAGGAGTTACAAAGCTTTTTATTCTCATCATTACTTAAAACGTTAGTAAAGGTTTGGAATTACTTTGGGGAAACAACCAACAAGCACTCTTTTTTGTTTTGTTTTTTTGTGGTTGGTATTGGGAGATTTAACCCTGGGCGCTCTACCACAGAGCTACACCCCAACCCTTTTTTATTATGAGACAGGGTCTGGCTAAGTTGCTGAGGCCTCCCCAGTCCCTGGGATTACACACATATGCCACCACATCTTTGCCCACTATGCACTCTTATATCTCAATTTACCTTCGGTACTGAATCCATCCACACAAGGTGACTTCTTGGCCTAAGTGAGAGGAACGCAACTCTCCACATGTGTTGGTCCTGGCAACAAAGCTACTGAATTCTTGAAAAGAAAAAAGTGTAAAAGGCAATATTAAAAATATGTTATTTGCAGATTGCTTAAAAATAAAGATTCTCAAGTCACAGAATCTTAAATATTTCAGGTAAAAATGTGTAAAATTAGTCAGAGCATGCAGATTCATCCACTATTAAATTTGTCTGCAAATTGTGTCAAAAGCCAAGCAAATAACTGTCAATTCTGGCCGTGCATTAGGAAATCTAGCTCTTTTGAATATAGCACTTGCACTGACCTAAAACCCTAATTGCCCAATTCTAAATATTACACATTTCTTTCCCAAGTAAAATATGATCTTAGGAATTAAGATGTTTGATGGTGCAGTAACGATATAGCGGAGTATGAAACTAGCGAGCAACAGCCAATTGTACACTGGAAAACTATTAAAAATGTGAAAGCGGTTTTTTTTTTTTGCCTCCTACTTGTATATCAACCAACTGTAGAACAGTCTACAAGCGGTTACCTTTCTAGGTCTTTTTAAAAAACAACAACCACCACGAAAAAAAGTGCATTATAAGGAATGTAAGGAGGAAATGATCTGCTTCTCTATCCATACAGCTATGAAGACTGGGGGCAAATGGCTGCAGAAAACAGGCTCTTCCCAGTTTTCACCTGGAATTCTCCTCTGTGAACTCAGCGCCAGACTTTGGGAGAAAGAACCCCAGGTTGGCTGGGTGGTCCTTCCGATGGGTCGGGATAAACCCCTGCATAGTTGACTTAACCAAGAAGGGAAGAACATGTTGAAACCCCAGGATGGCGAGAGACGATCACAAATCCCACGCTGTTGGTGCTGCACAGTGGTCAAAACTGTTTTGGAAATGCACCGAAGTCCCTTAAAATTTTAGTTGCCACTCTTCTCCAACATTTAAGCCCTCCTCCGCTGAACATCCGAGTACGAGTGTCTAGCAACTACATAAATCTGCAAGGTTCTGGAGGTCCTCGGGCGAGTGGACAGGGGAAAGCCTCTCCCCCTCAGTGCATCACTTCCCACTTCTATCAACGCCGCCGCGCCAAGTGACCACAGGACGAATTTGCAGTGGGGCGCGGGCGCGAGCCCGGGACCCCAGACGCGGAAAGGCTTGTCACCAGGCGCACCCTCTCCCCTTCTTCGCCGCCTTCTCGAAGCCTCCCACGGCAGAACCAGAAAACAAAAAGAAACAGCTCGCGTTCCGAATCTCCCGAACCAGGCGGCCGACCTAAGGTTTTCTGCCAGAGGAAGGAAACCAAACCGCAGCACCCCTAAGCCGGAAATCACGCAAAGACCACGGATAGGAGCCAATTGTCCTTCTGCGCGCCCAGGCAGCGCCCAGGATTAGATGAAGGCATTCAACCAATCAGAAAGACAGTGCGGCCGCCATGTCTACTAAGGGCGGAAATTGAAGGGAAAGCTTCGCATCCGCGGAAAACGGAAAAGCAGTGCGCGCAATTGATAATGACTAAGTCATTCGGCCTTGACCTCAGTTAAAATGGCATCCTGGGTTGCTTCACTGACCTGAAGTGGGCGGGGGGCTAGGGAGACGTCTTGCGTCGGGCCGCAGAGCGAGTCGGGAGATGATTTCAAACTGGGGAGGGCGCTAAGGGCCGCGGGCTTTACAGGTCTGGCTTTGCCCCAGGAAGGCCCAGGTGGAGAGCCGGTGGTCTTCTGACCCCTGCCGGCCCCCTCCGGCTAGGAGCGAGCGGCGGCCTCCTAGCTGTGCGCCTTGGCGTCCGGGGGAGCTCGCTCGGGGAGCGCGGGCGGCCCTCGGGCCTCTCCCTCTTCTGTCATTTTGGCGGCCTTTTCACTTCAGGAGGTTTCAGTCTCGACCTGGTTCTGGAGCCGGATTGAAGAATGACTCCTGCTCGCGGAATGGGTGACAGCGTCAGCTCTGCGTTTTATTGGTGAGCTGCTTTGTGCTGGTCCAGGACTGGCCGTGAACTTGGCATTTGCTTGTGGCGCGTCCTTGTCTCTGAGCACAGAGGTGCTTCGCACTACGTGGGCGACGCCCGGCCGAGCTCGGGCTTCTGAGCGGTTGGACTTAGGGACTCACGGAGGTGCACCCAGTGATTAAGTCCCTTGCTCCGCGGACTAACCACAGGACAGACAACGAAGGGTGTCCTGGTTTGCTATCGTGAAATTTTAAATGGTACTTAGATATTATGTCATTTCAATATAGTAATACTGTGTCCAGGCAATGATGCGCGCACCTGTAATCCCAGCTTTTCCGGAGGCTGAGGCAGGAAGAGCATAAGTTGGAGGCCAGCCAAAGCAATTTAGCGAGACCAAAATTTAAAAAAAAATAATAATAATTAGGAGGGGGTGTGGCTCAGTGGTAGAGCTCCCTGGGTTCAATCCCCAGGACGCAAAAATAAATAAAACTGTAAATATAACCTCATTTGTGAAAAACTCTTTTAAAAGACTAGCTGCACAGTAGTTGGGAGTAATTATAACTTTTAAATTTCTTTGAATGGAAATTGTATTTTCATTTTTGGAGTTCTATGGAATACTTATGTTCGATTAAACCAATACTTGCTTAACAAAATGCACTCAGCTTTGTATTTGCAAGAGAATTATAAAGTACTATTTCAATCAAAGTAGCTTAGACTTGCTGGGGAGACAAGAAATTCACACCAAGAAAATAAATGAACAGGGGCCACGACCAGTGGTACAGACTTAATGAGGAGTCTGCATCCTTATGTGGCTGCTGCATCTCCAAAGATTTTATAGAACACACTTGAATTTTGTTGGGACTCCTTTGGAAATGAGATCTCCTTATGGACACACACACAGCTTCCAGGAATGAGCCACTAATACAGATAAAGGTGTACAAGGTAGATATTTCAGGGGCAAAAGATTTGAAAAAAACCCTCCTGTTTGAATTTGCAAACAGGAATTTTTGCAGCAAAATTTTTTTCAAAAAGAGTTTGAAAGGAGGTCACATTCAAACATGGTCTTGAAGGAGGTGGAATAGGAAAAGTCACCTCAGACGGGTGATGTAGTTGATAAGCAGAAACATGAAGTCATGAAAATATTTATGTCCTAGGTTGGAGAGGAGAATAAGGAGAAGCTGAATTATGACAGACTTAAATATCTGGCAGAGGAGTTGAGGATTTATCTTGTCATGATTAAGGTTTTTGCTCTTGTAGCTAACAATAGAGTGCCATTTCTGGAACAATGTTTTCTAGTTGTGTAATAAAAATACAGCCCAGTTCCTGACTTTGGGAATGTATGACAAAGGCTGTTGAAGGAAGAACTTGATAGAATATGTGGAATGACTACTTGTGAAAGAATGGAGGTGGGGGACTATAAGCTTTTCACTCCTAGAAAATTGATAGGAATTTGAAAGTGGGCCAGTTAGGTTTTGGAAGGAAGGAGTTGAATTTAATTTTGAACATACTATTTGTGGTATCTATAAAGTATTCATAAATATGTAGCCAATGAGAAATATAGCATTTCATGAAAAAGGTGAAGAAGGGGAAGGAAAGAAAGAATTCTTTTATAGTAGGGAGCAGAATCTGTAGAACTGTAAATGAGAGTTAGCCTTTTAATCTTTAGAATTCTGTCTTATTTTTTTTTAATGTAGACCATGGATCCTTATGATGCATCACAATCAACACCTGAATCCACTCCTAGACAAAGTGCATCCTCAGGTCTTAAAAATTACCTTTTAGGTGCCACCCCTCTGCAGAAACAATTGGAGTCAATTAGGAAGCAGGCTTCATTTGTTCCAACCCCGCCTCGAAGAATTCCCCAGTGTTCACAATTGCAGGTATGCTTTGTGTTCCTTTAGGTTAGTCAATAATTGAGACTATCTGAACAAAACACTTCAATTTTTATTATTATTTATACTATTTTTAGTATCTTCTTAACTCCTCCGCTAATAAATTAAAAAGAAACAATTAAATAATTTTACAGTATAAGCACTATATCTTGTTTTTTATCTCCTTAATCTGGATCATTTCTACAGTATTTTTCTTTGTATTTTTGTATTTCTTTGTCTTTTTTAAAATACAGTCTTTTCTCCCCTGTTAAAATAGAATATTGCTCATTTTGAATTTGTCTGATGTTTTCCTTGTGATGAGAATGAAGTCATATTCTTTGCTGGAAGATTGCATAGGTGCTGTTGTGGCCTTCATTGTAGCGGTTTTATCAGTGTTGTGTGCCTAGTATCTCTTGGAATAGGAGTCAGTTTTTCCATTTTTGTAAAACATTCTTAAAAAAATTAATGCTGGAATGAAATGATAGTTTTTAGTCAGAAAAGAAAATTTTATAAAAAGATTGGAATGTCCTATTCTGTGCTCTTCACCTTTAATAATTTTGCCATGTATTTTGATAACTCTAAGAAAAAAGTGTGTAATTGTTTCAATAAATGTTCTAGCCAGAACAAATATTTTTCTCAAGTAGACCACTGTAATGAAGGTTTCAAAAAATAGATAGGGCTGTGAGAGAACACCAGAAAGTGTGGACTCTACTGGGGAAAACAGACAATATTTTATTGTTAGGTAGTAGTAAGTGCTGTGGAGAAAAGGAAAGCAGGATCAGGAGACAGAGTGACACAGTTGGATTGGGTGCAGTGCTTTGTTAGTCAGATAGACTCTTGGGTGGCATATGGGAAGAGATCACAATGAAGTATAGGAACGTGCCATGTGAACTCCCAGAAGAGCATTCTAGAAGGGAAGGTTCAGCAAATACAGGAGCCTGTTCAAGGATCTGCAAAAAACCTGCAAACCCCACTTTAAGGATATTTGGGAGTGCAAAGATTTGGACCCCAGTTATAGATGTGTATAAATACTTAAATAGTATGATTCTTTCTTACTAATGTTTGCTAATTTTTAAACTTTTTTTTTTTTTTTTTTAGGAAGATGTTGATCCTCACAAAGTTGCTTTCTTCCTGCATAAACAATGGACTTTGTATAGTGTAACTCCCCTGTATAAATTCTCCTATAGTAACCTCAAAGAGTATGCTAGACTTCTGAATGCATTTATTGCTGCTGAAAAGCAAAAAGGACTTGCTGTGGAAGTAGGAGAAGACTTCAACGTTGAAGTGGTCTTCTCTACTCTCCTGGGAATGAAAGGAACACAGAGGGACCCGGAGGCATTTCTTGTCCAAGTATAGTATATAAACAATTCTTGTTTCCTAGGGAAAAAGAGTTCACATTTTGTTTTTGTTTCGTTCTTTTTTAAAATTTTGCAGTACTGGAACTGGGTAGAACCCAGAGCTTGCACATACTAGGCAAACTTTCTACCACTGAGCTACATCCCCAGCCACTTTTTAAAATTCTGAGACAGGGTGTCACTAAGTTACCCAGGCTGGCCTTAAACTTGTTATCCTTCTGTTTCAGCCTCCCAAATGGTTGGAATTATAGGTGTGCACTGCTAGGGCCAGCAGCATTTTCTTGGTTTGGAAATTGTGGTATTTTCTTACTGTTTTTTAATTTCCCAAGCTTGTGATTTTTTTTTTTTTTTTTTTTTGGTACTAGGGATTGAACCCAGAGGTACTCCACCACTGAGCCACATCCCCAGCCCTATTTTATATTTTATTTTAGAGTCAGGGTCTCACTGAGTTGCTTAGGGTCTTGCTAAGTTGCTGAAGCTGGCTTTGAACTCGAAATCCTCCTGCCTCAGCCTCCTAAGTGCTGGGATTACAGGCGTGCGCCACCACGCCCGGCAGGCTTGTGATTTTTAATGTATTTTATGTTTTGTTTTATCAAATTGTAGTAATAAGATTATGGCCAACTAAAATTTTGTTTTCATATATATATATATATATACATATATATATATACACACACATATATATGGGAAGTGCTTGTGTGTGTGTAAAATCATGTTAATTTTATGAAACTTTGAAAATGTGTAAATGTATAGAGAAAGTTAATGATCATAGTTAAGCCTGGTGCAGTGGCACATGCCTGTAATCCCAGCAACCTCAAGAGACTGAAGCAGGAGGATCGCAAGTTTGAGGTCAGCCTTGGCAACTTAGTGAGACCTTCAGCAATTTTTAGTGAGACCCCGTCTCAAAAAATGAAAAGGACTGGAGATATAACTTGGTTGTAGAGCACCCCTGGGTTCAATATCCACCTTTCCCCCAAAAAGTAAAGCTATCTTTTGATGAATTAAAAAAACAGACTTATTTTGTTATTTGTAATAAAGTCTCTTGAGCTTATTAATCTTAATCCTTGATAAGGAAATGAAATCCTTGGGCTGGGGCTGTAGCTCAGTGGTAGAGTGTTTGCCTCTCAGGTGGGAGGCACTGGTTTTGATCCTCAGTACCCCATAAATATAAATAAATAACATAATGATATTGTGTCCATCTACAACTAAAAAAATATTTAAAAAAATGAAATCCTCAAGCAATTGACAAGCCTGGAATTATTTGTTTACATAAATCAGAGGTCAGCAAAATATGGTCTAAACTGCTCCTTATTTTGTAAATACGTTTTATTGGAATGTAGCCTCTTTTACATGCTCATGTCTTGTATATTGCTGCTCTGGGGCTACGATAGCAGAATTAAATAGTTGCAACAGAAACATGAGGCCTGCAAAGCTCAAAATACTTATTATCTGTCCCTTTACAGAACAAGTTTGCCAATTCCTGGTATGGGTCATGGTATTAGCAAAAATGTCAAGGTGTTCTCGAATTAGGTTCATTGTATATAGCATACAGCCTGAGTAATAGTGGATTGAAAAAGATAGGCTCATTGTCTTATAGAGAAGAGAGGGCTGATGGAGACCGACTGTCCAAGGCTGCACGGTGCTCCGTGAATGAAGTCATCAACAACCCAGGCTCCTTTCCTCTTTTCTCTCTACCATCCGTAGTGGATGATTTTCATTCTAAAGGTCACCTTATGGTCCAGGGTGGCTCCTGGAGCTATAAACATTATACTTCAGTTTCAGGCAGGAGGTAGGAGGAAGATGAGAGAGACAAACAGGAGACCCTGGCAGACCCAGAAGAGATCAGCAACTTCTGCTTACATCCTAATTGGAAGGGAGGCTTGAAAAATTTTCTTTGGTAGTGGGCACTTTGCGAACTTAAGTAAAAGGACTGTTTTATCGCAGAAGGAAGAATGGATACCAGGTAGACATCATCCTTTGTCAAGGAAAATAACGTGTCAGAGAAGTTTTGTGACTTGTATATCATAAGTCAAGTAGATGTTTTCATAAGGATTAGAAATGAACTGAATTCCTGGTACAGTGTTCTGATAGTTTTCAAAATAAATTTAATTTCTTTTTTTTTTTTTAAATATTTTTAGTTGTCGATGGACACATACCTTTATTTTATTTATTTATTTATATCTGGTCCTGAGGATCAAACCCAGTGCCTCATGAGTGCTAGGTAAGCGCTCTACCACTGAGCTACAACTCCAGCCCCATAAATTTCGATTTCATGACAGGGTTTTAGGACTTTTAAGTTATGAATGTCTGATAAACATAGCATATCTGAACTTCAAGGTACTCAAGAGTCTTTCATAATCTCTTAAATAAGAAAGAGAATTATGGTAAAAGAAATTGCTTAAATGATCATCTCCAAAGAGGTAAGATACAGGGCTGTGATCTTGGCTTGGTCAATACTTAAACAAATCTTGAAGGTGTTTATCATTTTACAAAGTTTGAGGGATTAGTCACTAAGCTGGGAATATAATCAAGATACTCAATCTGAATGGATTGGTACAATGGGCTAAATTGAAAGAGCTTAAAATTTTAGTAGAAGTAAGTTTACACCTCAGTCTAAGCTGGGGGAGATTTACCTATTAATGGCAAAATTGAAAATGTAGGGCTAATTTATATGAAACTGTCTACTAAAAATGAGAAAACTATAATCTGAGATTACACTAACAGAAGTGTAATATACATCAAAGATGATAGTCTTGTAATTAGACCTTTTTTGAAATAATTATGTTAATTTATGAATGACTCATGCATAAGAATTTCAGAGAAGAGTGTCCCGAATAGTGAGAGAATGTAAATCTATTCAGGAAAAATGATTGAAGAAAGTGGATATGAGCCAGGCATGGTGGCTTATGCCTATAATCCCAGCAGTTTGGGAGGATGAGGCAGGAGGATCATAAGTTTGGGGCTAGCCTCAGTAACTTAGATCCTGTCTCAAAATAAAATTAAAAAGGGCTGGAGATGTTGCTCAGTGGTAAAGTGCTCCAGTTCTGCCCCACACTGCTCCCCCAAAAGAAACTGGACATGTTGAACTTGGCAGTATATGTGGTAGAGACCATGAAATAGTTGAAGGGCTTTTCCTGTGGAAGAGAGATAGATTTGATTTATTTTACATGCATATAAAGAAAGGACCAGTTGGTGGAAACTCTAGGGCTTGACATACAGAATTGCATTTGAATCGATAGAAGGAGTTGCCTTAGAAAACGGTGGTATCTTCCTCAGTGGGAGAATTGAACGTGTTGGATTTGGATTTGGTGACCTTATAGGCCCTTCTTTTTTTTTTTTTTTTTTTTTTGGTACTGGGGATTGAACCCAGGGGCACTCCACCACTGAGCCACATCCCCAGCCCTATTTTGTATTTTATTTAGACTCACTGAGTTGCTTAGGGCCTCGCTAAGTTGCTGAGGCTGGCTTTGAACTCGAAATCCTCCTGCCTCAGCCTACCGAGTCACTGGGATTATAGGTGTACACCACCACACCCGGCCCTTACAGTCCCTTCTAAAGTTGAGACTTTTTTTCAAGATACTGTACTTGATTATTCTTTATAGGCAGCTCTTCTTTGGCATTTTCATTGCACCAAGATCTTGCCATGTAACATATTTGTATGTTTAAAATATTAGAAGGGTCAATTATTTTTATAAACCCTAGTAATGACTAGTAAGACTTCCTTTTCTGTCTTTTAGACAGTATGTCGTCTTATTTTTAATGTACTAACTAATTTTGAGAAGATATAATTTAGGAGCAAATGTACTTTTGAACTTAATGAATTTGTTTTACTTTCCGTTGTAGGTTTTGTCAAAATCTCAAATGCCATCTGAGAACAGAGAAGGTAAAGTGTTATGGACTGGTTGGTTCTGCTGTGTATTTGGAGATAGTCTCCTGGAGACTGTGTCACAGGATTTCGCCTGTCTACCCTTATTCCTTGCAAATGGAGCAGAGTCTAATACAGCCATAATTGGAACTTGGTTTCAGAAGACTTTTGACTGTTATTTCAGTCCTTTAGCAATCAATGCATTTAATCTTTCCTGGATGGCCGCAATGTGGACTGCATGTAAAATGGACCGCTATATGGCTACTACTGAATTTCTTTGGTCTGTTCCCTGTAGCCCTCAAAGTCTGGACATTTCTTATGCAATTCATCCAGAGGATGCAAAAGCTCTGTGGGACAGTGTCCACAAAACGCCTGGGGAGGTTACCCAGGAGGAAGTTGACTTATTTATGGACTGCCTTTATTCACATTTCCATAGGCATTTCAAAATCCACTTATCAGCCACAAGATTGGTTCGTGTTTCAACATCTGTAGCTTCTGCACATACTGATGGAAAAATAAAGGTTAGTTTGAACAAATCTAGTTAAGTAATTTTTTTCTTATGGTTGCCAAGTTTTCAGCTTGCATGGTGGCTCGGTCCTTCACATTGAAGAAGCACATTTGAATGAATGCCAATTAAAGATAGTAGAGAGACTTTATTTTATGCTTTATAAATGATTTACCAAAGTCTTCAGCCTTCTGTGTGCAGCTCTGTAATGGAAGAACATTATACGGGTATACTTTAGACTTGGGTAATAATATGAGTTTTTATTCTGTAATAATATGAGTTATAATTCTTTCTTATAAAATTTTCTTATAAAATTTTAAAATAATTATGAAAGAGGATTTCATATGTTAGAAAGAAATGTATAGCCAGAAACACAGGAAAAGGTGTCCCTTTATATTTTGTGTTTTTCTATCCCCTTGGAAAGGACTAATAGACACATTATTTTACTCTCTGTGAAAAGCTTTTTACAAAAAATATCAGAAATAGAGTTGGTCCCTAAAGCATATTTAAATATACAGCCATGATATACTCTCAGTGAATATTTCCTATGGTTTTGTTATTGTGTTAGGAGTTTAACAGACCTTAATTCTTTTCTTTGTTTTTTAAAATGATACATATTTGTACATATTTATGGGCCACAGTATGATAACTTATGACATATACAACAATGTATGGTGATCAAAGCACAGTAAGTAGCATTTCCATCTCTTCAAACATTTATCCTTTCTATGTGTGGGAACCTTCAGACTCTGCTAGTTATTTTGAAATATATAATAAATAGTTATAGACTATAGTTACCCTACTTGCTACAGAACACTGTGTTTTGGTACTCATTATCTAATCTCTCTCTGTCCCCTCTTATCTCTATCCTTCCAACTTCCAGTGACCACTGTTCCCTTTTTATATAAGATGAACTTTTTTAAGCTTCCACAAGTGAAGAAGTTATATTTGTCTTTCTGTGTCTAGTGGACCTTAATTGTGTGTGTATATGTTTTACTGGGGATTGAACCCAAGGATGCTCTGCCACTGAGCTACTTTCCCAGCCCTTTTATTTTTTATTTTCAGACAGGGTCTTGCTAAGTTGCCCAGCATGCGCCTCTGCACCCAGCTGGCCTTTAACTTTTGATCCTCCTGCTTCAGCCTACTGAGTAGCTGGGATTACAGGTGTACACCACTGTGCCTTAGCTAGGTGTTTTTATTTTAAAACAAGAAAACAGATCAAGGTAATTTTAAGTGATACATGGAAGATAACTTAGTAAGGAGAGGAGTCAAGATTTGAACTCTTCTAGGTCCTAAGAACCCAGATTTCTATAATTCATGTTTTTCAGAATGGAGGCTGCAATGTAATGGTACCTGGGAAATAATTTTGATAAGAGATTAGCATTAAAAAGGAAAGAAATAGAAGATATAAAAGTGGTAGTGTATTTAATGTGCCAAGTTTAATGAACTAAATCCAGAAATTAGATGAGTGTAACACTGATTATTCAAATATCAAACTGCCTTGTTATAATAGTCTTCTAATTTTAAATTTCTTTTTAATTTTTTACAGATTCTGTGTCATAAATACCTTATTGGTGTGTTGGCATTTTTGACAGAACTGGCAATTTTTCAAGTTGAATGAGTCTCATGTGAACAATAAGTTATGGATCATAAACCCTTTCTCACTGATTATTTGGTTAGTTGCTATGCTGAGCGAGTCTGCAAGAGAAGTGGGTATCTCTCTCTGCCTCTGCTTTCCTCACAGTGCCTTTGGAGTTGCCCGGAAGAAGGTCAAGAAGGATTTAGAAGAACAAGGACTGGTGGGGGATGAGCCACAGCCATGTGCTTGTACTGGTCTTGATCATCTGAGATGCCAGTGCCTGGGGAAAATCCTGGGTTGATAATTCGTTGGTTATCTTTTTTTAAAAAATGTTTTTCATGTCAGACTTTTAGGATTCAAAATGATATCTAATATTGGGTATTTTTGATTTAGGTCTTAAAACCTTAAATCCCTTTAAAGCATTTTAGACTTACAGTCAGGAGAATTTTTGTCTTCTAAAGACATTTTGCTAGCATTATTTTGCTGTAGAGAACTGGCCATCAAAATCCTCTCAAGAATGCCGACCAGATATGGTGGCACATGCCTGTAATCCCAGCAGCTTGGGAGGCTGAGGCAGGATGATCGCAAGTTCCAAGCCAGCCTCAGCAATTTACTGAGGCCCTAGGTAACTTAGCGAGACTCTGTCTCAAAATTAAAAAATGAAGAGTGCTGGGGATGTGGCTCAGTAGTTAGGTACCCCTGGGTTTGATCCCTGGTACCAAAACAACAAACAAAACAAAACACCCTCTCGAAAGGAAAATAAAGACTAATAGACTTTTTTTTAAGCCATTAGTATGCTTCTGTTTTTAATACTGTTCAATTCTTATAGCAGCATTGAATTAAATATTCACTTTTAAAATGAAGTAGTGTGTTTCTCAGTATCTTTATGCCATCTTATAATTAGTGTCTCAGTAGCAAGGACTGTAAGGCTTTTTCTCTAGTACAAAGGACACAGACCAACAATTATGTCGAATCAGGCAAACTGTAGGGTTGAAAGGTAAATTGAGGGCAGAAATTATCTTAGGTTTTATGTCCTTAGTTTAGCACAGTACTTGGTAAATAATGATTAAATGAATTTTAATCAACTCTTCCATTTTAAATATGAAAACAGATCAAGCAACTCAAGAGACTTTTCCATGATAATACATCTAAAATTCTTATTTACTGAGCATGGGATTTTGCTTTACTTTAGAAACATTATTTTTTAAAATCTTTTGTTCAAAAGAAACTAACTTTGATAGTTGCCTTTTTAAAATAAAAAATTAACTTCTGAAATGGGGTATTATTTCAGATATACTAGAATTAGCAAGAAAGAGTGGGTTTTGAAGCCAGCATTATTTATTCAGCTAATATTAAGTTCCCACTGTGCTTAGAATTGCATTGGTAGTAGGGAAATACTATGAAGAAGACAACAGGTTCCTGTCCTCTGGGAATGATATTCTAGTGAAAGAAGGCAAAGGATAAATCATTTCAGATGGAGACAAATGCTGTGAAGGAGGTGAGGCAGTGCACTATGAAAAGTAAGACTGGGTGGGGCCTTCTTTACACACAGCGTTCAAAGAAGGTCTGAGGAAATGACGTTTGGCTGAGTCCTGAATGATGAGCAGGAAGCAGCCGTGTGACGATCTGAGGAAGGGTATAGGTGGCAGGTGGAACAGGAAAGGCATTGAGGTAGGTTGGACCGTGGATAACATGAGGAACAGCTTGTAGCTAGAGCACAGTGATGAGGGTGTGTGGAGCATGAGATGAAATGGACCAGGGGTGCAGCCGCTTCTCGGGTTCTAAGCCAGGTTTTGAGGGAGACACCTGGCTGCCCAGAATGAAGGTGATGTGTTCCAGCCTTCATTATGGTTGGGTATAGTCGTATAAATACATCCTGAACCAGGGGATATAAACGGAAGTGTCATGTAGAGCTTCTAAGAATCTCTTAAAGCATGACTGACATGGGGTTCATGGGGATGTCGCTCCATAGTAGAGTGCTTGCCTAGCATGTGTGAGACCTGGGATTTCATCCCTAGTCCCACAAATAACAATGGCATGGGACGGGAGGGGGTGGGGGAAGGAAAAATAGTAGACGCCGACAGACAGTATTACCCTATGTATATGTAGGATTATATGAATTGTGTGAATCTACATTGTGAAAAAAAAGATATATTCCCTGCTGTATAATTATATCAAAATGTGTTCTACTGTCATGTATAATTTAAAAAAGAAATATTTTAAAAAATTAATTTAAAAAAACAGTGGCGTGCACTCTTTCCCTCCAGTTTTGCTTCCTGGAAGATTGATAAAATGACTGGTATTCTGGCTACTCGATCAGGTCATGGGGATGAGGATCAGATCCCAGGGATGCAGAGCATGGCCTCTTTTGTCCTGAAAACTTCGTGAAGCTGAACACCAGGCTTTGGATGGTCTTCCTCCAGGCTTATTTGTCAGGGAAGCAAGTTTCCGTCTTGTTTAAGCTAGTTATTTTGGGTCTCTGTTGCTCATAGCCAAATTTCATTCTAACTTGATACAGAGGCACGATCTCCATGATCTAAGTTTTTATAGGTGCTGTAAAGAGATCAGTTTTATTCTAAATGTGATGGGGAACCACTGAAGGATCAAGAGAAGAGTAATATGACTTAATTTGTATTTTGGAATGTTTTATAATACAAGGGGAAAAATGAGTTGTCGGTGAACAAGAGTAGAAAAAGGGAAAAATGGTTAAAAGATTTTTATAGCCAAGCATGGTAGCACATGTTTATAATTCCAGCCACTCTGAAGGCTGAGGCAGGCTGATTGCAAGTTTGAAGCTGGCCTGGGCAACTTAGTAAGAGCCTGTCTCCAAAAATACAAAGCTGAAAACTGGCTCAGTGGTAGAGTGCTGGCCTAGTCTGGGCAAGAACCTGGTTTAATGTCCAGTACCACACACAAGAAAAAGATTATTCAAATGGTACAACCCTTATGGAGAAGTTAGCAATATTTTGCAAAATTATGTGTGCATTTACATTTTGATCGGTAATTCCACTTCTAAGATTCTATCCTAAAATTTCGCCAGCAAAAAAATAATAATAATCAAAAGGATTATTTATTACAACACAGTATTTGTGGTAGCAACAATGAAAATTCAAATGCCCATCTGCTGGGTCTGTTTGAATCAATTATAATTGCAAAATCAATTATTATAATGTAACTATAAAAAAAGAGGAAGAAGATAATCTGTATGTTCTCATGGAGTAATCTCCAAGCATATTGTATGTGAAAGTAAGATGTGTACATAGTGGGTGGTATGCTACATTTTATGTAAGGTATGAGGGAAATATGAGTTATATGTTTATTTCCTTATGTTTTCAAAAACAGTGGGAAGAGCCAGCTGTGGTGGTGCACACCTGTGATCCCAGCAGGGAGGCAGAGATAGGATCACAAGTTGGAGGACAACCTGGGCAATTTAGTGAGACCTTTTCTCAAAATAAATAAGGCCCGGGGATGTAGCACAGTGGTAAAGTGTCCCTAGGTTCAATCCCCAATATTGCAAAACAAACAATGGAAAAATAAACCAAAATAACTGATAAATGTCTTTATAGAGGAAAGGAAGGAACTGGGTAGTGGGGACAGTAATAGAAGTTAAGACTAACCTGAATGTTCTTTGGTTATAGTTTGTAATTATTTAAGTGTTTCATATAATTATGAAACAAGGGCTGGGGTGTTACTTGCTTAGCATGCTTGAGGCCCTGAGTTCAATTCCCAATACTGCGAACATTAAATAAATAAATTATGAAACAATATTAGATCAAAAAGGAAAAAACAAGGCAATGCTCCCCTTCCCCCTGTGGTATTTAACCCAGGGGATGCTCTACCACTGCACTACAACCCTAACTTCTTTTATTTTTAGAGACATGATTTGCTAAGTTATTAAGGCTGATCTTGAACTTGTGATCCTCTTGCCTCAGCTTCCCAAGTTGATGGGATTACAGGTGTGCTCTACCATGCCTGACTGCTCCTATGTTTTCTTCTAAGGATTTTATAAATTTAATTCTTATATTTAGGTTTTGTTCACTTTGGGCTAGCTTTTGTGTATAGTGTGAGGTAGGGGTTCAGTTCATACTTTTGTAAAGTCAATATTCAGGTGTTCAAGCATCATCTGTTGAAAAACTATTGTCTTATGAAGATATCAGTTGGTTTTAGATGTTTGGGTTTCTTTCTGAACTTTGAATTCTATTTCATCGATCTATACATCCATGTTTGTGCCAGATCACAGTTTTGAGTACTATACCACTGTAATGAGTTTTGAAAGCATTTGTGAGTCCTCCGACTTCAACTTCTTTTTTCGTGGTTGTTTTGACTGGTCTGGGTCTCTTGCATTTCATAAGAATTTTAGAATCAGTTTGGAATCTCTGCAGGAAAGTTACCTGGGATTTTGAGGGATTGTGTTGAATCTGCAGATCAGTTTAGAGAACATTGTCATTATAATGATATTGTCTTCCAATCTATGAACATGTCTTTCCATTTATTTAAGTCTATAATTTCTTTCAAAAGGGTTTTGCCATTTTCTGTGTAGAAGTACTGCACTTTTTCTTTTTTTAAGTTTTCGATGGACCTTTCTTTTATTTATATGTGCTGCTGAGGATCGAACCCAGTGCCTCACACAGTGTTCTTCCACTGAGCCCCAGCCCCAGCCCAGTACTGCACTTTTTTGTTGTTGTTTTTAAAATTATTCCTAAGTGGTTTTTTGTTTTTTGTCTTGTTTTGTTTTTTGTACCAGGGATTGAACCCAGGGGTGCTTAACCACTGAGCCACATCCCCAGCTCTTTTTTATATTTTTATTAGAGACAGGGTCTCGCTGAGTTGTAGTGCCTTGCTAAGTTGCTGAGACTGGGTTTGAACTCGTGATTCTCCTGCTTCAGCCTCCCAAGTTGCTGGGATTACCAGCATGTGCCACCATGCTCAGCTAATGTTTTGTTATTTTTGATGATCTTGAGAATAGAATTTTCTTAGTTTCATTTTCAGATTGTTCATTGGTAGTGTATAAAAATACACTTGAATTTGTATATTGCTCCTATATCCTGTGAACTTGTTAACCTTGCTTATTCTTGTAGTTTTTTCATGGAATTCCTTAGGATTTTCTGTGTACATGTTTTGCTTGTTCTATGAATAAAGACAGTTTTACCTCTTAATTTTCAATATTTCTTTTTCTTTCCAAATTGCCTTGCGGTATAGTGGCAAATAGAAGTGGGGAGGATATACATTTTTATCTCCTTCCTGTTCTTAGTGGGAAAGCATTGAGTCTTTTTTTAACCATTAAATGTGATGTTTACTGTATGTTTTTTCATAGATGCCCTTTATCAGGTTAAGGAAGTTCCCTTTGCTAGTTTTTTGAGGGTTTTGATCATAACGTTGTCAAAATTTTTTGACCAAAAAAATCGTTCATTGAGATGCTTTATGGTTTATTCTTTCTTTTGCTATGTACCACACATTGCTAGCTCTCTACTGGGCAGACCAGAAAGCAGTGCAAGCTCATTAGCAGTGAGTATTAATGCTCAGATGGTGATCTCTAAGTATTTCCCATTAAAAGGGGTATGTGTGTGTAGTGCTGGGATTGAACCCAGGACCATCAACATGCTAGGCAAATGCTTTACCACTGAGCTACATCCCCAACCCCTAGGATTTCTCAAAGAAAGGCTGATTTCAGGTTTGGGACAAGAAATGTGGAACATATTTTATGTATCAAGAAGCAAAGGTAGCTATCTAAAGGTATGTCAAGGAGAGATACCAACATGATTATCAAAAAGATAATTTCCAAATATTGAATATATAAAAATTGAGCTCATACTATAATAAATACCATCTTAGAAACGCATGCTTTGTCTTTGGAGGTTGCTATGGACTTTTGATAATTGGTAAATTGAAGGGGTTCTGTCTTTCTAATACATTGTATTTCAAGATAAACAAATGATCAAGGAAAGTTTTTCTTTTATTAAAGATGTATTTCAGCTGATAAATGCAAAGGAATGACCAAAAGGCATTTTGTAATTTCCAATGAAATAGTGTATCTAAACATCAGTCATTATTAATATCTGTGAAAATCAGTAGTTCAAAGTTGATGGGGTACTTTATAATAGATACAGCTGGGAGCACCTGAGCCCATTGCTCACGCTCAGTACCTCTAACATGAACTGTCCAGATAACATGTTCTGATTGATGCAATGGGAGAATGCCTGTGAACTATTTCTATAATTATTTAATTTGAATCTTCTTTAATTTTTAAACAAAATTTGAACATTTAAGAGAAAAATATTGGTCTTTTTCCTTTTTTTGGCAATACTGGTGATTGAACCCACGGCTTCACATGTGTTAGGAAAATGCTTTACCATGACTACATCCCAGCTCTTTATAGTTTTTATTTTGACACAGGGTCTGCCCAAGTTGCCAAGGCTGATCTTGAACTTGTGATCTTCCTGCCTCAGCCTTCTGAGTCAACTGGGATTACAGGTGTGCACCACCATGCCTGGCAGAAATACAGGGTTAACTATGTCTATTACAATGTGGATATACACACATAAAACTCTAATAGAGAATATAGAAAAATTTTCAAGATGATAGGGCAAAGAAACAAAAAAATTTGATTAAGTGAGCAAAAAGAGAAGAAAAAAGATCAAATAATAAATGTCAAATAAGATGGTAATGAAAATTTTCCATTTCATTTTTTTTCAAAATGAGATAACAGAAGACACAAGTTTAGGTGTTCGGACAGTTTTAGACTCCAGGACTTCTCTAGAACAACACACCATCCAAAACAAAAAGTAGCAAATATTTTGAGATAGTGTTGAAGACAATGAACAGGTACAGGGTGGAAAAAAAGTTTCTCAGTTTCCTTTGCTCAGTTAGGATATGTGTTGCACTAAAGGTCTGAGAATCATCTTGGTGAAAATGCTTTTATTAGAGAAAACTTGAATTCTTCCAGCTCTCCTCCAAAGAAGTTTCAGGCCCGGACCTGGACAAAGAAATCAAAATAACTCTAATTTCACATAAACCTTAAGTCTATAACTGTACTTACCATCTTCTTTATTCTAAAAAAGTTGAACATCTGGGATCTGGGGTGCCGCTCAGTGGTAGAGCACTTGCCTGACACATGCGAGGCCGTGGGTTTGATCCCCAGCAGCATAAAACAACATCCATTCATCATTATCAAATGCATAGCCTTAATTTTTTCTCTTGGGATGCTTCCACCCAGGAGTTAAACCACTGTCATTTTAAAGGGCAGGGAAGAATATGCAAGACGAGTGTTTGTTCTGTGACAGGTAGAGGAGAAAGCATCCTTCCAACAGCAGAGGCCTAAAAGGTACCAGGAGGAATGAAGAACTGACTGCAGGACAAAATTAACCAAAAAGCAAGGAGACTCCAGTTTCAGCCTAGAAAGAAGAGTCCCTGCCAAGTCTGGCTGTTAACTATGCCCAGACCCAAAATAGGTCTTAGGTCTCCCTAATTGACAGGGCTGGAGCACAGCATTGGCAGAGTCAAGGCCAATGTCGCCCAAACTCAGTAGGCATCTCCATGTGCATGCTGATGGGGGTAAGAAAAATCAAGAAGCCTGGGTTTTAGAACAGCATGAACATTCACCTAGTAAGCAAAGATCAAAGTTCTGGTCTAGGGTAAATAATAATAGGTAATGAGGTCCCCAAGCCACTGCTGAGATTTTATTTTGGTCTGATCTTAAAGCAATGCAAAATGATTTCTTCCACTTAAGGGCAAGTTTTGCACTAATCTTAAAGCCAATTATGTCCCTAGCTCTAGCTTCAGGTAAGAGTTTCTTTAAAAACATATCATTTCTATCTCATGGTGTGGAGTAAGGAGCAAAAAACCCTCCACCCCGTGTCCCTGGGATAGAAACACTCTAGAAGCCAGGGGGTGAACACATTCAAGTCTCAGGGCTTGAGATTGTGGGTCCCCAGCAGTGGTTTCTTCCCTTCAATCATGGGACATCCATCTTGGGTGGCTTGAAGGTTGCTGGATCTTCAGCTGTTGGGGGGCCGGGGCATGGATCAGCTTCATGGGAGAGGGCTTTTCTTTAGTAAGTCTGGATGGCAAGTCCTCCAGAATCAGAGGCTCCTTATATCTGATGAGTTTTGACCCTCCCCACTTCCAGGATTCATGATGCTAGGATTCAGGCCAGGTTGGACTGCAGAAAAACCAGAAGTGAACCAGCTCTGGGCCTTTGCTTAGGGGGAGAGTGCGTGTGCCACTTGGAGGTGCATGGCCTCCTCAGTGTAAGGCCCTTGGGAGGTAGGTAGCCAGTCCCTCTCATCCCTGCCTGTTGCTCTCATGCTGAATGCTGTCCTGGGTCTATTTGGTAATCTGAGAATTCATCCTGACATGGGTGGCTTTAACCTTCCCCACTGGGACCTTATCTGTACTGTCAGTGCCAGTTGACTAGCGGTTCAGGGCAGAAGGATGTGCTGGCAAGGTAATGATCCTTGTGCTCTGGAATCACTGGCTTCCCAGACATGCCATCCCTGTCCAACGGAGGAGGCATGGGCGTGGGCCTTTGAGGTAGTCGTCATAGCTGAATGTCTGGTGGCACATCCCCATGGCCAGGGACATATCGCTTAGAGACCCACTAGGCCCCAAAGCAGGCACTTCTGGTTGTCTTGAAACCACTGAAAGACTGGGATTCAGGTTCTTTTTCTCTATATTTTGGGAGCTGAGTCCCTGCCACCACTGTGAAATGATGTCATGACCATGTTGACCGGTGTTAATGAAGAAACTGTCCTGCTGCTGCAAATCAGCAAATTCCCAGAACAGTCCATCCAGGGGTCTCTTCTGTTGCCATCATGCTACCTGCAGCCTGAACGCCTGCAGTGATGAGGCTCTGAGGCTGTGGCACAGTCAGACCAAAGCCATCGTGCAGGCAGTGGCGACTCTGCAGGTCCCCACCACTGACCAGGGAACGTAAGCTTTAATTAAGGAAATTTTAATATTATTGGTATTAGACTATATTAAGGAATTATGTTATCGAGTGTGATACTGTTGTTATGGTTAGATCTATTGAAATTAAATATTCAAGTGTGGATGAAATAGCAGGACTGAAATTTGCATTAATTGGGGAAAAGAGTGGCAGAAAATAGAAAAGGGTCAGCAAGAAGTTGATTTTTGAAACTGAATGATGGTGTGTGGAGGGCCATGGATTCATTTTCTATTTCCATGTATTTACTTCTTACAGAATGTGAAAGATGAGAGGAAAAACACCCAAATGAAAGCTAGTTTTTTATAACCTAATTTTGGAAGCAATATGCTGTCCTCCCCCTTTAGAAAGACCTTATTTTTAGAGCTGTTTTGGTTCCCAGCAAACTTCAGTGGAAGGGGCAGGCATTTCTCATATGCCCCCTCCCCGGCATGCTGACCTCCTTCCTTATCAACGTCTCCCCCCAGAGTGCAGACCACCACTTGTGCAGCACACAGACCAGACCAGCCAAGGTGCCGTGGGGGAGGGTTACTCAGGGTGTGAATACTGGGAGACAGGGGTCTTTTGGGGACAAGACAGCCCCAGGCACCACACCATAACAGAACAAAAGACTTATTGTAATAAAGCATCAATAAAGAAAGCTAAGAGAACTCCTGGGTCGAGAGGCCTTCATGATGGTGACTGCCGCTTCTGCTGCCTTGTTTCTGCCTGGTGGCCTTTTGTAGTTCACTCTGGAAGCAGACATCTTTGATTTCCTTTAACACCCCATGTTTTCTCATGGTCTTTATTCTGTACAGTTTACAGGAGGCGCATTATCTTCCTGGAATGTCCTTGTGCTCTTGTCCACTTAACAAAACTGCTGTGTCTTTCAGACTTTCTCAGGCTCAACTTTTTTTCTGATGGCTCTTTCAATCCACATCAGGGTGACAGTTGAGTCACTCCTGGGCTTGTTTTATACTGCAGTACTTTACTTTTAGAATTGCCTGACTCATACTTGAAGCTTGTTGTTCAAAAATATTTTTAAATGCAAAATTTCAAATATATACCAAAATATAATTAATACCTATTGTATTCATAGGCCAGCAATGACCAATACTTGACCTTCTTATTTCATCTATAGTCCTGTCTCCTTTCTACCTCTCTAAATCTCAAAATTATTTAACCCACAAATATTTAACATGCATCTGTAAAAATAAGGACTTAAAACAACATAAACACAATACTATCATTCCTGAAAATTTTTTAGCAATCCTTGAATGTCAAATATCCAGAAAGCAAACTTCCTTAACTCAAAAATTTTTGTGGTCTGGGGTTGTGGCTCAATGGTAGAGCACTTGCCTAGCATGTGTGAGGCACTGGGTTCAATTCTCAGCATAGATGATAGATAGATAGATAGATGATAGATAGGTAGATAGATGATAAATAGATAAAGGTCCATTGAAAACTAAAAAAAATTTAAAAATTTTTGTTATTGATTTGCTTGAAACATTCAAATAAGGTTTGTATACTACATTTAGTTGCTTTGAGTCTTACATTCCTTTTCCTTTCTCTTGTTTTTCTTGAAATTGGTTTTTTTAGAGAAACTGAGTTATTTGTGAAGTTTCCACATTACAGAATTCCAATGGAGTTAACACACTCCTCTGTTTCCCATAAACTGGAAGATTTTGAGCTGTAGTTCTCAAGCACTCTCACTGAGAGCCTTTTACAGTCTCAAAACTTCCTGAGGACTCTAATGAGCTTTTGGCTATGAGGATTTCATCTAGTGATGTGTATCATATTAGAATTTAAAACTGAGAATTTAAAACAATTAGTGTATCAAAGACTTACTATGTATTAACATAAGTTTTAAATAGTTTTTTTCAAAAACAAGTGATGAGTTACATTCTTTTACTTTTTTACACATCCCTGTAATTTCTGGCCTAAAAGAAGGCAAATGGGTTCTCATATCTGCTTCTGCATTCAATCTTTTGAAATATATTATTTTGGTGAAGTGTATGAGGAAAGTACGGCTCACGCAAACATGAAGTTGAAGCAGGGAGTGTTTTAAAAGCCTTCCTGACAATTATGGATAGTCTTGATACTACATTGAAACTTGACAAGTGTTCGTTGAAACCTGAAACCATATCAATGGCCCCTTCATACTGTTCCCATAAGATCTGCTGGTCTGTCTGTAAAGCTCACGAAAGGGTGGCGGGTAAAGCTCGCAAAGGCGGCGGCGGGTGGCCAAAAGAAGCTCGCCAGGCGGGTTCACCAGAGTCAGACAAAAGTAGTAGCTTGATTTTATTGGAATGTGTGTCCCGGGCGAAATCTCCAGCCCCCCAGTGTGAAAGTCAGGGTGGGAGAGCCAGGAGAAATCGCACGTGGCTTTGGCTGCTCAGGGTTTTTATACAGAGGAAAGGGGTCAAGGGGTTCTGCCCAGGAAAAGGTGGACCCAAGGTGGACGTCAGGGTCAGCAGGTCTGCCTCATTGGTCACTTCTGGCACAGTGTGTTGCTAGGTGACCGTGCTCCCTCCCCCTGCAGCCACCCAATTCGACCTAACATTCTGACCTTTTTGGTGATATAGGGCGTCGGAGTCTGTCTGGCTACTTCCTGCATGGTTGGGGGCGTCGTGGGAAAAAAAGATTTCAGGGTCTGGGTGGTGGGGAGGCGGCTGTCAGGGTGCAGGAGCATTTGGTTGTATGGCATTCTGGCAACCTCACTCAGGCAGCTCTGGGCAAATTCAGATGCAGGAGAGTTTTCTCAATGAGTCCAGTTTCTCAGTCTGGTTTTGTTGATGCAGTGTTCTTCCTCTAGGAATAGGCATGCTTCTCCTTTGTTCTCTATCAGAAGATCTAGTGCCCAGCAGTTCTGTAAGGAAACTTGGGCAACAGATGTTATTTGTCCCTGTAGGGATGCCAGGGTTTTGAACAGGCCAGATTATTTCAACTTCATTATATAGAAGCAATCGAGGAACTAAAGTGGAGGCACACAGAAAGCGAAGGGCATATTGGGATCTAATTTTTTGTCAGAGTACCATTACACCAGAAGAATAATCCTGGAGGAGCAAACGTGGGAGAAGAGACCTGTATGGTTTGGTTGCAAGGTAATGAGTTAGAGAAAGCGTAACAGTATGCAAAGTTCTCTGAGGAGTTGTACACAAAGTTCTCTGAGGAACTCTCTCCAAAGGTGAATAGGGGTCCTTTAAGACTTTGAGGAAGTATTAAGGGGGGTACTCATAGAGACGGCTGTTAGCAGGATCTGGTCCAAACCTGCACAAAGAAAACAATCTGAGATGTTATTAACTCTGGAGAGATTAGGAAGTCGAAGACCTGGATGTATCAGAGTAAGACCTGAGAAAGGATTAGCATTAGGCTGAGTAGCTGCGTTGTTCTGGCATTGGATTTCCTTTTCCTGCTCCTGGATGGTTAGGTGAAGCTGAAGAACCACCTGAATATAAACTTTTAGATTCTGAGTGAAGCCTCGGGATGGTTGGCTGTTGTCCCTGTGTAAACTTTACCATCGAGGATTGAGGGTGATGTTGAGGTGATGTCGAGGCTTCTGGAGACAGTTGAACAGTCTGAGAGGTGAGGGCTGGACTCTCATCTGACTGGATGGATGCAGGGAGTCTGAATCTGGGAATAACTGCTCAATGAGGGCAGCAGGCGATGTCAGCAGTTTCCCTGGGGGTAGGGAAGGTTTCTTTCTATTCAGTCTGAAAAAGTATCAACCAGGGTAAGTAAGTAACGGAGCTTTCTTGCATCTGGGCATATGGGTGAAATTAATCTGCCAGTTTTCCTTTGGAAAAACTGTTCATTGTCAAGACCAAAGGATGTAGGATCCTCCCATGTGAAGGCAAAGAGGTAATAGGAGTCAGGGTGAAGAGGAACTGTAAAGAATGCATCTTTAAGACCTAGGACTGTGAAGTGAGTGGTTGAAGGGGGATGTGAGAGAAAAGAGTGTAAGGGTTTGAAACCACTGGGTGGATGGGAATGACTGCCTCATTAATTAGGCAGAAGTCCTGGACCAAGCGATAGGCTCCTGAGGGTTTACATTCAGGCAATGTAGGAGTATTACAGGGGGGAGTCAGTAGGGATGAGGAGTCCCTGAGTAACTGACCTATGATGGGTTTAAGTCCTTCCTGGAAACTGAGGACATGAAGGAAACTTAGCATGAGGTTTCAGTTAGATAAGGACTGGCTTGTGGTGGGAGGTGACGACTGGCTTGGAGGTGTCCCAGACTTGGGGATCAACCAGGTCTGGGGGTAACAGTATGAAAGGTGGTGTGGGAGAGTGAGAGAATGTAAGAAACAGAGGTAGAAGAAGGTGAGTAGTAATACGCTTGGGAAAAAGTTATAGGGTGGCTCCCAGAAGTTGGAAAACACCTCTGCCTAGGAGGGGGACTGGACAGGAAGGAATAACCAGGAAAGAGTGTGTGAAAGAATGTCCTTCCAGGGTACAGGCTAACTTAACTGTTCTGTTTGGCATGGAGGGTTTCCATCAATTCCCATAACCGAAACCTGGGAAGGAAATAAAGGCCCAGAGTGGGCAGGCAAAACAGAATAGGTACCTCCTGTGTCCACAAGGTTACCCTGGAGTGTGCCCTGGGCTCAGCGATCCTCAATTTCAGGCTTCTTCAGTCTTCTTTGAATCCCAGAAGTTGAAGGGAAGGGACCACCTGGTTGGTCACACCCCTGAGTAGAGGCGCTAGGGAGGGGCCAGCCATAGGGTAGTCAGTTTTCCAGTGTGTCCTGCTTGTTTGCTTGTGGAGATGACTTGGTTGGGGTTATGGCTTACCCCTGGCAGAGAGGACAGCTGGTCCTCCTTTGGAGTTCTTGCTTGAGCAGCAAGTCACAGGTTAACTACCAGGGACTGGACTGGAGTGTTACCTTTTTCTGTAAATGACCTGCCTCTCAGGCATTGTGCTTTAAAGGCCATTTTTACCAGATTTCGGGTAGGGGTTTGTGGGCAGTTATAGAATAACACTGGATTTCCATCTGGATTTTGGGTAATTTCCCTCACTTAATTTAAGTAGAGGAGTCAGTAGAAAAAAATGAAAGTGAGGAATTAAGAAAGCATATTTGGAATTGGGCGGTGGTGATTCTGTATCTTTGCAGCATCCACCAGGTTTCAGCCGAGAACTGCCATCTACAAAAATGGGTAAGTCAGGTGAGGGGAGTGGAGAATGGAAGCGGTTTCTACAAGGTGAATGTACGACTTTCAGCACCTGCGGATATGAATGGGTGAAGTCGAAAGGGTAGCAGCTCACCGGAGAGTGTTTGGAGGCCCGGCCCCGCTGGCGGGGCTTGGCGGGGCTTGGCGGGGGCACGGAGAAGCAGTGGCTCTATCGCTGCACCTTTGCAGAGCTAGTGAGCGAAAAGTAGCGCACCGGAGGGGGAGCGCTTCTCCGCAGCGCTGGTTGCGCGGCTATGCTGGCGGAGGGGTGGAATAGCCAACTCGTGTTTGGCGGAGTCCCACGCAGGTCACAGAGGGGGTGGAGAGACGGAGCCATGGGCTGGCCCGTGGCTATGCGGGGGAGGCATGGAATACAGAGGAGGCGGCAGGGGGAAGCAGCAGGGTGAAGAGGCGGGCGCGTAGTTGGCGTAGTTGATAGACACGCAGTCTCGGCCAATGCCGGAGGTTTCTGCAGAAGCCGAGGGGCGGGAGTAGAGAGCATTTCTGGTGTGTCCGAAAAAAACATGGAGGAAAAGAAAGCGGGGATTTAAGTAGGGAAGCGGACAGAAAAAGGAGAGGCGGGGGCGGGACACAGATTTCAATAAAATCAAGGCTCCACGTGTCTGTTTAGTGAAATTACAGTAGCGGGGGCTAAAAGGTTACGCAGTTGCCGCGGTTTTGGCGGAAGCCGAGGGGCGGGAGCAGAGCTTTTTCTGGTTTTCCAGGGTCATTCCGGGAGTGAACACAAACAGAACCAGGCGTCCCCAAGCTCTGGTAGTGGTCACCCAAGGAAAATGGACGGGCCGGAGGTCAGGACGTCTCCTTGACCTACGGGGGTCCAGAACGGAGAAAACAGGGGGCTAGTGGAGTCTGGGACGTCTTCCAGGCTTCCGTGCCCAACAGCGGGGGGTCTGTGGCCGAGCAACTTTCAGACAGACCGGTAACGGGAGAGTTCTGGAAAACTAGCAAAGGCCACTTACCCACTTCTGTTGGCCAGATAAAGGGACTTCTGGTTCTTTTGGAGGAGAGAGTGGACCCCAGTAGAAGTCCGAGCTCTCTCCCAGGTTACGGGCACCAAATGTAAAGCTTGCGAAAGGGTGGCGAGTGGCCAAAAGGAGTGCGCTCGCCAGGCAGTTCACCAGAGTCAGACAAAAGTAGTAGCTTGATTTTATTGGAATGTGTGTCCCGGGCGAAATCTCCAGCCCCCCAGTGTGAAAGTCAGGGTGGGAGAGCCAGGAGAAATCGCACGTGGCTTTGGCTGCTCAGGGTTTTTATACAGAGGAAAGGGGTCAAGGGTCCTGCCCAGGAAAAGGTGGACCCAAGGTGGACGTCAGGGTCAGCAGGTTTGCCTCATTGGTCACTTCTGGCACAGTGTGTTGCTAGGTGACCGTGCTCCCTCCCCCTGCAGCCGCCCAATTCGACCTAACACTGTCTTGCATTTAGAATGGTCACTAGTCATTTATAAAAACTGGTTCCATGAATTAAGCAAATCTTCCACATGTTGACACATTCTATACTTTTTAAAAATAACTACATTCAACAATGTCATCACTAACCTCATCAGAAATGTCTTTAATTACCTGTTAAGCTCATGGTCAATGCAAGTTTTCCAAAGTGCTAATGTGCTCTTGACAATCTGAATTATATCAGAGAAATTGTCTGCCTCTAAGTGGCAAATAAGTCAAAATAACATTTGTTTGTGTTTCAGTTATTCTTTCTAGAAGTAGCTAGTTCAGCTTGTAACAAAATTGTGCAATTTTTCTTGAGACAACCACTGTACTTTGGTTTGTGGCAATTATTTTATGCATGCTTTTGTCATGCAGAATATTGGAAAAGACATGTTTCTGAGGATTGAAAAAAATCAATAATTTTATTGCTTCATCAAGGTCATCTTTCTTTCTTTTCCTTCCTTTCTTTTCTTTCTTTCTTTCTTTCTTTCTTTCTTTCTTTCTTTCTTTCTTTTTTTCTTCTTTCTTCTTCTTCTTCTTCTTCTTTTTTTTTTTTTTAGCTGTGTTGGGGATTGAACCCAGGGTCTTGTGCTTGATAAGCAAGCACTCTACCAACTGAGCTATATCCCTAGCCAAGGACATTTTTAAGTACAAAAATTTTTTAAAAAATTGTGTCCATAGTGGTGAAGGATACTGTAACTAATTATACAGTTTGGTGCCACTGCCCTGATTTGGGCTAAGGCTCCAGCAGCCTCACCTACTATTGCTTTTGTACCATCAAATGTCACCACAATAAAAAAGGCAAAAATGTCTTAGTATTGTTAAGAAGATACCTTTGACTCATGGATGCTTTCAAAGAATCTTGGGGACTTCAGGGGTCCTCAGACCACACTTGAGAACCCCTGATCTAGAGGCTTAATCAAGTTTAGGTCTGCAACGTAAGCTTTTCAAAGGTAGGGACTATTCCTGCAGAGCAGAAGTCCCAAATGTTCCTTGATCTAAAACCACAGTGTAAATCTGTGTCCTCTTCGCCTAGGAATTGAAACCTAATGAAACATTCTTGCACATCTTTCTAGGATAAGGGTCACAGGTTACTGTTACTGGAGGAACCCAAAATGTTTAATGTTAGTACAATGAATATCATCTCTTCTCTATTTAAGAGAATCTAGCTGGGGATATAGCCCAGGCGTAGAGTGCTTCCTAGGTGCATGAGGCCCGGGGTTCAATCCCCAGCACCGTACACAATGCAACCAAAAGAATCTTAAGTTGCTAACTAACTAAAATACTAAGAATCCATAGGACGGTTTGATTGAAGAGTTTTGTTATTTCTAGGGGCTGCTCTTATTGATCATTTCCAGAACAGAGGAGCCCTTGACTTACAAAGCCAATTGTCAAAACTCACACCGCCAGGAAGCACTCTTTGCCTGGCCATTTTTGCCTTCTGCTTCTTGTCTCTTTCCTATATTTCGTCCCTTATCCCATCTTCTGTTTCCTCCAAGTTTGAAAGACTTTTACCCTGACTCTCACAAGTTGTTCCAGAGGGACCTCTTCTTCAGTGGTCAAGAAATATGAACTGCAGAGTAGATACTTGAAGGTAAAGAATTATGGGGAAAAGGGGGGAAGACATCATAGCAGAAATGGAATGTGAAGAGCAGTACCGGGCGGAGGATTCGGAACCAGGGCTGTGAGTTCTGAATCGTGCCACTTTAACTTCTAAGCTCCAGCTCTGACCATGCCACTTTAACTTCTAAACTCCAGTGGACCTATTCATAAAATGAAGGCGACTGCCACACAGCCCCATCATAGAGTCATGATCACCATGCATGCACGCTCATACACATTCTACTTCACAGCAAAGCCTTTTACTGAGTATGTAAAACTGGAGTGACTTCAGGGAAAGGACTTAAACCCTGAACAGCCCCCAGTGAAAAGCCAGTACTATAGTTTTTTCTTTTTTCTTTCTTTTCCCCTCTGTGCTGGGGATCAAACCCAGGACCTTAGGCATGCTAGACAAGTGCTCTACCACTGAGTTACCTCTTCAGCCCAAGTCTCTCCACTCTTTTATTCTTTATTTTATTTATTTATTTATTTTTTAAGAAAAAGGAAAAAAAAATCTTATTTCTTTGCTAGCAAAGGAGAAACACAGGGGAATCCTGTCCCAGAGGCTGTGATTCTGCCCATCAGGGGGAACAGGGTTTTGTTTTTTCTTTAACTCTTTTAAAATTCTTTAATTAAATTCTTTTAAAAAATTTGTTCTTTTCAGATACACATGACAGGAGAGTGTGTTTTGAATTTTATGTACGTGGAGTATAACTTCCCATTCTTTCCCTTGTACGATGTGGAGTTACACGGGTCGTGTTTTCATATACGGACATAGGAAAGTTATGTCCAAATCATTGTGCTGTCTTTCCTATTCTCATCCCCCTCCCTTTCCTTTGTCCCCCTTTGTCTAATCCCATGAACTTCTATTCCTCCTTCTCCCCTACACCCTGACTGTGCATTAGCATCTGCATATCAGAACATTTAGCCTTTGGTTTTTTTGGGATTGGCTTATTTCACTTGGCATGGTATTTTCCAGTTCCATCAATTTACCAGCAAATGCCACAACTTCATTCTTCTTTATGGCCAATATTCCATTGTGTGTATATACCACATTTTCTTTATTCATTCATCTGTTGAAGGGCACCTCAGTTCCATAGCTTAGCTGTTGTGAATTGAGCTTCTCTAAACATTGAAGTGGCTGCATCATTGTATTATGTAAATTTTAAGTCCTTTGGGTATCTACCAAGGAGTGGGATAGCTGGGGCAAATGATGGTTCCATTTCAGGTTTTCTGAGGAATCTCCATACTGTTGCCCAGAGTGGTTGCATTAATTTGCAGTCCCACCAGCATTGTATGAATGAACCTTTTCCCCCACATTCTCACCAACATTTATCGTTGCTTGTATTCTTGATAATTGCCATTCTGACTGGAGTGAGATGAAATCTCAGTGTAGTTTTGATTTACATTTCTCTAATTGCTAGAGATGTTGAACATTTTTTCATGTATTTGTTGGCCAAGTGTATTTCTTCTGTGACAGGCCTGTTCAGTTTTTTTGCCCATTTATTATTTGTTTTTGGGGGGTTAAGTTTTTTGAGTTCTTTGTGTATCCTGGAGATGATTGCTCTAGCTGAGGTACAGGTAGGTGGTAAAGCTCTTCTCCAATTCTGTAGGCTCCGTCTTCACGTTCTTGTTTCCTTTGCTGTGAAGAAGTTTTTAGTTTG
Organism: Glaucomys volans; assembly: GCA_020662805.1. Taxonomy (NCBI): domain Eukaryota; kingdom Metazoa; phylum Chordata; class Mammalia; order Rodentia; family Sciuridae; genus Glaucomys; species Glaucomys volans. The sequence continues at coordinate 803,306 of JAJEJO010000971.1, forward strand.
ATATCATCCAGTTTATTGATTCTTGACTTTACTTCTTGTGTTTCAAGAGTGTTTTTGAGGAAGTCAGTTCCTAAGCTGACATGATGGAGAGTTGAGCCTATATTTTCTTCTAGTATGCACAGGGTCTCCTGTCTAATGCCTATGAACTTGATCTGCTTTGAGTTGATTTTTGTGCAGGGTGAGAGGGACTAAACATCATTCTTCTACATATGGGTTTCCAGTTTTCCCAGCACCATTTGTTGAAAGGCTCTTTTCTCCAACGTATGTTATGGCCCCTTTCTAGAATGAGATGACTGTGTTTATCCTAGAAATGGCCATAAAATGTATTGGAGAAGACAGCCTCTTCAACAATGGCTTTGTCTCTGTGTCTTCTATTCTGAAACAGTGGATTTTATTTATTTTTTATTTTCTTGCAGTGCTGGGCCTTGAACCCAGGGCCTTGTGCTTGTGAGGCAAGCACCCTACCACCTGAGCTACATCCCCAGCCCAAAATAGGGGATTTTAAAGAGGCAATTCACATGTTCTTTGTCAGAGTGGTAACTCACTTGTTAATTTGGGTGATTGTCATTTCTGAGATTGTCTGGTGCCATCTCCAAAGATGAATTACTTTGGGCCTGTGGTGGGTACATGCTCAAGGACAGATAATTGCCTACCTTGGGGAAGAAAGGTAATCCTGTTTCCCTTTAGATTAGGGAGGGGAAACAAGGTAAGGTTTATTATAATTGGCTTGGGGTTTCAGTCCATGGTCGGTTGGCCAGTTGAGACATAGCACACAATGGCGGGAGCATATGGTGAAAGATGGCTGTTCACCTCATGGTGAAGAGAGGAGAGGTTCAGGGTCCCAATATCACCTTCAAAAGCACACCACCAATGACTTGATTTCCTCCAACTGGATCCTACTTCTGTAAGATGCCATCACCTTCCACTCCTACCAGGGGCTGGGGAAATTTCAGATCCAAACTATAGCAGTCTGTTAATATTTTGATCCAGGTCATGTTTCTGGTAAGCTTGTAGTGGCAGGGTGGCACATAAAGAGATGGGGTCTGGAAAACTGATATCTGATGTCAGTTTTATCATGAGTTGTCTGATTTAGGTAGACTTGGTTTTCAGATTTAGATGACTGTCTTTTTAGCCGTATGATTCTAAGTTTTACATCAGAAAATACATAGGATTAGGTAATATAAAATATATAAGAAGTGTTCATTCTAGCTGGCAACCTCTCTTTTCAAGTTGAAAGCTCTTATAACCAACTTTACATAAAAGTAATACAAATGATATGGAAATAGAAAATCCAAATTAAATTGCAAAGATACTACAAGCATTAAAAAGCAATCATCAGAATTTATGGTAAATACTACCTTTATTTAAAAAAGTTATACATGCTAGAAAAAAGCATAAATGATACATGTAAACAATTGTTTACCAAATACTTTTCCTTGAAAAAGGTGCAAATGATCTTTAAATGTAAACACAAAAGTTGCCAAACTTTTTATTGTACGGGAGAAAGTAAAGGTTCTTTTTTTTATTATTGTAGGGGAGAAAGCAAAGTTTCTTCCTTTTGGTTGCAGTTAAAATCTTTTTTTTTTTTTCTTTTTGCTGTGGGTGTTGGTGATTGAACCCAGGACCTTGCACTAGGTAAGCACTCCACCACTGAAGTGATGTACCAGTGACCTTGCACTAGGTAAGCACTCCACCCAGCCCTTTTTATTTTGAGACAGGGTCTTGCTAAGTTGCCCAGGCTGGCCTCCAATTTGCAATCCTCCTGCCTCAGCCTCTTGAGTAGCTGGGATTACAGACGCGCACCACCACGTCCAGTGTGTAGTTAAAGTCTTATTTTAAAGTTTTCCTGCAAAATAATTGAAAAAATTGGTCTATGAATATAATAGGGGGAAAAAAAACTAACCACTAAATTGTTCTTTATTTCCTTAAAAATTTTAACGTTTCACCAAAAAGTGCAATTTGAGAGAAGTAGTAACAGTGGCCTTGTGGAGTGAGGCTAATGACATAGTTTGCATAAAAGAACCAGATACTGATAAAAAGCTTCAGTTGATTACATGAACTGAAGACTTCATTCCTTTGGAGGCTGTTATTAAAGGTAGGCCTCAGCTTCACCAGCATGAGTACCAAGGGTAAACTGCACAAGAGAATTCCCTGCTGGGGAGAGGACACTTCTCCCTGCTATCGTGGGCAGCAATGAGGAAAGAGCAAGGGAAGCAGTTCCCACTGGTCACGTCTGAGTGAGAACCTGCAGAGCTGCACGTGGCTGGGGGGACCTCCAGACGGCAAATGAGATGCATTCCCACTTTTATAAGAGGCACTGATTAAAGTTCTGGGTCTAGCAGAAACTCTATGAGAATATTATGATATTAAAAAAAAGACTTTAACTGGAGTTGAAAACAAGCTCACTTAGAAAGAAACAAGATGTGAACTTCCACTGATGAAACTGCAGCATTAGAGTCCTGCTTTTGATGATTTAATACTCCTGCTGAATTGTACTATTTAAGATGAGATGTCTCCTTTTTATTGTAGATTTTCAAGTCTTGTGGTGCTTAGTGCAAGAATGACGAGGAGCTAACACTCGGTGCGTCCCCGTCTCTATCACTGGCCATCCATGTAAGTGGTGGAGCATATGGATGGAGTGTCCAGGAGATACAACACCAGACCAGAATAGCCCTTCTGCCCGTATCAGTATTTGTATTTTCAAAATTAAGTCAATACCTTAAAAATCAAAGTAAGTTTTGCTGCTTGGAACTTTAGTCGTCGTCTGTTCTTGGGAGGAAGGATCAGTAAAAACAAACAAAAAAACAAAAAAACCAAAGCCCCAAACACCCCCAAACCAAAACACCATGATAAATTAAAATAAAAAATAAATATTCTTCTGCAAAGAGTTGAAAATTACTGTGCAAAGGTGGCGTCTTGCAGGTGAAGCACGTCATCAGATTTGCATTCCCATATGTTGAGGCACCGGCAAAGAATAAAATTTGTTCTAATGTTTTCTCAAGCTGTACAAAGCTTCAAAGTCAAAGCTCTCCAGAATATAGAGAAGCAGGTTCAAGACAGTCTTCTATATGTTCACCATATATGGGATTCACAATGTGTCATTTTAATAACTCCTACACCCCCTCCTAGCCGACGATAATTCATCCCGCCGTATAACCTGTGAAGACAGAAACAAAATCAGATTTTCTAGCTGGAAAAAGCAACCTTTCTACTATAACCACAAGTCGAACGTGTACATGTTTTACATCACAACTCTTATTTATGGTTTCATACAACTCAAAGATTAGAAGCCAGAGTTGAGCACTGGTAAGTAGCAGAATTATTTCAGACACCTACTGAAAAACTCTCACTCACGGCTATTTAAAGAGTAAAGAGACTGGGGGTATAGCTTAGTTGGTAGAGTGCTTGCCTGTCAAGCACAAGGCCCTGGGTTCAATCCTCAGCAACACACACACACACACACACACACACACACACACACATCATATTTATTTTTTGCCATCAGAACTTTACAACTTTACATCTAGAATGGCTTCTAAAAATTGTACAGAAAAAAATTTAAGAAACAAAACCCAACAATGAGAGAGAATCTTCTCTCTGCCCTGCACCTTTGTGTCTAGCTTTGCCCCTGGCTACGTTCCTTTCCATCCCCTTTCCCTTTGCTTAACTACTTCAGCTGTTTGTTTTTCTCTCTTTGTCTTCCATGCATGCTCATAACTCTCCTCAAATCCTATAAAGGACACAACTAGATTCAAGCAAAGAGTGTTGGCATCCAGGATGCGGCATGTGAACAAGATCGTCTCCAACACTGAAGACTTTCAGGCTAACACCAAATCCTCAGTCAGCAGGGAGGTGAAATTGGTTTTAAGCCAGCGATTCGTCACTGCAAGAATTTAGACATTAATCTCTCTACAGAGGATCCTCAACAATCTCAGGCCTACGAAGCTGTCGTATGTTACAGCTACTGTAAACACAACCCATGGTGTGGTTACTGAGAAGCAAGTCCTAACATAAATTGCATTATAACTGATTAAGTGGCAAAAGTAAATTTGGCTATCTTCCCAAAATTATTCTTACTCAAAATTCTTACAAAAAATACAAAACTAGGTATGGAAGAAAATATCCCACAAATAGGAGGCTCCCATTTTTGAACACTTGCCACCCTCCACCCTTTACCGTACTGGGTTTTGCCAAAATGTTCCTTTGTCAGTGAGGCCTTCTCCCGGGCTCCTGACTGTCCTGCTCCGCGGCTCACCTGCACTCCCACTCCCCAGTGTGGCCCTGTCTGTCTCCCTGGCATAAAGCCAGCTCCAGGAGGGCGATAAATTTTGTTTTACTTTTGAATTCCCAGGGCCTAGAATACTCAGTAAATCTTTATTGAATAGGGTGATGAAAATGTGAGGTCTGGAGCAAAAAGCACTCCAGGGTCGCTGCCTGGCGTCAGCACTGTGGCTACTGAGCACCCAGAGCTGTGAGTGCCAAGCAGGTTACTCAGAGGTGAACACCGTAAGAACACTCCGTAAATGCGTAGCTGATCTGACAGGGAGAGGAGAGATGTGGGTCAGGAGCTGAGGCTCCACATTGTGAAGTGACTCACTGGGACCCCTTGGGAATGAACTCTGCATGGAGTGCAGCTCGTCTTTCATGAGGGATGGTGAGCAGACCTCCCAGAGCATGCGGCCTGGGATCGCGTGTCCAGGCTGGGTACCCTGTTTGATGTTCACCCTCAGCCAGGGAGCGGGAAACCTCAGATTTGCTGAGGCAAAGAAGCTCAATTTGTGGAGAAGGGAACCCTTAATTGTTTGGAAGGTGAATTTGTTTTTTGGAAGACTAATTTCTTTTCTTTCTTTCTTTCTTTCTTTTTTTTTTTTTTTAGTTGTAGATGGACACAATACCTTTATTTTACTTACGCATTTTTATGTGGTACTGAGGATCAAACCCAGTGTCTCGCACATGCTAGGCAAGTGCTCTACCACTGAGCCACAACCTCAGCCCTAATTTAATTCTATTTTATTTTTTGTGGTACTGGGGATTGAACCCAGGAGTTCTCTACCACTGAGCTACTTCCCCAGCCCTTTTTAAATTTTGAGACAGTGTCTTGCTCGACTGCCCAGGCTGGCCTTGAACTTGGATCCTTCTGCCTCAGTCTCCTGAGTTGCTGGGATCACAGGTGTGTATCACCACAGCCAGGTCTTGGAAGAATTAGAATTAAGTACAGTTAAGAAATAATATTTTTCGTTAAGTTTGAAAACTACATATTTCACGTTTTGAGTTCTTGTAATATTTAAGAGAATTTGGCATTTTAGGGCCTCTATCAAATTTGTTTTTGAGTCTAATATAAAATATAAAATTAAGCAAAGATGTAGACTTAATGATTATCTTTAAAGATTTAAGAGATTTTGCTAAATTTATAAAACTTCTGAATATTTAAATAAATGGAAGTCACTTGACTGACGTGACTCTGTAAGAACCCTGTGAGTACTCAGGAAGGGTGCATTAGACAGGTGGGGAAGCCAGGCACTGGTGCAGGCCAGGATCTCCCACTGAGCTGCACCTCCAGCCCTGACGGTCAGGCTCTCACGGCAAGGTGAAATAACACCTACGAATGAAGCTGAACACTGTCAACCTCTCTTAAATGAGGCAGTTTCCTTCCTAAATGTGGCTTAAAATTACTAGATTGCAAAATGAAACAATTATCTATCTATGTAGATTTTAAAAGTTCTGGAAAACATGGTTTTTAAATGAAATGTTTTTTAAAAAGGTACTTGCAATTTTTTCTTTTTTAAAATCGCGGGCATAAGGCTTTCCACAAAACCACAAAACCTGCAGTGAAGGACTCGGGCCGAAGCGCCAGGTTCTAATTCTAACACTTATTCTTGGTGCCTGGGTTTCCTCAGGGGAACGTGCCTGGGGACAGAAAGTCTGTTTTTCCAGTTCTTCCCTTTTCTGACTGCAAGGAGGATATTAAGACATCAGCCACGTCAGAGCAGTCAAGTCAGGAGCTGCCAGGTCGGGCCGCTCCAGCCCTCTGTAAGTTCCACGGCGGGGATCTCAAAGCCCCGACCACCCGCCTTCAAGGATTTTGGGTCAGTGGGAGCTGCACACAGCTCAGGGTTACCTCCAGGTGTTGGCGTCGGGGTCAAACACTTCGATGGTCTTCAGGTAGGTTGTGCCATCAAAACCTCCCACGGCCATGAGCTGTCCGTTGACCACGGCCAGGCCCACCTACAGAAGCAGAGCACAGTGGCTGCTGAAGATCTAGACAAGGACTGGGAGACTTTAGACTGCTTCTACACGTACTTCTTTAGCTCTTTATGGTATTACATTCTGGTTTACTTGAACACAGAGGAAAGAAGTAACAATGAAAATCTATGAAACATGGGAACTAAAAAATCCTATATTCAATTACAATATTTGTAGAGTCTAAAACATATTTCTTAAATTCTAAAAGAAACATTCACTAGGAGAAAACAGGAACCCTTGAACTGCTAACTTCCTCTGGTATTCACCTACTCTAAGGCACTTTCTAAACTTGTTACTAAAATCCTCTTTTATGGTACTGAAAATTGAAACAAGGGCATTCTACCACTGAGCTACATCTCAGTGGAAGAATTTTTAAAAAGGACATCTCCAGTCCTTTTTTTAAATTTATTTTTTATTTTGAGACAGGGTCTTGCTAAGTTGCTGAGATAGTACTCCAATTTGGAATCCTCCTGCCTCCGCCTCCTAAGGCACTGGGATTACAGACATGCACCAAAGCATCTGACTCTAAAATTCTCTTTTAAAAGCAAAAATCTAACTTTGTTATCCTCTTCAAAAACTTAAGTCTCCCTCCCACCTGAAGATAAGTTTCAAGTCCTTGTTATGTGACTTGGGTCTTTCAGGAACCCACTGTAGGCCACTGTACACCTTGTCTCCCGTATCATCCGCTTTTTCCTCCCAAAGACTCATGCTGTAGAATACTGGATGAACTGCTGATCTCTCAAAGTACATTTTTATACCTCCGTGTTTTGTACATATTGTTTCCTGGCTAGTGTTTTCTGCCCCTCTTCTAGAAAACCTTATTCTTTCTTCATGACCCAGCATGATTATGTGGACTCCAGTGGGCTCTTCCTCCCCGCGCATCCTGCCATGCTCTCCTGCAGCACTGTGTCTGTTCATGAGTCGGCTGCAAACATTTCAATTTCCTTCCTTAACTTAGGACTCCTTGAGAAGCACCACGTCGAGCTCAGTTTTGCTTTCTCAGCCCAGTGAGCACTTACTAAATTCTTGCTAAATGAGGGAGAATATAATCAACAGGATGCAGCAGTGAAAATAACAGGAACGTGACTAAGACACTGTTAAGTGACCAGTGATAAAAAGTCACACACAAATGCTCTGATTAGTCGATGCCTCCCAGTGGTGGTCCTTGATTTCTGCAAACCTGAATTCATTCATTTTACCCTCAGATTATGTAGTCTTCAGTCCTTTCTGTTGCGGCTGTGTCCTACATTGATGGACTCCTGATGTGATCAGGGGTTGATGGCTTCCATTTCGTTAAGCCAAATGTCCCAGCTGAATGAGTTCTAAATTAGTTTTTTTTTGGTGCTGGGAACTAAACCAAGGGGCACTCTACCACTGGGCTACATTCTCAGTCCTTTTTACTTTGAGACAGGGTCTTGCTAAGTTGCTCAGGCTGGCCTCAAGCTTGCAATCTTCCTGTCTCAGCCTTCCAAGTTGCTGGGATTGCCAGGGTGCACCACTGCACGTGGCTCCAGGGTGGATGAACTCTGTACTCCTCTCTGGAAGCTGCTCATAGCCAGAGGTCATTAATGGTTAACAGCATGACATGGGTCAGCCAGATCTTGCCCATACTATGGGTGAGACTGACTCAAATCAGGTATGGAGACTGGTGAAGGGGCCAGATATATTTTTGCCTAAATATTTCCATTGGTATGTGAATTTTTGGACTATTAGCTGGAAATGTTATGTAGGAATACTTAGCTCTAACAGACAGGAAGTTAGAGAAGGCAGTAGTAATATAGCTTCCAGAGAAGGAACTGATGCAAAGTAAATTAGAAAAAACCAATTATCTAATTAAAGATATGAATGGATATAAGATATTATTAGAGTTGAAAGCAATCAAAAGAAATTTTCTTAGTATGAAATCAGCAGACATTGTTCTGTCTTAGAGCACCCCACAGCACTGGATGAAGAAGCTGAAGAATAAAACACGTAGGCACCAGCATGTCACCTCCTCCCTGTCCAGGCACCGCGTCTTTCACAGAGCAGAGTGCCCCGCCCTTCTGCACGGTGCTCTCCTGGTGCCTTGTCTTCACAGCTCAAAGCTCTTGGCTGCTGGGCACTTACTCCACTGCGGCGGGACGTCATGGCCACCACGGGAGACCACTGGTTAGTTCTGGGGTTGTATCTCTCGGCGCTGCTAAGCTCTGTAGTGTCATCTCTCCCTCCCACAGCATAGATCATGTCCTGATACACTGCACAGCCCAGGTGTTTCCTCCGGGTCCCCATAGGGGCTATGGTGTGCCATCTGTTTTCCTGAGGATTGTAGCGCTCCACTGCAGGGAAGAGAAAGACCAAGAAGTGACCATTCAACTGCTTCCTGTCACAGCAAGTTTTCCTCATAGCCACCAAGACTGGATAGCACCTACTTCCAATAAGCAATCTGATATCTGCCTCTGAGGACTATGGACTCTGGGCAACACCACGTCTGCCCTCGGCAGAGACTAGCTTCTTCAGGATGTCAGTGGAAAGGGCATGTGTTGGAGTCAGAAACTTGAGCTCCAGTTCTGCTATAATGAATTAGCTATGGTAGCCTCAGCCTCGCTCGGGGACTGGACTATAGGATTCATAAGTGCCACTCACTACCTAGACAACCCCCCTTTCTTATAGCCTAGTATAGTTTAAGCCACTGAACAGAAGACAAAACACATGACACCAGATCTGACAGGAGTGCCACTAACAATATCCTTAGGCAGATACACCCAGTATCTAAACAGAAAGGACAACACAAAGTTTCTGGTTCTAAGATTTAATTTATTCATTCTCAGACTGTAGTATGTCTTTATCTCTTTATTTTTATTTTATTGAGAGGTGGTAATCATGGGGGGGGGTTTGAAAATAATTATTCAGAAAGTAGTATTTTTTTTTTTTTTTTTTTTTTGTGGTGCTGGGGATTGAACCCAGGGCCTTGTGCTTGTGCTTGCGAGGAAAGCACTCTACCAACTGAGCTATAGCCCCAGACCCCAGTAGTTTTTATTCATTATAAATTTTCAGCAGCTTGTGAAGCTGAGGGAGAAAGGAACGCTTCGGGAACGTACTAGAAGAGTAAGGCTGCAAAAGGAGCTAAGAGCTGCATCTTCCTAGAAGGAAAAGAAAACGTTTTCCTAATAAACCACGGTTTTTGTAGCAGGGAGTGTCCCCTGGAAAATGTGCTGTGTGGGGGGACCCAGAAGGCCTTTGGGAGGGACTGACCTGTGTTGAGTGGAGATGTCCCATCAGAGCCACCTACAGCATACAAGAACCCTCCCAACACAGCCACGGCCACGCCAAGTCTCCTGGTACTCATTGATGCTACCCGAGTCCACTTGTTCTCCTTTGGGTCATACCTGTGGTGACAGAGACCAGGATGTGTGCGTGTTCTTACTGACTGAAGCTGTTTCCATAAGGTGTGAAATCACACTAAGATATACTGGATATTTAGATTTGTTATAGTTAAAAAAAGTCACACACACACACACACACACACATACATGCAATAGCATTCATTCTTAAAAAAGAAAAATTTTGTCATTTGTGACAACATGGTTGAAGCTGGAGGAAATTATGTACGTGAAATAAACCAGGCAAAGAAAAATAAATTCTATACAAGTTTGCTTATGAGTGAAATCTAAAAGAAAGTCTAACTCAGAAGCAGAGACTAGAACGTGCTCTGCTCTCTTCTGGACTGGGCGGGACTGGGAGCATTGGGAAGATGCTGGTCAAAGGATACAAAATTTTGCGAGTAAGTTCAAGAGACTTAATGTTCAACAATGGTGACTACAGTTCATAATAATGTACTGTATTCTTGAAAACTGCTATGAGGTTTTAAGTACACTCACCACAAAACATGGTAAGTATGCGGGGTAATACGAATGCTAGTCAGCTTGATTGGCTCTTCTACATGGTATGCATATAGCAAAACATGCTGTTCACCATGAACTTAGATAATTTGTTGACTAAAAGTAAAATTAAAAATATTTTTTATATCTTTCACTTTAAGATCAACTAAAAACATTTTCCTGAAAGCATATGGGAAATCTACTGAATAGTGGATCCACCAGTGTCCTAAATTCAGCTGTAATTATTTTTTTAATTGAAAATGACTTAAAAAAATCACCTCTCAACAATGTTGAGGCAAGACACCCCATCCTGGCCGCCCACAGCGTAGAGGAAGCCTCCGAGGACGGCCACACCCACGCTGGTCCTGCAGGTGCTCGTAGGGGCCACGTCACTGCTCCACTGGTTTGTTTTGGGGTCATATCTGAAAACAACACATCAAGAGCAGAGCCTGTACTGCACAATAGAAGCTTGGATATGTTTACATATTTCAAATCAAAGGATTTATATTATACATCCTTTCCCCAAAAGGGGACTGTACTGTACCTCAGTGGTAGAGCGCTTGCCTTGCATGTGTGAGGCACTGGGCTTGATCCTCAGCACCACATAAAAATAAAGACATTGTGGCCTGGGGACATAGCTCAGCTGGCAGAGTGCCTGCCTTGCAAGCACAACACCCTGGTCAATCCCCAGCACCACCAAAAAAAGAAAAAGAAGACACTGTGTCCATCTACAACTAAAAAATGTTTTTAATAATGTGGGCTGATTAATAATTAAAGCATTTGAAAATCTAGTTTATATTTTTGTTTTCTGAAATTGATTTTTACTTAAACAAGTTACATATGAATATATTTTCTTTTTTGAAAAGTCAGAATGTTATTGATAGAGCTCTGACCCTGAAGTTCTGCCTGAACTGGTCTCCATGCAGTGTGAACTGGCACATATCCTTTGAGACTTTCCAGTGACATGCTTTTAAGGAGGCAGATATGCACCCATACATGTATTTATGTCACACGTTTTCTTTACATAAAATAGTACCACGTAGTAGGTGTTGTTTTCTCTCTCAATAATTTTTGATGTCTATTTATGCTAATGTAACTCAGGATTTTTTCCTTTGAACTATTTTATTATACAGTATGTGCCATCCATTATTTGTTCATATCCCTACTGATGTGCCCTTAGGCTGTTCTGACATTTTTGCTATGAAAAACAATAATTATCAGGCTGGAGGCATAGTTCAGTGGTAGAGAACTTGAAGGCCCCAGCTTCTATCCCTAGTAACATAAAAACAAAACCCAAAACACCCCAAAATACTATCAAATTGCTCTTTTTATAGTTATTTCAATTTTAGTTTTTTCAATTTCATTAATATTTTCTCATTAATTTTTTCTTTTGTTTTGTTGCTCTTCAACTTCTTGATTTAAACATAGGATTCATTTTTCATCTGTCTTATTTTCAAATGCACGTAAGTGGTATGAATGGATACAAGTAACAGTCATTTAACTTTGCCTCTGAGTACCATCTTAGTTACATTCTATATATTTTGACATGCAGAGGCTTAACTGTTGTTATATTTAGTCCTTCCTACTGTGATTTCTTTCATTTATCAATTTATTTTTAAGAGTTCCTCCCTGCCAACCTGTCCCATTTTGTGGAACTGAGTCCCCTGTCCCCTCTGCCCCAGCTATCTCATCTATATATCTAGAATTTGATATGTTACAGGGTTTCATAGATGTATTATGGAAATATAAAAAATCACAATAAATCAACAAGGTAGAATGAAAAAGGGTGTGTGAGAACAAGCAGCTACTCAAACACAGCTTTCTATGAGCCAGGTGTTGTGACTGACATGGGAAAAGACATTTCAACACACAATTACAGCACGAGGTGATATGTACACACATGTAAAACTCTTATGGAAGAGCAGGAAATGAACTCTTCTGTATAGTCAGAGAAAGCTTTATGTAGGAAAAAACAGTTGAGTTTTGAAGGATTTCTTAGTCTTAAGCCCCACAGATATTCCAGGGAAGAAAGAACAGCCTGCTCACATGTAGATAAAAGGTATGGAAAATATCGCAGACCCCAAGGACTGCAAGCGGGTGCTGGTCTGCAGCCGCAGGTATAAGAATATCGAGGACAATCAGGGACTAGACAAGCAGGGGGAGGTGGGGTCAGCAAGGATTTGCATGTCACACTATGTGTCTAGGTTGCTAGCTGGTGCCACAGGGTAATATTACAGAAGTCACATCTGGATTGACATCTAAAATGAAAAGATTTCAAATTAGCCTCACTCACCTTTCAACACTATTGAGGTAAGAGGAGCCATCGTGGCCTCCTACTGCATATAACAGGTCATCAAGAACACTGACCCCAACTCCACATCGCCTTTTGCTCATTGAAGCTACCATTCGCCATTCATTTGTCTGTGGATCATATCGTTCAACACTGGAAATGGCATCTCCACTGCACCAACCACCAACTAGGAAGCAACAGAGATGGTTAAGAGAGTCCCTGTCCTAAAGACAGAATGTATCACTGCTAGCCTCACTGTGACCTAAAATATGGACTAACCAAATGTCTCTAGAAGCAGGTTAAAATGTAAATTACAGTCACTGGATACAGTTGGCTTGGACCTTGATCATGGATTTCTGTTCTTTGCAACTGTGAGAAGATAAATTTTTTTGTTTAAATTACCCAGTATTTTGTTATGGCAGACTGAGCATACAATATACAGTAGGTAGTGTTCAGGATAACAGTTTCAAACTGAGTTCCATTAAGCTTCTCTAAATGACCCCTGAAAACAAGGTACAGTTAAGGTAGGTAAGCTTCATTTGCTTCTTTTTAAAACCAGGGATTGAACCCAGGGGTGCTCTAAAACTGAGTCACATCCCCAGCCTTTTTAAAATTTTATTTTTTAACAACTCACCTTTTTGTACTTGTAGATGGGCAGAACATCTTTATTTTATTTGTTTATTTTTATGTGGTGCTAAGGCTCAAACCCAGTGTCTCACACATGCTAGGCAAGTGCTCTGCTACTGAGCTACAGCCCCAGCCCCACCCCTTTTATTTTTTGAGACAGGGTCTCACTAAGTTGCTGAGGCTGGTTGTAATCCTCTTGCCTCAGCTTCCCGAGATTCTGGGATTATAAGGGTGTACCACTATGCCTGGCTTAATGTTTTTCTTTTAAATCATCTCTATTTCAATCCAAAATAAGAGCTAGATTCTTAAAAAAATAAAGTGTCAGCGTATTGTAACCTCTAAACCTTTGAAAACTACTGGTTTCTAGAATCTCCAATAAATTCCTGAGCCAGACTAGCAAGGCAATAATGTTCCTAGCCATCCTCTAGATGAATCTAAAAGTTCACTTTTTAAATTTCAAATTTCAATGTGATATATAAGTTTTATTTTAATGGTTTCATTTAAATCAGGATATACAACAATATTAAATCACAGCAATTTTTCTACACAGTAATTTATTAAATTTGAATTCTGTAACTAAATAGATACTAGGAATTTTAGTATCAGGAAAAACATCCTTAATTCTAAAATAAAGTCAGACTGGAAATGTGAGGGTTTACAACACTTGAGACCCATCAAATAGCCTAAGCAGCTGTTCACTGGATTATACAGCTCTAAATCAAATAAATATTTCATAAATGATGATGTTCAACACCAAAGGAAAAAACAGGCATTTAGGAAACCAAATTTAAATCTTTCCTGTGACTTGGGAAAGCAAGAAAAGGTTTGTTAAATTCCACTGCCTCATGGCAATTTACTTTGTGCATTATGATTTCCAAGGCAGCAATTGATGACAGAGCTGGGTGTTATGGACTGTCACCTCAAAATTCACAAGATGAAGCCAAAGCCTCATTGCCACTGAATTTGCAGACAGGGCCTTCTAGGAAGTTACTGAGGTTAAATGAGGTTCCACGGGTGGGGCCTTTATCTGCTAGGACTGGGCTCCATGCAGGAGGAAGGGACATCAAAGCTCTCTTTCCACCTCTGCACACAGAGAAAAGGCCACATGAGAAGGAGACAGAGGACACCTCCGGAAGCTGAAGAGAGGCCTCACCAGAAGCCAACTCTGCCCACACCTTGACTTTAGACTTCCAGCTTCCAGAACTGTGAGAAAATAAATTTCTCTTGCTTAGGCCACCGAGGCTGTGGCACTTCGTTAGGGAAGCCCAAGAAGACTTGCACACCACAGTTAGTCAGACCGAAGTCCCTATCCTGGGAACTCTTAATGTGTGCTCAGCAGCACACCTAAGGAAAAACACTGGGGAACAGGGATATACAGTTTGATACGTATGAGGTTTTGACTAAAAAGAATCACTTCACAAGGATTTGGTCAAAAAGTGTTGCATTAAAGAAGGCAACTGAAAACTGACAGATGTCAATAAGACTAGGAGGAAATAAGAGGAAAAGCTAGAAATAAAGACATCAATAGGAGTAAAAGGCTCCCGAATCAAAAACTGCTGACATTACAGATCTAATCTTAATTAGATCTGTGTTAAGATCTAATTAAGTGTTTATTTCCACAGAGTGTTTATTTCCACAGAGTGATGAAGAAAGCAAAACCCCGTTTTCCAAGGTTAAGTGAGAATTAGTGACTTGGCATTTCAAAGATTTAAAAAAAAAAAAAAAAAAAGCAATAAAAACCAAAGCAGGGGCTGGGGTTGTGGCTCAGTGGTAGAGCACAGTACGTGTGAGCACAGTACGTGTGAGGCACTGGGTTCAATCCTCAGCAGCACATAAAAATAAACAAACAAAATAGAGAAGAAGGAAAAAAAACAACACCAACAAAGCAAACTGAACATTAGAGACAAATGGGTCCAGATCTAAAATTATGTCGGTGAACAGCATTTGTGAAGAACAGAGTTCAGCAGGGCATGGTGGCACACACCTGTAATCCCAGCAGTTCAGGAGGGTAAGGCAGGAAGATCACAAGTTCAAATGCAGCCCCAGCAACTTAGCGAGGCCCTAAGCAACTCAGTGAGAGCTTGTCTCTAAATACAATATGAATATAAATATAAATATAAAAAAATAAAAATAAAAAATAAGGTGACAGATGATTTTACTTTTCTGTGCTAATCAAAATTTCTATACTATCTGTATATTTACTTCTACAGTGAGAAAAAAAGTGTTATTTAAAAGTAGGTTATCTAGCCGGGCGTGGTGGCGCACATCTTTAATCCAAGCGACTCGGGAATCAGGAGGATCGAGAGTTCAAAGCCAGCCTCAGCAACTTAGCAAGGCCCTAAGCAACTCAGTGAGACCCTGTCTCTAAATAAAATACAAAATATGGCTGGGGATGTGGCTCAGTGGCTGAGTGCCCCTGAGTTCAATCCCCGGTTCAAAAAAAATAAAAAATAAAAAAAAAATAAAAGTAGGTTATCTGATTGCAGCACTGCAAAAAATGGAAAAAACCTACAAAAATAGGCCATCTTTCATATACAAGTGAATTCATAAATCACTACTGCTGCTAGAACATGGCTTTGGATTTTCTTTTTCCATTATTTTGATGGATTTTACTGGAGTTCCTTGCATCCAATTATTCTTCAGGGAGTGCCTACTCAGACAAGATTAATACCCAACCTGGAAACTACAAAGCTAAATTAGAAACGGTCCTTGACCTCAATACTTAATACAGTGGAGGAACCAGACACCAAATCAGCAATAACCAACTATGAGACCATGAAACAGATCCAATTTAACAGGCTTCTGAAGAAGGCGAAGCGAGTGTAGCTTCATCAACATCATGATGTAATCAAAAGAGGCAAATGGGATTTTATTAAGGAGAATGACACACAGAAAAATGTAGTGCAGATCTATAATCCCAGCAACTCGGGCAGGAGGATCACAAGTTTGAGGCCAGCCTCAGCAACTTGCAAAACCCTGTCTTAAAATAAAAAATTAATAAAGCTGGGAGTGTTGTTCAGTGGTATAATGCCCCTGGGTTCAATCCCCAATGCCAAGGGGGAAGGAAAGCAAGGAAAGGAAAGCAAGGAAAGGAAGGAAGGATGGGTACTATGTCCCAGACACTGCATAAAATTCTCTGATGAGAAGAGATCACTTCATGTATCAACATGAAGAGCAGAATCAGAGAATGGCCATATCTAGGAGCATGAAATTACTGAAATTTGGAAGCTTAAATAAAAAGATTGTAATAAGTTGCAACCGGTTTGATGACTCAGAATTTGAAAAAATTTTGGAGAATGAATTAGTGAATTAGTGCAGGTTGAGTATCCCTTACATGAAATGTTTGGAACCAGAAGTGTTTCGGATTTTTAAGTATTTGCACAGACTACCAGCTGAGCATACTTAAGCTGAAACTCTGAAGTCTGAATGTGCTCCAAAATATAAAACAGTTTGAGTACTGACATGACTTTGGAGCATTTTTTTTTTTTTTTTTTTTGCTTTTGATTAAGGATATTCAACATGTAAGAAGTTGAACTACACAGTTAGTAAGCTGCTGTTCAGATGGGTGAGGGAGCTGACCTCACATGGGAAGAACTGAAGACATGAAATTGGAAGATCTCAAAGATTGAGGGGCAGATAAAAGGAGTAAAATAATATAGCATGCTGTCCTGGGCTCAACCTAGGATGACAGAGTCAGGAGAGCCTGTGTCGTGTAAGGTTATGTTTTTTGGCAACTCCATGAAATTATGAGGTGATGCATACACATTGGTATATAAATTAATACATGTGACTCATTTCAACAAAAGACACACTGCATAGTTTTAGAAGTATAAAAACAGAGCACTCTTTCTTTTCTTCAGTACTGGGGATTACACCCAGGGCACTCTGCCACTGAGCTATATCCCTAGCCCTTTTTATTTTTATTTTTTGAGACAAGGTCTAGCTAATTTGCCCAGGCTGGCCTTGAACTTGCCATCCTTCTGCCTAAATATCCTAAGGAGCTGGAATTACAGGTGTGTATCACCATGTCCAGCAAAATACATCACTCTTGGGGCTGGGGTTGTGGCTCAAAGGTAGAGTGCTCGCTTAGCATGTGTGAGGGACTGGGTTTGATTCTTAGCACCACATATAAATAAATGAATAAAATAAAGGTCAATCACCATCAAAAAATTTTTAAAAAAATATATCACTCTTTTGCAGAATATCACTATTGGATTATGGGTTCAGAGTTGAGCTACCTGTTGATTTATTACATACTCCTTATGACACTGGATATCACAACTGTCCAAACGATTATTCAAATCACATGGAAAAATATTTGGCTTAGTTATGGGAATATTAAAATTCAAACCTGCGAAGAGTACTTCTCCACATCGGATAGGTTTCCGTGGTCTCGTCCTTGGTCCTTGCATTAGTGGTCGTTCTTGAGGCAACAAGAGGTAGTTTTTAGCCTCATCCACCAAGTCTCTGTAGAAAAAAGATTTTGCCTTTATTTTAAGTTGAAAGAACATTGTCAGCCAAGTCTCAATTTGGTTTAGGAATATTTACATTGGCAAAGAGGAGCAAGCATAAATCAAACCAAATCATGAATGCCAGCCAATAGAAATTGGCACAGACAAGGAAGCAGTGAGGCCAGTCACACGATGAACCATGGATCCACTGGATTTCCATAATGACTTAACATCTCAGTGCAGATTCAGCCTGAAGCTCAACATGCTTATAGCCGACAATAACTTATGAAAAACTAAAAATTACAACCCAGTTACCAGCTTGCATACTTACTACTTTCTAATGAGTTTTATTAGATTCTACAGAATACTGGAAAAGCAGCACATAAGCCAGGGAACTAGACACTTGCTATATTAATTAAAGTAATAGGACCAGGTCAAATATTGGATTGCTAAAAAGAAATAGTCTACAGTTACTTAGTACTAACTTATTATCTGGTACCATATGAATGATTTAATCTTAACAAGTCCAGTAAGATGAATAAAAATTTTTTCTAATTAAGCTACTTTAAGAGAAGAACCTGATAATTATGCTTGTGAATACAATACCTAAGACAAACTGTTAGTGTCTGTACTTATTTCACTTGAGTTCTTCATGTGATTCAGTGCCTTCTTATTGCAAATTCTTTTCCTCTGCTCTTCCTCAACTCAAAGTGTTGCCTAAAACACCCTATATTTTGATTTCTCTTGTTATTTATGTTACAAAGAGTAATTTATTCCTGTTAGACCAGTCCCAGGCATTACCCAATAATGCACCTTCCAACATAAGCTTCTGTTTAGGCTCCTTCTGAGTTTATCTATCCTAAAAACAAAAGTTAACATCAACAAAAAGGCCAGGAGCAATGGTGCACTCCTGAAATCCCAGACTTGGGAGGCTGAGGCAGGAGGATCACAGGTTCAAACCCAGCCTCAACAACTTAGCAAGGACCTTAGCAACTTGGCTGGACCCTGTCTCAAAGCAAAAAAATAAAAAATAAAAAGGGCTAGGGATGTAGCTGAGTGGAAAAGCTCCTCTGGGTTCAGTCCCTGGTACAAAAACAAAAACAAACAAAAAACAACCCAAAAAGCGAATGATCAAGAGTTCTTTCTAGTTTCCTATACTTAACAAGACTTTGATCTCCTAATAGCCAGTTTTTAAGTTAGTCAAAGGTTCCTAGAAAGAGCACTACAGGGCTAATACTTGGCAGGCCAATGCAAAATCAATAGCAACAACAGTGTAGCTACACGCTGGTCTCTATTTTACATGCTTAATATACATTAACTCATTTAATCTTTACAGCAACCCTGCGGAACAGGCACGACTATTACCCTACTTTATGGATGAAGACACCGTAGCTCAGAGAGGCTAAACTAACTTGCTGAAGTTGACCTTCATGCTGAAGGTCATGAAATTAGTAAATTGTAAGGTTAGGATATCAGGAAGGCTCTTCTTTTAAAAGTGACTTCACAAATATCTACATCAGAATTAATGTAATCTGATCTATGCTTAATGAAGGAGGAGGGTTATCTGTGTATTGTTTCTTCAAATTTCAGTGCATATAATTTACAAGGTTTCCCTTTTTGCTACTGCAAATATTTAGGGGAATTAATAAAAATTAAAATTTTAAAGACAAATATCTTAAAATCCCCTGTAGCATCTCCTGTTAAACAAACAGCCTTGGATTATAGAAGAAATGCAGTGAATCTGTATGTTCTACCTCTGTTCTAGAATCACTGTTAACTCCAAGTTTATTTAATCACAAAGAAATGCACAGAGGTGAGTGTAGTTTTAAGGAGTTCTGAGTACTGACTTTTCTTCCACCTTTATATTCGGAAAATTCTGGGGAAAAATCATTAAAAATGCCAGGTGGTTTTAGATTTGAGCCTGAATCTTAAAATATTTCAAACTGGGAAATTAACTTGTTCAATTTTTGTGTCCATTACAGAGACAATCTAGTAAAATAGTTTTTGTTGTTTTGTTTTAGTCAAAATGCACTTGGAAAGTAGCTCCAGTGGAAATCTTGCCGAAGTTACTTGAGGAGTGGCAGGTCTTTAACTCTGTCCACAGTCTTAGGAAGCAAGTCTGCTCCTACTTCCCCACAAGACCCGTAATGGAAGGAAAGAGTGCTCACTGCACAGTGCTATAACAGCATGTTCACTTCATCTCAAGAGAAAAAGCAGAGATTGCCTCTTCAGATTCAAGCCTGCATTTAAATCTTAGAAATCTACCTCTTTATTGCCACTTCTACACCAATAAGCACCACACATAAAAAACTAACGGAATGGGACACTGGCAGCTCCGTCCTCGCTTCTTCATGCTCTTCCTCTTGACCCTAGCCCAGAAGAAAAACCTGTTAAACACTGCCCCAGTTCCAGCACTAAGAAATACGAGATTTTAGAAGCAACAGGAGATTAAAAGAAACTATGTTTATTTTTCTCCTCCAGGGCCACTCATACCTGCATTCTTCATCACTTTTAATGAGAGGATCAGAGCCTACTGTGCCCACCAGGAACTTGGGACTAAGCAGGGGCAAACGGACGTGCTGCAGCACCTAGGAGATAATAAGCACTATTAATACTAAATGCATGAGGGCCATCCACAAGGTAGTCAAAGGGGCACATGACCCATGCTCCCCGACTGTGCGTCCAAGTGTTATGAGATCTAGTTGAACAGGATAAACAAGGAAGAAGGATGGAAGGCATAAACACTAAAATTAAATTAGATTTATTCTAACTAACAAATCAGTAATGTAAAATGATTGAAATACACTAATATCACTTTACTGTTACTTTAAACTTTAACAATATGTTATAAGCTCTTCTGTAACTGGACTCAAATTAACGATCTGAAAAAATATTCTGTTAAATTGCTAAAGAATATAGTAGTTTTTAGCCGGGTGTGGTGGCACTGTAATCCCAGCAGCTCGGGAGGCTGAGGTAGGAGGATCGCGGGTTCAAAGCCAGCCTCAGCATGGGCAAGGCGCTAAGCAACTCAGTGAGACCCTGTCTCTAAATAAAATATGAAATAGGGCTGGGGATGTAGCTCAGTGGTGGAGTGCCCCTGAGTTTAATCCCCAGTGCAAAAAAAAAAAAAAAAAAAAAAAGAATAAAGAATATAGTAGTTTATAGTTTATATAGTAGTTTAGATAGAATTTAGTAGGTTTCAGTTATGGGTAGTCAATCTTGGTCAGAAAATTTTAAACAGAAAATTCCAGAAATAAGCAATCCATAAGTTTTAAATAACCTTTATCACAGTATACCGCTATAATTGTTACTATTGCTGTTAATCTCTTACATTGCCTAATTTATAAACTTAACTTCATCACAGGTATGCAATGTATAGGAAAAAATCAGTATACCTAGGGTTTGAAGGTTTCAGTTATCTATCTGATCTTAAAGTGTATACCCTGCAGATAAAAGGGGACTGCTGTACAGTCATAACAAGAATGGATCTCAAATATTTCATTCTGTGATCACTCCTGCCCCAATTCATCCCTTTATTATTTAAGGTGTGGTAGGAGTTCCAAACTACAGGAAAAGCATCCTTGCTTTTTTTTGCATTTTATATAGTTTAAATTTTGAATTGTGCTATAGCTCAAAAGTAGAGTCCAAAAGAGAAGGAAGGCAAAACACTAAAAAGTTCACAATGATAAGCAGTCAAATGCTTCTAAACAACTTCCTTGGAAATAGGTAGATTGCCTTGGAGTCTAATACAACGGTTTCATTTTTGCAAGACAAGTGCATACTGTTTCTTCTGGTACAAAACAGGTTCTTAGAGAAGTGCTTCTCGTATTACCTGGGGCAACTGAGGGCGTCTTTCCTGGATACTGTATTTGACCCATGCCATCACCGCATTGAACACTTGCTCTTCACTGCGAACATTCAGCTCATCACTAGATATGATGTCAATGAGTTGATTGGCTGGAAGTAACATGAACTCTTCACTCTCCATTACCTGTTCAAAATTTGGGAAAAAAGAAAAAAAAAAAAAAAAAAAAAGAAAACTTATGAGCACATTTGATTTAATTTTTCTTCAGGGTTATAGGGCAATACTATTCCACAATGGAACTTAAGTTTAAATAATAACCTGAAGTGAAGTTTAAAAATATAGAGAACACAATTAAAATTTTATGAAAATAATCATTTGCAACTTAAGCAATTTAAGAAAAATGATATCTTTCTTCCTTAAAGATCAAAATAAAAATTCCTATTCAAAAAAAGCCAAATTAACTATATCCAATTAAAATTCCAGAAATGTTAGAGGTACGTAGAGAGTCAGGAAAAGCTTTCAGAGGAAGATTAGTTGATAAAGAGCAGTATTTAGGGCAGAAATACAAGGGGTCAGTTTAAAAAAGAGAACGAGGCTGTCTGCAATTCTGCAAGCTTGACGATGAGGCGAGGAGGAGGCCTATGGAGACCTCTGCGGACCACACGATGCTGACACACACGATCAGCCATGATTTGTCTTTCCCTAAGTCTAGGGAAGTGTCAGTTGGAGGCGCAGCCAGACACAGATTCCCCGCCCTCCTGAGTGTACTCCTCAGGGTGTGACTGAGGGCAGGTGCAGTGGAGAAGGCAGCAGCCACTGCTCCATCCCTTGAGACTGTGACCTGGGAGGTCTGCTGGTGTGGCAGGGCTGGCCAAAGTTGGGTTCCCACTGTGCTGCCTGAGCTGACCAAGGGTACTCTTGAGACTGGGTTATTTTCATCCTCATTAAAGTCAGACTATTTAGCAGGATATATAAAGTCATCACAATAATTGAATATTTGATTAAGAATGTTTTCCTCAAATACATTAGAAAAAGTGCAAATCTCAAAACAGTTAATGGTCATTAACTGATATAAGGTAGTTATATCTTTTTTTGAAAAAATTAATTAATTTTTTGGGTACAAGAGATTGACTCAGGGTCACTCGACCACTGAGCCACATCCCCAGCCCTTTTTTGTATTTTATTTAGAGACAGGGTCTCACTGAGTTGCTTAGCACCTTGATTTTGCTGAGGTTGGCTTTGAACTCGTGACCCTCCTGCCTCAGCCTCCTGAGCTGCTGGGATTACAGGCAGGTGCCACCATGCTGGGTATACCTTTTAATAGACAAGTTTTCAAATTATCTGTGTGAGAGATGTTCCTGGGTTCAGGAAATAAATTAAATAGTACCTGAGGCTGCTTGGTCAGGCAACAGCAATTAGAATGGTTGCATTTTATTCTCTGTGGTAGGGTTGCCAGATTTAATAAATAAAAATATAGCACATCTTATACTAAAAATTATTTGCTGTTTTTCTGGAGTTTAAATTTAACTGGGAATATTGTATTTTATCTGGCTACCCCATGTTGAGATGGGGTGGAGGGCTATAATGTCCAGAGTCATTTTGAGTCTAGCTCTAAGTGTGTTGGCTTCAAATCAAACACAACTTTAGCCACAGCTGAATCTTCCTTTCCCCTTTTTCATTTTCTGAGGTCCTCTCTTGAGTACAAGTATGGTATCACGTATTTTTTTTTTCTTGGTGCTGGGGACTGACCCAGGATCTGTGCTTGCAAGGCAGGCACTCTAAATCCCCAGCCCTCATGGATTTCTTACATGCCTTACCATTCTTTTAAGATCTTGTCAAAGTGTAAGATTTTCTTCCTTTTTCTAACACACTGATTAAAAACCAAATGTTACTGAAATATCAATGATCAGCAGGTTTAAAGTTTATGAATAAACTGCTATGATACTAACAATTATTGAACAGAAACATGACACAGCAGGAAGGCGTGAAAATTTGTGTAAAAATATTTGGCACAAAATAAGAGCAGAAAGTAAAAAATAACACTTGTGATAGACAAAATCTGGTTAAAATGCCACTTTTTTCACCAAGAAATAGATATTAGTAATATACCATTAGGGCAAATCCAGCCCTAAGATCTATCCTTGAACCAAATGACCAGGTTAAGAAAATATGATTAAAAATATCTGTTCTTAACTAAGAATTTAGAGGAGTGTGAATTTTAAGACTCACACTATTATGGCAATCAGTTTACTTTCTGTTTCTTCAGATGAGTGCAGATACTATTTGAGAAATGAACAAAGCTAAAAATAAGAGTAAATAGGCGAAGTCATCTATAGTTCTTTTAACTGAAGTATATGGTGAACTTCATGCTACTGAGCTTAAAGACAATTTTAAAATTTATGTTTCTGAATAAGAGTGACACTATGCGCATTAAGCTAGTTCTAATGAAACAAAAGGAAATTAAGGATGGACTTGATAAAATTCAAAAGTAATTTAAATGTCTCGTAAGTGTTAACGCCCAAATGGTGATCCTTGTTTTGCACCTATGTGGACCAACACACTGAAATATCATTATGGTATACATCAAATTCCCTTGGAAGGCAAGCTCAGAACTAGAAGAGACTGCAGAATTTTCTTTGTGATTAACATTCTTCAGATCTAAGACAAAGTTATGGTTAAAGTATAACTTAAAAAAATCAACTTATTTTAACAGTACAGTGCAATGAGTTTTGATAAATTACATACTCAAGTAAGTAACCATGATTATAATCAAGATACAGAACATTTCCATCACCCCAAAAAGTTCTAAGGCAGAGAATTCTTTTCTCTTCAGTACTGGGGATTGAACTCAGGGGCTCCTAACTACTGAGTCACACCCCCAGAGCTTTTTGTTTTTTATTTTGACACAGGGTTTTGCTAAGTTGCTGAGGCTGACTTTGAACTCACAAGCCTCCTGCCTCAGTCTACAGAGCAGTTCATTACTATTTTAACAGAAGTATTAACCCAAGCAACTAGATAAAAGAGACATTAATGTCTGGAAAATAATAAATAAAAACTATTGATATGCACATGATGTGACAGGATGCCAAGAACACTCTAAAGAATCAGGGGCAGGGCACATGTCAATAAGCCCAGCTACTCAGGAGGCTAAAGGAGGAAGATCACAAGATCAAGACCAGTATGGGCAATTTAGTGAGACTGTCTTTCAAAAAAAAAAAAAAAAGGGTTGGGGATCAAGTTCAGTAGTAGAGTGTGTTCAACTCCCAGTTAAAAAAAAAAAAATGGTACAAGTAACGCAAAGAATAAGAAATTCAGTATGTAACTTTCATATACATTAACGATGGATTAATATTAGAAGATACAGTGGAGGAGAAAAAGTATATAGCAGAGTAAATAAAGTCTACTTAGAAATACACTTAAAAAGAAATCTGCTGGGCATGGTGG
>JAJEJO010000971.1:828122-872512 GCA_020662805.1 Glaucomys volans
ATCCCCAATACCAAAAAAAAAAAAAAAAAAAAAAAAAAAAAAAGAAATCTGTAAAACTTACACAAAGAAAACTATAGAACATTACTGAGTGATACAAAATAAAGAAATGAAATCTTGTTCTTTGATATGACATCATAAACATGACTCCTCTTCACTTTTAGATGAATATGCTCCCATAAATACACCAACAAGTTTTTTCGTAGAGTTGGATAAGGTGATATTAAAGTTCACCTGGAAAAATAAACATGCAAAAGGCACTGGGGTAAAGAGCACTTCTCAGCAGGCAGAGCCTAGCACACAGGAAGCTCTGGGTTCAGTGCCCAGCACTGCAGGTGGAGGGGCGGCACGAATAAACTAGCAAGAAAGCTAGGAAACCACTGGAAACGAGGCCCGTCACGTGTTTAAATACATTGCAAAGCCTTAATAAATAAACCATTACAGAAAACAGTGAAGTACATGGTCAAACACAAAGATACCAAAGCAAGCACACACACAAATCTAGTACATAATGAAGATGCTACCCTGAGTTATATTCTACTTCACTCTACTAATTGACCATTTAGAAAAAGACAAGATTGGACTCATATTTCACACCATACACAAAGATAAACAGACTACACATAGAGAAAAAAATCTGTGATTTTTTCTGTAACCTGAGTATAGGGGAAGGCTTTCAAATTCTGTCTTGAAATTCTAAATATAATAAGACCAATACATTTGACAACATAAAAAAAAACAACAAAACAACAAACTACTGGGTGTGGTGGCACATGCCTGTAATCCCACTGGTTAGGAGGTTAGGGCAGGAGGATTGCTGGTTTGAAGCCAGCCTTAGTAATTTAGTGAGGCTGTATGAAACCTAGCAAGACCCTGTCTCAAAATGACAAATAAAAAGTGCTGAGGATGTGGCTCAGTGGTTAAGCATCCCTGGGTTCAATCCATATCCATCTATCTATCTATCTATCTATCTATCTATCTATCTATCTATATGCATATATATATATATATAGATCATATATATATGAACCAAAAACTTCTGTGTGAACAAAAATAAGCAAAGTGGAAAAACAAATGTAAACTGGAAAAAATATTTATATAACAGATAAAAGGTTATCATTGTTAACAGGGGGAAAACCCCCAAATCTAACAGAATAATGGGCAAAAGATATTAAAAACATAATTCACAAGAATTACAAAAATGATACTTAAATATATGAAAGATGTTTGACTTTGCTTATTTTAAGAGAAATGAAATTAAAAGTACATTACCCTGAAGATTAAGTCTCAAATTCTTCACATGGTCTATCAACTCTGGTGTGACTGGGCCTTCTACTTTCTTGAAATCATGAGCTAACCTCCTATCCCAGATCTCCGGGTCTTGAGTGGGTTTTTGTTTGTTTTTAGTTCTTCAAACCAGTTATGCTTGTGTTTTCTCAGAACTGTGCATGAGCTGTTCCAGAACCCAAGTTAAATATTTCTATACACTTCCAAATCACCCAAAGCTTCCTTCTTTAGGCTCCAGTGATGATTGGTATTTGTGTGACAGGCCCACAACAGCCATCTAGATTAGCTAAATCATAAACTCCATGAGTAGAGACTATGGGTTTTCATTTACTACTGTATAGCCTATGCTCCTAAGCACAGTGGATGAAACACAACAGCTTTATAAAGATCTGCTAAATGAATAAGTGAAAAATAGTGTTCATTGAAAATTCTTTTGATGCCATCTAAATTTTTCTTGATTATTGTTTGGTATTTTGGATACTCACAAAAAAACTCTAGACTATAATTTATTCTGCTGAATAATTCATATAATCAGGAAGCAAATGCCTTGAGAAAATGACTGACTGCAGTTGTTCTATTAGGCAATAGGATCCTCTTGTGAATTAATGAACTGTACTTTGGTTTATAAATTAGCCCTTTATGAATATGGCTATGAATATGAGAAATAACTTTTACTGGAAAACATAACATTGGCCTTTAAAGTAAAAACCAGGTTCAGCCAGGTACCATGGCACATGCCTGTAACCCCTGCAACTGGGGAGGTGAAGGTAGGAGGATTGCAAGTTTGAGGCCAGCTCAGCAACTGAGTGAGACCCTGTGGCAAAATAAAAAATAAAAAGGGGTCTGGGGATGTGATTCAGTGGTTAAGCTCTGCTGGTTCAATTCCCAGTTCCAAAAACCAAAACAACAAAAGAAAAACTCAGTTTTAGAATTTAAAACAACTTGATATTATGTCATTTATAGGAGAAGGTGAACCCATATTGCCCTTCTGACAAATAAGAATGCATTCAAACCACCATGTACAACTCACCTCTTGAAAGTTATGTTGAGTAAACTTGTCTGCTATCCTTAGCAACTCCCGGCAAGAATGTGTGTCGGCAAAGGCCCGAATGCCCAGGCAGTTAGAAGGATCTAACTGTCTCTTCAGGAATTCACAGCAGGCTTCCTGTATTTCTGCCAGCTGGAGGAGGCAAGCGGCTGGCAAGAGGGTCTGAACGTTGCCTTCCTCCACAGTGATCTGGGAGGTGTAGGCGAAGTCAATCAGAAGTTCCATGGCGCGCTCGTCGATGTCTCGGATCACGACTTCGGTCTGGCGGCTCTCGGCCAGTTCTCCTGTGAACATGGCTCGGAAGTAGGGGCTGCAGGCCGACAGAATGACCCGGTGCGCATAGATCTTCTTAGCGCCCACCACCAGCACCACGTCGCAGAGCTCCCGGTGCTTTCTCAGCAGGTTAATCACCTCCAGGGTTTGTCGTGGGTGCTTGTCTGAGATGTAGGGCATGCGGGCAGGTTGGGGAACCCCTTCGGGCAGTTTGTTGGGGTCTCCAAGGGTGCAGCGGCTTGTTACGTCCATTCCAGTCTCTCCTGGGCGAATGCTGGTACACCTACAGGAATCGGGGAGAGGTGACAACGACCATCAGAAGTTCTCTCCTGCCCTAACTAAAGTGTCCCTAAGCCAAGAGGTAAGGAAGCCTGCAATTACTGGAAGAAAGAAGCACACCCCCAAAGAACTCCTCTTCTAAGAACTCCAGAGCGCAAACTTCCTCAAAGTCCCTTAAAGGATGAATGCTTTTAATTCTGGGTCGGAGCACTGTTACTACACAGTCCCGTAAAATAAAGGGTAATTCTTTTTCATCCTAGAATGATCAAGTATCAGACTGTCTTAGGTCACATCTCTTACATTAAAAAATTTACAAAAAAAAAAATGTTTGAATGACTGTCTCTGCACAAAGTGAACCTATGAAGTTTAATTCCTAAATCTGGTTTAACTCGAGACTTGAGATTCTCTATTTTTCTATCTCCTTCCACGCCCTGCCCCATGTCCATGTTGGTGACTGGATTCCGTGGCACTGCACCACTGAACTAAACCCCCAGCCCTTTATTTTACTATTTACTGTGAGACAGTCTTGCCAAGTTGTCTAGGCTGGCTTCAAGCGTGCGATCCTCCCGCCTCTGCCTCCAAGTAGCTGGCCCATGCTCAGAAACAATCTTTAATGGAGATTTACCTTAACCAGATGACACACAGGAACACTTTCAGTTGTTTGCTACATAGTAACCATTTTGAAATTTTAGCACTAAAGTAATAAAACTACATTCTTTTTAAAATAAGGTGGTTATGCTTTCCATGTTAAAAATTAAATGTAAGTTAACATGCTTCAATTAATATTTAAATAAATTTTGAACTAACGATAAATCTGGAAGCATGCATAGAAATTTATCTTTCCTTGGAAATCCTTTCTTCAAAATTTATGAAAATGAAAATAGTAAAGAAGATGGCCGGTGAAGTATTAATTTATTTACAGGATTCTAAGAGACTATGGAGTGGGGGCTCAGTGGTAGAGCACTTGCCTTGCATATGTGAGGCATTGGGTTCCATCTCCAGCAGCACATAAAATAAATAAATAAAGGTATTGTGTCCATCTGCAACTAAAAATTTTTAAAAAGAAGAGCCTGTAGAGCAAGATTCTTTGAGATTCATTTGGGTCTGGAAATACTAAATATGACAATAAGCCTAATTTAAAAGTACTACATATGTCTGGACACAGTGGTGCATGCCTATAATCCCAGTGACTCGGGAGGCAAAGGAAGGAGGATCCCAAGACTGAGGCCAGCATGAGCAACTTAGTGAGAACCTGTCTCAAAATAAAAAAATAAAATAAAATAAAAGGGCTGGGGATGGGCTTAGTGATATAGCATCCTTGGGTTCAATACCCACTACAAAAAACAAAACAAACACAAAAAACTCTATGTGTCAAATTGTTCCTGCTAAATCAGTCTGAATCAGTGAGGCTTTACTCTGATGACAGGCGAAAAGAATAAGCCCATACACACTCTTTAATTTATGAATAAGCAGTTTCCAAAGGTTTGATTTGTGTTGGCAGTTTAGAGGTTTGGATTTTTCTATTAAGAGTATTATAAGTAGGGACTAGGTTTAGTTATAAAATTCGGTGCTTTACAAGAAGCACTGAAACATGAAACAGGATGAGAAAATACTGGCATGCATTCCGTTTAGTGAAGTATGTTCGAGTGTGTGCACACATGCAAGTTCGTGTATGTTTTCGTAACTGATTCCCTTTGTCAATTGAAGGTTACATAAAATGAGTTTGAAAGTCACTATGTAGAGTTCTGGCCAAAGATTTAAAGTTCTAAGCCACAAGGGCCAAAAGGTACAAGAAGGGAAAAGGAATAGAACATTTCTTTTTGGGGATTATTCTAAGATGTTTTTGTTGCTGTTGTTGTTGGTTTTTAAGTAGACAGATTGGGGAAGGGTGACACTGGTGCTTGGGGAACTACTTGTATACATCACTGTGGAAGTCTGTAAACTGTACATTCAAGTGTGTGTGGCCCCACTGTGTTAAAAGATATACTTTTCAGAGGCTGAAATACTTTTCTTTTAAAAAGGGATATGAGAAAAAAAAAAACAACCTTGGGGGAGTGTCTATAAATTACTCAATTTCGATGAACACTGAATGATAGGACCAGGGCACAATATATACGCATCCATATCTATACATTTTACAAGTTGATGTCCTCCAAAAGTCTTTAAATATATGTTTCCTCGCTTGGCATAATCTGTTACCCAGCTCTGTGTGCTTCAGAGTTTGACTCCTTCTTCCAAAAGGTTCTCCTAATATCTGTAGAACTCTCTCATTTCTTTCAGATCTCTGCTCAACTGTCAACTTACACACCTCCCTCTATCAAATAGCCCTCTCAAGCCAGGCGCTTCCTTTACCTTCTTCGTGAATGTATCACCTCCTGACGTAATACACTGGCTCCCTCCTCCAACCAAAGTGTAAGCTCACTTAGGACCAATGCTTTTGCCCTCTTGCCCTTAGGACCAATGCTTTTGCCCTCTTGCCCACTCCTACGTTCTAGATGTTAAATAATTGCTAATGAATTCAACTTTTTTTCTTGTCAAAACAAACTATACCTGTCAAATTTATTTGTCTAGTTCTCATGAAAAAGTACTCTGTTTTAAGCCAGGCAAGCATCGGACAAACCAAGTATGTGCCATCGCGTCCTAGGTATGCTCTTGGGGAAATTACCTCCTGTGCCTCCCAGAAATGATGATGCTAAGGTTCGTTTGAATGTTACCTGACTCCAAATTCTGTGCTTTATTATCCCCAGCTCTCTTAGGCAAGGGGATTGATAATTTAAAATGGAAATGACCCTAGAAATCTGGTCTATGTGGCTTTTATTCTCAGATGGGAGAAAAAGCAAGCACATAGCCACATGACTAGACCACGCTACTGTGCAGGAAAGTGAGGGCAAAAGAACAGGGACCACCAGTATGCTGAAATTTTAAGGGGCACCTCATTTTAAGCTGTATTTAATACTATACAGTAAGTTATTTTTTCCTGTATTTGTGCTACTCATCTTTGTAAATGCATTTTTTTTTTGAACCAGGGATTGAACTCAGGGACACTTGGTCACTGAGTCACATCCCCAGCCCTATTTTGTATTTTATTTAGAGACAGGGTCTCACTGAGTTGCTTAGGGCCTCGCTAAGTTGTTGAGGCTGGCTTTGAACTCGCGATCCTCCTGACTCAGCCTCCCAAATCGCTTGGATTACAGGCGTGCACCACCATGCCCGGCATGTAAATGCATTTTTTTTTTTTTTGGTACTGGGAATTGAGCCCAGGGGCACATTACCACTATGCTACATCCTTAGTCCTTTTTTTATTTAAAAATTTTTTTAATATATATTTTTTAGTTGTAGATAGACACAATACCTTTGTTTTATTTATATGTGGTGCTGAGGCTCGAACCCAGTGCCTCACACATGCTAGGCAAGTGCTCTACCACTGAGTTACAACCCCAGCTCCCATTTTTAATTTTGAGACCGGGTCTCACTTGGTTGCTGAGGCTGGCCTTGAACTTGGGATCTTCCTGCCTCTGCCTCCTGAATTGCTGGGATTACAAGTGTGCACCACCATGCCTGGCTATAAATGCACACTTCAAAAAATCAAAGCTCACACCTTTCATCATTCTCATCATGTCCAGAGGGTTTTATGGGTAGAAAATAATTTTTTTCTGTATGTTTTTCTAGGTGCCTTTGAAGGGAAATTAAAATAAGGGACCTAGAAATAGATTGTGTTCACAGCTTGCCACATCTATGTTCACAACTTCCTTGTTTGGAGTCTGATGGAATAAATGCTCTAAAGATCTGAGGGGTGAAGTGGTGAACTGAAGCTTTAACTGCTCCCCAAGATGGAGGAGAATCCTAGGAAAGATTTCATTAAAGGCTTGAGGGAATAAGCTTTACTATCCAAGTAAAAATTCAACTAGAGAAACCATGGGGTATCAAATTATTTGCATTTTCAGTCTGTGAATTTCTATTCAAAAACTGAATTAATGACATTAAAAAAATAAAGGAAGGCTGGGGATATAGCTCAGTTGGTAGAGTGCTTGCCTTGCATACACAAGGTCCTGGGTTCAATCCCCAGCACCACAAAAAACAAACAAACAAAAAAATAAAGGAAATGAAACTAAATTCGAAAAACATTTTTATTAACTTAATTTGCTAGTCTAATCTACATGTATTTTAAAATTGCAGAAGGCAAGTAAAAGGATTATTCTGGGTCCCATTCACAGTTAACAAACTAGGTAAATCAAATACAGCTTTTGCCTTCTTCCATAAAATAACTCTTTCAAGTTTGTGAAAAAAATCAGTCTTTTTAAAATTAAAGGGAATAAAATCAGCAGATACTGTACACTTTTAGAACTTATGGAAAACATAACTTTGAGATAAATCCTAGTAATGACACATTTTACCAACAATTATTTCAAGCTTTAAAATAATTTTGATTTTATTCCTGTACCCCACCATAGGTTTCAAGGAAAACTGACTATATACCCAGTTTTAAGGATGAATTCTCAAGTCTCTTAAATCATTAACTGATGGCATTCCCTTATCTAAGATGTCAGTAACCTAAAGGAAAGGACTTATATTCCATGATTCAGGGAGAGGTCTTTTTACTGGGTATGAACAAGAAGGCAACACTGGTAGTGGTAGTAGAAAGGGGACCAATTTTAGGCCAGGAAGAAACTAAAGTGATAGGAGCTACATGAGAGAGAAGGAAGGAATTTGAGTCCAAATGGTATCATCAAGCTATGGCATGAGCCAACCCTGAAGCCCACCCTACCTATGATCTTGCTGCAAATAAGACTGCATCTGGATGACGCCAGGCTGCATCAAGACTTTGTTACTTTCAGTCCCAAATATTCTCACATAAAAAAAAATTAAAAAAGGTAGCTAAAATGTAAAACAGCAAAACTAGCCACATATTCTAAATCTACTAACCAACCCAAATACAGACACTTACTCTTGTTTTGATTGCTTAGTTACTGCTGTTTGAAGAGGCTCCCATCCATCATTACTGGATTTTCTACAGATGCTATCGAGAGTTTAGAACTATGGTTTGAATTTTTGCCTTTTCTTACAGATGAAGAGAAAGTGCGAGAAGACTACATGTTGTTTCTTCAGGTTGCTGATCACCAGTTCTTACTAGGTGGAGTATTATTTTTTTGTTTGAATATATTTAGGAGTTCTTCACAGTCCCCACCACTCTGGCATATGTGGAGCTGTGTGACCACAGCTTGAAATGCCTAGAGACACATGAGGGACTCTTTTTTTTTGGTGCTATTTTGGTGCTGGGGACTGAGCCCAAGGTCTTAGACATGCTAGGCAAACGATCTACCACTGAGCTACTTCCCCAGTCAAAGATACACCAGAATTTTAAAAACTTCTCTTCTAGAGACATCAGGATTGTAACAAAGAAAACTAAACTGCTCATAACAGTAATTTGGAGGGATAAAGTTGTAGGTGGAGGAAGGGAGAACAAGAAAACACTGACTAACAATGGAGGCAGACAGTGATCTAAGGAAAAAGACAGTGAGTAAATGGCTGAAGAACTCTATGATCTCCTCAAGGTATTCAAGAGCCTTGAGGTCATGGTGGTGGGGAAGCTGAAGCTTTCAATGCCAGTGGTCAATGAAGGCAAAGAGCGACAGTGAGTATGGAGTGTTCTTAGAGAAAACTGGTGTGAAAAGAAGAGACATATAGTAGGATGTTCATTTGCTACTGGGGCAGGAGAGGACTTGAAAATGAGTAAATACTGATGCAAAGAAGCAAAAGAAATTTAAAAATGTAAGTAAAGGAGGAAAAGAATAAATGCTGGAGCAAGATCCTTGAAGAGTAGGACTGTATATGACCAAATGCAGACAAAATGGGTCTTAGAATAAAAGCAGAGCTTATCTTGTGAGAACAGAAGGAGGAAAGGGCAGGAGAAATAATGGAGGAAAAGACATGTTTATTCTGGGGAGGCATCAGGAAGTTGGGAAAATCCATACCTGATGGCCTCTATTTCTTTTCTGTGAAGTCCAAAAATGGGGCAACATGACATTTGCTCCTAGTGAGAATGGTGATGGGATCATGAGGATGGATAAGGATGTGGAATACTTGCTGTGGGGGACGAGTAAGCAATAACCAGAGACCCACAGCAACATTGTTGGATAACACTGCTGGCCCTGATGATTGTAAAGAGCATGGATACAGCAGCATGAATTCCCTGTGGTTGGTTTTATTCAGCAATACCCAACAGCCAAGACAAGAGACTATAAACTCCTGGATTAATCTAGAGTTGGGAAATGCCACAGACAAACCAGGGAGTCAGGTAATACGAGAAACTGGTTGCAGAGGCTTGGGGGTGTAGCTCAGTGCAGAGCACACACTTAACACCTGCAAGGGCCTGGACTCTACCCAGGATCCCAAGGACAAGCGAAGGCAAGCTGTTTCTGAGTGGTCAGAGAGGATGGGTAGTGTGTGCTCAAGAAGATAATATAGTCAGAGGACAAATGAGTAGTGTTTAATATTTAAAGGAGAGTTTTTCTGAGTGATGAAGTGAACTGTTGAAATGTGGGAAGTCAAAGTCAGGAGTTTAGGAAGACAAGGAAACACAGGCAGGGTAAATGGATGGTTATCCCACAAATACAGACGTCTCCTAAAATGACAGCGAGGAGAATAATCAAATCATGTACAAGTAGGAAGCATGAACCAAAGATCAAATCAAATATCTTAAATACTACTTCATGTTTACTGAAGAAGTGTTACAATTTTTTACATCTTGCTAAACAAATAACATTCCCACCCTCCCTAAATGAGTGAGTCAACTTCAAATTTCAGAGTTATTAGGTTGCACATACCCAGATCTATTAATCCATGATTTAATTAAGGAACTGAATCATTTTCTGCAATTGGTTAAGATAATTTTAAAATTAAGCACAACAGTTTAGAAAACATATCTTGGTTCTAAGTCATTTGTAATCATATTTCATCTTTTAGTCCAAAGATGTGCAGAATGTTTCCTTAGACTGGAATTGTGCTCCCTGTCCAAATGAATCCCCCCTTGATGCTTCCAGTTCTGCTTACCAGAAGGGTGTCCACTAGGCACTCGATGCCTCATCTGATTTTATTCTAATAAGCCAGGCTGCCTAGCCTTTATCTGAAAATAGGCTGTGAATGTTTTAGCCTCAGGATATCTCATCACTGCTTATTTAAAATGAGTCTAAGCTTTGGGCCAGGAATTAAGGTGGGACGAAAGAGGAAGGGCAAACGGCCATGCCAGCAAGCTGGTTTCCCTGGATGTCAGGAAAACAAGAACCTTCCTAGAATACCTCTTGGCAACTTCTGCTAACACTCTGTGGGCAGCACTGTGTAACTCAGCCACCCCCAAGTGCAAAGGACTTTAAGAAATAGAGTACAGTATTTAATTTTCTCATGAGCCTCAAAAAGGCAGGAAAGGAAGAGGTGCTGAGCAGGCTGACCCACGGTGCATGCACACCAGGGAATACCAAACCAAACAGGTCTATATTCTCCTATTTTTAAGCATACCTTTTAGGTTAGCTAGAATAAATAAGAATCTTTAACGAGAAGAGATCTGGGGCTGGGGTTGTAGCTCAGTGGTAGAGCGCCTGCCTCTAGGTTCCATCCTCAGCACCACATAAAAATAAAAAAAATAAAATAAAGGTATTGTGTCCATCTACAACTAAAAATATTTTTTAAAAAAGATCTGAATAGAATTATTTTGGGTCTTTTGTAGTTGAGTTCAAGGAGTAGCTTAGATGATCTTCACTATGGGCAAAAAAATTATCAATAAAAAATCTAGCTGCAAGTAAGTAATACCCAAAGCACCTAAAGCCTCAGTCCATTTCAGAATTTCTCCTGGGTGCTCCTCCTAGGTTCCACCATAAACATCTCTGGTACTCCCTAGGGTTCTGTCCTGGGCATTCTCCTTCTCTGTTCTACAGTCATGCACGTCTAGAGCTTGAAGAACCTTCTGCATATCAATGACAGAATTTTTAAAAGAAATTTCTAGCCCAAATCTCTCTGTTCTGGACCCATAATCCAGTTACAAGCTGAATACAGACACATAAATCCTCAAGTGAGCAAAACAGACTCTATTCTTGGCTTACTGAAACCTGTTCATCTTCCTTTTTGTTTCTGTCTTTCTTTCTTTTTGTGGTACTTCCTGCTTCTGCATCAGATCCTGAGGAGGTGGGAGTCGGGCTCACAGGCATGCACCACTGTGCCAGGTTTTCCTGTGCTTTCCATCACATCAGGACAGCGTTCAATTTCCCAAGCTGAAATTTTTGGAGTCATTTATATATCACATTCTCCCCACTCCACATAAACTAAGTTCATTTGTTTGTTTATTTTTTGGTGGTCCTGGGGATGACCCATGGCATTCTACCACTGAGCTGTATCCCCAGCCTTTATTATATTTTATTTATTTATTTATTTATTGGTCATTGGGATTGAACCCAGGGCTTTGTGCTTTCGAGGCAGGCACTCTACCAACTTAGCTATATCCCCAGCCCTATATTTTATTTTGAAATAGGTTCCATTGGCTCTTAAATATGTAAAGAATAAAGGTCAAACTCTTTCCTGTGGCTGCAGTTTTGTTCTCCGTGCTTTCTCTGGTTTCCATTCTTTCCCTGTATACCTTGTACTTCATAAACTCACCTTGCCATACAGGTCTGACTTTTGGTGCCTTTGTTTTTGTTTCTGTACAAGTTCTTCCTTTTGTTTATGGTGTCATTACTTCACTTGTTTCTTCAGAATTTCTTATCCTTTCTAGAAGACACAGCTCAAAATCACCATCTCTGTGATGCTTTCCACATCACCACAGAGTAGAAGTCCCCTCCTCTGGGTTTACATCTCTAGTAAAATACTGATGTCTGATGTATGCTGGTGTCTGTCTCTATCACTTCACTGTGTACAGTCAGTGCACGGGCACATAACAGGTACTGTATAAACACTCGATGACTGAATCAGTCAATTTCTCATAGAATTAGGCTTAGTTTCCAATTTATATCTTTAAGGAAAAATGGAAAACTATAGAAAATGTTTTAGTTTCTCTAAAGGAAATTATTAAAAATAACATCTTAGGACATTATTAATGCTATTATAATACTGTTGGTAAGACTGCAGGTTATGGAGGGAAATCACCAAAATTTTAAAATGCACATACTCACCAGGAGTGATAGTGCACACCTGCAGTCCCAGAGACTCAGGAGGCTGAGGCAGGAGGATTGCAGTATCAAGGACAGTCTCAGGAACTTAAAATGTCCATACACTTTGGTTAATTCTATATCTAAGAATTTATTCTACTCTTAGACATTGGGTAAAAACCACCTACGAGAATGTTCAAACTGGCCGTAACAGCAAAATACCTGAAATAACTTAGATATCTAAGAATGTGCATAATATGCTGATGTCAAT
Source organism: Glaucomys volans (assembly GCA_020662805.1). NCBI lineage: Eukaryota > Metazoa > Chordata > Mammalia > Rodentia > Sciuridae > Glaucomys > Glaucomys volans. Next base: position 840,409 of record JAJEJO010000971.1, read on the forward strand.
GTTTTTTTTTAAAGGGTAGATATGCTACACATTCTACAGATGCTCGTATAGGTCTGACAATGCCTCTGAAAGAAAGTGTAAGAAACTACTTTTAGTGGCTGCCTTTGGAGAAGAAAACTGGGAGGTGGGGAGACTGGGAGACTTACTTTTCACTAAATATGCTATTGTATTTTAAAAATTTTGCATCATATGCACATAATACTTAAATGAAATAAAACTACAAAAAATGCCCGTTGATTTCATAAACTTTATAATTAGAATTAAGAAAATCTAGCATTTATCATTTGTGCTGGGAACCTTCAAATTCTTCTCTTCTAGTTCTTTATAAAATATGATAAATTGTTGTAAACTATGGTTAGCCTACTGTGCTATAAAACACTAGAAGTTATTCTTCCTATTTAACTGTATTTTGGTACCCATTTTCTAACCTTCCTGTATCCCTCTCCCTTTCCCTCACTTCCTAGACACTATTCTATTCTCTACTTCTATGAAATCTACTTTTTTTTTTTTTTTTTTTTTGGTTCTGGGGATTGAACCCAGGGGCACTCCACCACTAAATCATATCCCCTGCCCTATTTTGTATTTTATTTAGAGACAGGGTGTCACTGAGTTGCTTAGCGCCTTGCTAAGTTGCTGAGGCTGGCTTTGAACTCGCGATCCTCCTGCCTCAGCCTCCCAAGTGCTGGATTACAGGCGTGCGCCACTGTGCCGGGCTGAAATCTACTTTTTTTAGTTTCTATGTTTGAACAAGAATATGCAGTATTTGTCCTTCTGTACCTGGCTTATCTCACTTAATGTAATGTCGTCTAGTTCTATCAAGATTGCTGTAAATGACAAGAGTCCTTTTTTTTTACAGCTACATAATATTCCTGTGTGTATACATGTGTTTATCACATTTTCTGTATCTATTCATCCATCAATGGATACCTCAATTGATTCCATGTCTTAGCAATTATGCACAGTGCTGTAATAAACATGGGAATGCAGGTATCTGTTTGATATACTGATTTCCTTTGGATTCATACCTCATAATGAGATAGTTGGATATATGGTAGTTTTAGTTTTTTGAAAAATTCCATACTGTTTTCCATAATGGCTGTACTAATTTATATCGGAAGATGGAAATGCTAATTACCTTGACTGAACCATTACACCTTGTATATATGTACTGAATTATGACATTGTACTCCATAAATATGAACAACTAAAAATAATTCTGAGTGCAAAGAAAGCACACAAAAAGAATACATTTAACAATAATTTGAATCTTGTGTGTTTGGTACTGGGGATTAAACCCAGGAGCATTCTGCCTCTGAGCTACATCCCCAGCTCTGGAAATTTTATTTTGAGACAGTTCTTGCCAAGTTGCTGAGGCTGGCCTCAAACTTGTCATCCATCTGCCTCAGCCTCTTGACAGCTGGGATACCCGAGTCACTGTACATGGCTCAATATTTTCTTTTTCATAGCCCCCCACCAGAATGTCTGCAGAAACTGTTTGTTCAATTATTCAGTAATCATTTGGTGTTAGGGGTGCAAACATATGAGGACCCATGAAACTTAGCTCACAGTCTAACAGGGAGAATGAACATGTATTCAAATAACCTCAATAAAGTTACTTTTCATCCAATGCTTCTTTAACAGCAGCTGAGTATAAAGCCAATGTTATTTTATAGAGCCTACCTTCGGGGATGCAGCTAAAACAATGATAGCCAAACAAAGAAAGGCAGGGAAGTGTGATCATAACTTAGTAGGCAGCAGGGAAAAGTAAGATCACAGGGCAACAGGCAGGCCAGCCTCTGGGCATGTGAGAGTGATGAAGAAAGAGTTGTTATTTAACAATGGCACTGGAACCATCCAACATGAGTTTGAACACCTGACAGTATTATGTAATAAAGCAAGAAAAAAAGAACAGATATGAGTAATTAAGTGAATATATTCTACAGAAATTACTAATAAACCAAAAACGTTCCCACACATTCTGCCTTTCCTTAAAAAGTTTTAATTTTAGCAATTACGTAAGATATTTATGGCGGATGAGGAAGAGAAGCAATCAGTAGTCTTTGCAATGTTAGAAAATGAAGTGGTGAAGCATTTAATATATTCCTTTATATACTTTACAGTCAAATATTTCTATCATAGAGAAAGATATACATAAGAAAACAGAATGTGTCACTTTCACAACATCTTTTCATTTGGTAATATCAAAGCATCTGAAAACATTCATGAATTCCCAATATCTTGGTCAGATATACTAGAGAAGGAAACTGGGCTACAGGGTGAACAGCTTAAGGTCCATTGATAGTAACAGATCCGGAAAAGGAAATATATTCTGATTCTAGCTCCTAGTTCTTAGTCATATCCTCATCATGAAATGCTTCTCTTAAAAGGGGCTCCAAGAGTTATCTTTGCTGTTAAATAACAAGTGATTAAACAGAGTTCAGTAAGTAAAACAGGTTTGAACAAAGAAGAATTTGATTTGTTTTAGAACAAGAATCATTTGTTCTAAGCAGAATTTAATAAGATTTGAGAACATTTTAAAATATATTTAAATGAAGCCTTGCATTATTACTTGCTGAATTTTATTCAGTGTAACTAATGGTTTTCTTCCTAAGTGCCTACCTGCGCATTGGCTTTCCTTCCATGCACCATGAAAAGTATCCTTCACCACACTCTAAAGCCGAACCTAAAAAAACAAACAACTTAATAAAAGCTATTTCTGATTTTTCCAGCAAAAACTTTTATAATCATTTCATTCATTTCGTCAGGGATCAAGAATTTTATATAATAATATACCACAGGCTTTTTGCAGACGCATAATCATAACGGAATCCAGTGCCAGTAAGACGACTTATCCTTACTCTGCAGGCTAAGACGGTTACCTGTGCAGGTATGAGAGAGTGCGCTAAGCAGTCCTGATTGCTAGATAAGTCTTGCCTCCCTTCAAAAACTGCTTGGAGACATTTAATTCTGCCTTCGCCAAAAAGTAGATGTGAAGTAATCATCTGAAACCCACAACAGTTCTAATCCGATGGGCCGGATAGGAAACACGCTGGTTTAACAACGGAGCTGAAGGTTGTTAACTTGCTCCGAAGTGACAAGCACAGGAAGAAGCAACTGCCTTTGAAAAACAACTCCGTTTCGAAGCCCGGGGCAGCTTGCACAGGGCAGAGGAAGGATGGCTCCAGACCGGCACTTCTCACCAGCCCTTCCCTCGGCCCCTGGAACGCTGCTCACCACCCGCTTGGCAGGATCCGCCAGGATCGAGGGTTCAACGGGACGCACAGTCCTCACTTCCTTCCCCGCATTCCAAACACGGTCGGAGGCAGCTGTCCAGGGCGCGGAACCCCAGCGCCCCGGGCAGGAGAGCCGGCGCCTCCCCCGGCTGCAGGATAGGGCTGTCAGCCAGCGAGAGCGCAGCCTGGTGCCCCGCGAGGCCCGGCCCCGGCGCCCCAGCAGCCGCTCTTCGGCGCCGACTGACAGGCGACCGACGAAGCTCCGGCTTGACCCGACCGGGCAGCTCGGCAACTTGGGACCACGCGCTTGCAAAGCGAGACCGGCGCGCCACCCTCGGTCCGCGGCGCTAAGGCAGCTCACTTACCGGCTCTGACACTTTCTTCTCTGCCGCAGCCTCCTCCGCCTCCTCCGCCCTCCTCTCCGCTCTGCCTCCGCCTCCGCCGCCGCTAGCGCAGGCAGGATGCCGCTCTTCTAACTATTTCCTTTCCCGGTACCCGCCCCTAACCAGAAGCAGGAAGTGGTCCTTGTCCCAAATCCTTCCCGCTGAAACGCACAAATTCCGGCAAGAGGTTCCGGCGCGGCTCCGGAAGTAGCCGCGCCCTTTGTTGGAAGTTCCAGCAACCTGAAAGACTACGAGTCCTGGGACCTAGTTTCTTGTACCCGGGGGTGAACCCTGAACTTGCAGTATCTGAAGCTTCCTCCTTTCTTCCTTATATGTAAAATCTCAGGCCCTTACTATGTGCAATGGCCGAGGACACACAGACAAATCAGAAATAGACCTTACCCTCCAGATTTCTCCCAGTACAGCCTTCAAGGCACCACGATTTTATCCAGGACTCCAAGGCAGTGCTGGCTTGCCTTTTCTGTCTGGTATTCAACACCAGATATATCTTCTGCGGAGTCACTTTCCTATTAGGAGAAAAAAATAGTGGTTTCCCCTGCCCCGCAATTTGTTTTTTCTCCAGATTCCCCAAAGCATGCGATTTTTACTCAATATTTAGAAAAATAAATGATACAAAGGTAAGGTGGGAGTTACAATTTTAAGAATATCCTGTTGCCGATTTCCTGATAACTATCCTAGGCTAAGCTTTAGCTTAACTGATTTTCTTTTGTTGTTCTTTACATGAAATCTACATAGGTCTGTTGCTTCTGAAAGGGAAAGGATGCCTCTTGTTAATATGCTTGTGGTGAGGAATGAATGGCGTTTAGGTCCAAACAAGTATTGTTTCAAGTCCTAATCCTGTGATGATCAGTACATATACACATAGAGTAAAATTATTTCTGGATGTTTTAAAATTACATATATGGTATCAAACTGCATTCTTGCATTCTTTTGCAACTTGCTTTTTCCACTCAACGTTTTGTTTGTAAGATCTGTCCATGTTGATTAATGAAGGTTCAATTCAGTGAATTCGTCAAGTGTAGTCCTGGACCAGCAGCATCAACATCACTTGAGAAATGCAAATCCTTGGGCGTCACCACAGACTTATGAATCAGAGACTCTGGAAGTGGGGTCCAGTGACCTGTATTCTAACAAGTTCTCCAGGTGATTCTGATGCATTGAAAATTCAAGAACCACTGCAATAACATTACTTTCCACTGCTATGCAGTATTCTAAGAATATATCAGAGATTTTGATAAATCCATTATCCTACAGTAGAGATCCATCTTGACATAGCTACAGCCTATCTTGGTTATAACCAACCTGTTGCCTGCCAGGTGACAGTAGCACTCATCCCAAACCCTGTAAGACAAAGTCAGTTAGGATAGTTTGGCTTAGCGGGTTTTATCAGCCCAGACTGTTTCTTAACTTATGTTTAAATAAAAACCAGATTCTGGTTGATCATAGCCCATCTTTGTGTAGCTTAGTATATAAACCCCTTCCTCATGGGGTGCAGGGATCTTGCTGTCTTGCTGCCACTGAAGTCACACTTCTCTCTATAAGTCCCTAATAACATTCATGTTGTGCAATTCTGCATCTCTTCCTTTTGCTTTAGTCTCACAACACTTTCCACCTCTGATGGCCATGCTAATACACCAAGATTGGGTTTTTCCTAAGTACCTGAAGATGGGTATTTTCACTGTTTCTAGTTTTCCATTACAATGCTACAATGTAAATTCTTGCATATGCCTCCGGTATGCACCTCTAAGAATTTCTCTAGGGTGTGCAACTAAAGTCAAATTGTTGAGTGTGCTATGCACAACTTCAACTTTACTAGCACTAGTGAAATTGCTCTCTAAAGTGGTTGTTCTGTTTTTAATAATAACAGCAAATAATATAGCATGTTATGTCATCTCATCAATGCTCATATTAGTCCTCTTGAGGAAGGATCTTATATCATCATTCAGATTTTATGGATGACATCAAGACAATACATAACTTGCCCAAAGTCAAGTGCTTCTGGGAAGCCCCTTTCTGGGGGACACAGCAAATCAGAGGCAGAGTTAGGACTTGACACCATGCACAGTGGCTCAGGAGTCCCTGCTTTCAGCCACAGCGTTATGTTGCCTCTCCCACAGAAGGGTTTAGAGTTGGTGTTGGTCTGTATCATCATCACACTTGGTGTTTTTCTACTTTAAGCTTGTTTGTACCAATCTAATGAGTATGAAATGGCTTAGATATATATTCCTCTGATTACTACTGAAACAACTTTGAAATATTATCTTCATTTTTAATTTTTAAATTAATTTTTCAGTTTTAATTTTTTAAAAACATTTATTTAGTTTCACAACTTTTTTTAATTGGTGCATGTTGTGGTTAAGATATGAGGTTTCCCCTGAAGGCTCATGATTGGATTATGAGGGCTCTAATCTAATCAGTGGATGCAATGCATTTGAGTGATTGATAATCTGAATGGCCCCTGTACTGGGTGACAGGTGTGGTTGGAGGAAGTAGGCCATTGGATGCTGGGTTTTATATTTTGCCCCTGGCACCTCATACTTTCTTTCTGCTTCCTGAGTGTCATGAATTGAGTAGCCTTGCTTCACCAAGCCCTTCTGCCATGATGTTCTGCCTTACCTGGTGCCCAGAGCAATGGATCAGCTGACCACGGATTGAATCTCTAAAACTGTGAGCCAAAATAAAATTTCTTCCTCTAAGTGTTCTTGTTGGACATTTTGGTCACAGACAAAAAGCAGACTACCAGAGTACGTTACAATTACACATAATAGTAGGATTTGTTGTTACGTATTTTGTACGTGCATACAATAGAACAATGTAATTTGGGTAAAACATCTTTTTATATGTGAAGCTGGCTTTAAGGATTTCCTTATGTGAATTGCCTATAGCAAAAGATATCTTCAAGGTGACCTTCCAAAATATGAATTATGTTTTAAATTGTTTCTAATGATAAATTATAATATGGAAGAAGGCATAAAAATGTTAAGGAATACTGCTAACCAAAGACTGATTTTCAAACTCCAGACCAGATAAGAGCAGTCCCTTCTGTTTTTGTGAATCTATGATTCACTCTCCAACCCACGGCAATCTGGCTTGTGCTACTCTATTTCTTTTTCAAGTGGAGCAGTTCAATGTGAATCAACTTTTTCTATTTATGTTAAGGCTGAGAGAACTCCATTTAGAAATATGCATATGGAAAACCTGGAGTTTATAATAAGTACATGACCTTCGCCATTCTAGTAAGATTATGCTGTCGAGGACCCTGAATTTCCAGCTGAAGATACACCTACAACAGATTTTACCTGGATTCAGTGTGAGGCAGTGGCGATAGCCAAATAGTTCTTCAGGGGTTGCTGGGCTTAACTCTTAGTCCTTCTGTCTTTTGTTTCTCCATGTTTTCTATTGGTGCACTACAGTTATACATGAGGGTGGGATCTCTCGTTACATATTGGTGCATGCACACATATAACAACACAATTTGGCTAACATCACTCCCCAGTCATTCCTGTCTCTCCCTTCCTTCCTCCCCTGGGTCCCCTTCTTCCACTCTACTGATCTCCCTTCCATTTTCATTAACTCATAGCCTTTCAATCAGAAATTCTGTCTTGTTTGTCCTGGATAAAATACTGCGCTGGGGCCCAAGGTTCAGTGGAAAACAAGACCCCTTATTTTGTGGAATTTTCATTCATTCTTGAGAAGACAGGCATTGTAAAATTAAACCATCAATGATGTAGTTGTTTGCAACTGAGATACAATTGAAAGTGACCGACAGGGTGCTAAGAAACATTTAGCATGGCACCCCATCTGGGTGAGAGGGTAGGGCACGTGTGGTGGCAGCCTGTAAGATGTCCCTCCATGTGGGCAGGTGCATTTGGTCCCTTCACATGGTCATTTCCCTTTCCACTTCTTTTCACACGGTGGGGGAGTGTGGGGTAGGAAGAAGTTTACCAAACACCAGATGTCATGCTGTTTGAATCTTCCAGACACCAGAGTCATTAGCTAAACAGACTTGTTTTATTTATAAAATACCCAGCCTCTGGCATTCTGTTAGAGTAACACATAACTGACAAAGGCAGGGGTGGAGCAGGAAGTGCTATTACAGGAGACAGAAGACGTTGGGTTTCAGAGCTGACTCTGTGATCTCAAGCAATCACTTAGTCTTTATAGTCCTCAGTTTTCTCATCTGTCAGTTTAAATTTGAATCCTTACAACCTCTTAATCAGTAGCTATTAGTGATATGAAATCTGTATGAGGAAAGTTATAAAACACTCCTGAAAGAGACAAAAGTAGACTTTTAAACATCTATGAGAGACTTTCCAATGACTCAATTTCGTAAAGATAACAGTGCCCCTGTATCAGTCTATTTTCTGTTACTGTAGTAAAATACCAGAGGTAAGGGGATATAAAATAAGAGGGTTTTTAACTCAGAGTTTGGGAGGTTGAAAAGTACAAGGTTGGGTGGCTCCATCTGTTCCGCAGGATCTCACAGCATGTGCATCACTATGGTGGTTCCACATGGTAACATGCGAAACCAGACTCACTCGGGGGCCAGCCTTGCTCGCTTTACAAAAACTCACTTGAGAACTAACCCACTCTGCAAGAGGAGCAGTAGCCCTTGATGTGCCTGTGACCTAACCACCTTCCAGGAGGCCTCACCGTTTTTTTTTTTTTTGGTACTGGGGATTGAACCCAGGGGCACTCGACCACTGAGCCACATCCCCAGCCCTATTTTGTATTTTATTTAGAGACAGGGTCTCACTGAGTTGCTTAGGGCCTCGCTAAGTTGCTGAGGCTGGCTTTGAACTCGCGATCCTCCTGCCTCAGCCTCCCAAGTGCTGGGATTACAGGCGTGCCCTACCGCGCCCGGCGAGGCCTCACCTTTTAAAAGCTTCACCACCTCCCATCGTGGCGCGCTGAGGACCAAGCTTCCAGCACATGAGCGTCCGGGGCATACACTCGACCAAATTCAAACCTGAGCATCGGCCAAAGTTGATTTATGAATGCAGCACACTCCAAGTACCCTGGGCCATTTGTGCTGTTATAACAAAATACCTTAGACTAAATCGTTTATAAAGAACAGAACTCTTTTCTCACAGTCTTGAAGACTCAGACGTCCAAGATCAAGGAGCCGGCAGTTGCTGACCGACCAGGTCTGTTCTCTACTCCTGAGATGCCACCTTGTCGCTGCAACCCAGGCAGGATGAATGCTCTGTGCTCACATGAGGTCAGCACACACCCTTCAACCTCAAGTCATTTTACTTTTTTACTTTTTGGGGTACTGGGGATTGAATCCAGGGTGCTCTACAACTGAACTGCATCCCCAGCCCTTTATATTTTTCATCTTGGGACAGTGTCTCACTAAATTGCTGAGGCTGGCTTTGGATTAGTGATCCTCCTGCCTCAGCCTCCTGAGTAGCTGGGATCAGAGGTGTGTACCACCACACCTGCCTCAAACCCTTCTGTAAGGGAGCTAATCCCTTTCATGAGGAAAGAGCCCGCATGGCTTAATCACCCCCAAGGTAACACCTCCTAATATTGTTGCAGTGGATGAAGTTTCAACATGAATTTTGGAGGAGACACAATCATTCAAACCATAGCAACAAGTCAAATCAACATCAGTTTTTACAGAGCTAAATAACTTGATGATAAAGTTCATGTGGAAGAATAGACAAATGGGAATACCCAGAAATGCCCTAAAAATAGAAGAAGCAAAGGGTAGGGGTAACCCCAAGAGACAACCCCAAAAGTATCAAAATATATTTTAAAACCTCTACAATTAAAACCATGGTTTTAGCATATGAACCAATTAAGCCAGAAATAGACTTAAGAACAAATGGAAATATAGTATGTGATAAAGGCGTTACCTCAAATCGGTGGGGAAAAATAGGCACTGTTTCATAATTAATGCTGACAACTGTGGAAACTGATGAAACTGAATTAATTTCTTATTCTATATGAGACGCTGGACTCTGTGATCTCAGCAAAGCTCTCTGAAGACCATAGGGGGCGTCCTGGGGCAGGAATGGCCCTTAGATGCCACACTTTGGGGTGAGAAGCCTTAGCCTTTATATTGCATGACAACCAAAGTATTAGGAATCTAAATACAAGTAATGAAAATATAAAAAAAAAAACTAAGAAAACATGGATGGATTTCTTAAGAGTGGTGAAACACTTCTCTGATCATGACTCAATTTAGGAAAAAAAATTGGTGAACTCAACTGCATAGAAAAATGTCATAGAAAAAAGACAAATGAAGTGAAAATGATAATAGGAAAATATTTGCAATATATCCCATAAAGGGTTCATAATGGCATGTAAAAGGGCTTCTAAAAGGGAGAAAAAACAAAAAGTATAGGTAAGCAGGCAAACCACACCAACAGCCAGTTCACACTCAAACAAAATGCTCTTGCTCATTTGAAAATGTTTATTTGCTCAGAATAAGAAAAATGAAAATCACAGCTAAATTGGGGACCCATTTATCACCTATAAAGTGATAACCATCCAAAGTTAGACAACCCGAGTTGGTGACATGACTGTGGGGAAGCAGGCACACACGTGTGACTGGTGGGTGTGCAAAAATGCTAAGATGTCTGGCAAGCTCTAGCAAAATTATGCTCATGTTTACTCTTCGACCTAGCAATGTTGTTTTTCCTTAACATAGCAATTCTGTTCTCCTGAGACATGTGCAGAAGTAAATTTAAAAAAGTAAAAATAAAAGGAAACAGAATACAAAGTTATGCACGAGGGTCATCACTGCCGGATTCTTTGTAACAGCAAAAAGTGGACATAATCCAAAAGCTCTCAACAGGGGGTACGGGGTATCCCCGTACTGCATGCTCTTCAGGTACATTGTTGAGGGATGAAATGGATGATTCAGTCACTTTCTCACCCTATAATGAAATACTTGAGACAATTAACTTATTTTTTAAAATAAATGTTTCCTCTTTTTTTATAACTTTATTTTTTTATCTATTTGGTGCTGAGCATTGAACCCCGTGCCTCACACGTGCCAGGCAAGTGCTCTAACACTGAGCCACAACTCCAGCCTGAGACAATTAACTCATCAAGAAAGAGTTTTATTTTGGCCCACAGTTTTGGAGGTTGGGCCACGGTCAATGGGCCGCTCTGTCTGGGCTTGTGGTGAGGAGGTGCATCATGACGGGAGCTTGTGGTGAAACAAAACCACAACTCACCTCATTGCCAGGAAGCAAGGTGAAGGAAGGCTGGATAGGTGGGGACCCAAAAACCCACAGAGGTGTTGCCTCAATGAACTAAGGACCTCCTGGGGCCCTGCCTCCAGAGGTCCCACCATCCCCAAGAGCACCACCAGGGACCACACTCTGAACACATGTGCCCTGGGAGACGTTGACCATCCAACTACAGTGCCAAGCAGAGTGTTGGCAGCATGCTGACTTTGATTAAGAAAGGGTAGAAACACAACACGTGCACATTTATATACGTATGTGTATTCACCTATATTTAAACACCTTTACTTCCACATTTTAAAATGGAAAGATAAATGGAGAATTAATAAAAATGGTCATGTAGGGCTGGGGATGTAGCTCAGTTGGTAGAGTGCTTGCCTTGCAAGCACAAGGCCCTGGGTTCAATCCCCAGCACCGCAAAAATAAATAAATAAATAAATAAATAAATAAATAAAGGTTACCTATAAGGGAAGGGAAGAAATGGGGTAGAAAAGTTAGGAATGGAAGCTGGATTTCTTTGAAAGTATCAGTTTTCATATATTTATTAAATGTTCTTTTTAATATTTAATGTTCTTAATGATTTAAAAACCACTTCAGCAAAATCTGTGTTAGGAAACAGTTCATTGTTTATGAACATTATATTTATTTTAACAAAATGAAAAGCGTTTTACTTAAATGTCTTTAACAATTTTAAAACAAAATTTAGTCAAAAGAGAAAAAAAGTAATTCCTGAATATTGAAAAATAAATGAGCTTAAATGTGTGTCAAACTGGCGCATGAAGTTAGCGCTGCCACGTGCCACTCAGGCGTCCTCCAGGATTGGGGCGGGAACCCGGGGCTGGAGGTGGTGCTGACGCGGGGGCAGGGCGCTCTGACCCTACTGGGCTGCTCCTCGGCTGGGGAGGCCGCTTGGCGTGCTGTGCTAGGGCGGCCGGCACCAACCCTGGTCAAGGCAGGTAGGAAGTCACCTTCTCTTGCCTCAGCTCTGAAGGGCCCCCCAGCTTCAGCGCTTCCCAGAGCGAATGGAGAGGCCTTTGTTGGGACTGCATTGCAGCCCGACTTTTCCTTTTTTGGTCCCTTTTCTTCTACAGGTGTTGATCTCTCTGTCAAATTTCCTGCACCCCAAACTTCATCTCAGAATATACTTTTAGGAGAGCCCAACTTCAAAGTTGGTGTTGAGAGTATTTTTAAAAAGCAGTTACGAGCCAGCTGTGGTGCACACCAGTGATCCCAATGACTCTGGAGGCTGAGACAGGAGGATTGCAAGTTTGAGGCCACCCACAGCAAATTTAGGAGGATCTCAGCAACTTAGTGAGACCCTCTCTCAAAATAAAAATTAAAAAGGATTGGGGATGTAGCTCAGTGATATAGCACCCTTATGCTCAATTCCCCAGTGACAAAAAATTAAAAAATTAAAAAGCAGTCATGATAATGGGATTTTCATGTTGGATCATCTGCTTCCAGGTTAGTAATGAGAATATAATTACTAATGGCAGAAGCAACACGGTCCCCGCTGCCATTGCAATGTGATGGTTAAAACTTTCACTATCAGTGAACAAGCAAAGAAAAATAAATAAAAATAAAAAGGGCTGGGGATGTGGTTCAGTGGTTAAGCGCCTCTGGGTTCAATCCCTGGTAGCAAAACAAATAAAGAAAAACAAAACAAAACAACCCCAAAACCTAAGCTTGAAAACCGAAGGACTTCCTTGGTAAGAATTAGATTCTCATCTTCTGTAACTGGAGAGTGGAAGAAGTTGAGGATCAGATCCAGCACTTAAGAACAAGTCCAGCAGAACTTTGTCAATAGCGGCAAGTCTGCTCTGCCAGGAACAGGATGCTGGTCAGAAAAAGTGAGCCCTTAGCACTTGGGGTGCAGATACCTGGATTCATGCACCCCTCATCTTTTTGCTTTGGTGCTGAGGATCAGGTCCAGACGCACTTTACCACTGAGCTACAGACCCACGCCTTTTTTTTTTTTTTTTTTGTGGTGCTGGGGCCTTGAACCCAGGGCCTTGTGCTTGACAGGCAAGCACTCTACCAACTGAGCTACATCCCCAGCCCTCCCATGCCCACGCCTTTTTAAAAAATGTTTTTTTTATTAGTGCATTGCAGTTGTACACAGTAGCAGGGCACATTTTGACATACATGCATGGAATATAATTTGCTCCATGTCAGTCCCCAGTGCTTCCTCTTTCCCTCTTCTCCCTCCCACTGCTCCCTTCCTCTACTCTCCCAGTATTCCTTCTATTTATTTATGGTTTTTTAGTTGGTGCTTTACGGATATGCATAAAGGTGGAACTCACCCTGGTATATTCATATACCTACATAGCATAATTTTTGTCGGTTTCATTCCGCATTTCCTCCCGTTTCCGATCCCTCCTCCCTTCTCCTCAGTCTCTTTCCTCTACTTCCCTTCTGATCTTCCCTCTGTTTTGGAAGGATCTGTCCCCCACCCACCTTTCTCCTTACTTTGTTCTAACTTCTGCATATGAGAGAAAGCATTTGACCCTTGACTTCCTCAGTCTGGCTTATTTCGCTTAGCATGATGTTCTTCAGTTCTACCCATTCGCCAGAAAAGGTCATCATTTCATCCTTCTTTATGTCTGGGTATGTTACCACATTTTCTTTATCCATCCATCTGTTGACAGACACGGGGTCGGTTCCCTAACTGGCTGTCGTGAGTTGCCCTGCTCTGGACATTGCTGTGCCTGGATCACTTACTGTGGATTTTAGTTCCTGTGGCTACATGAGGAGGAGTGGCATATCTAGGTCACATGGTGGTTTCGTTCCTAGTCTTTTGAGGACTCTCCAATCTGCTTTCCAGAGTGGTTGCACTAATTTGCAGTCCCACCAACAAAGTATGAGCGAACCTTTCCTCCCACATGCTCATGAGCATTTGTTATTTGTATTCCTGATGACTGCCATTCTAACCGGAGTGACATGAATCACAATGTAGTTTCAATTTGCTTTTCCTTCACTGTCAGGGATGTTGAACATATTTTCATTTATTTGTTGGTCATTTATTTCTTCTTTTGAGAAATGTCTGTTTAGTTCTTTTGCCCAATTCTGATTGGGGTGTCTTCTTGGTGTTACATGGTTTGAGTTCTTTATGTACTCTGGACATTAACACCCTGTCAGAGAAGCGGCTGGCAAAGATTTCATCCCTTTCTGTAGGCGCTCTTCCTTTCCTTTGTGGTGCAGAAGGAAAAGATTAGGGGCTCATCTTGGAAAGGCTGGGGTCCTGCAGTGGGGAGGCCTCTGGGTCATCTTCAAGCAAGCAAAGAGCTTACCCAATGGGGGAGGGATGATTTTTTTATGCTCAGAGTTCAGGGAACTTTGGGAATTAAAGACTGTAGGGTGCATAAGCTGGGTACAGTGATAGTTTAGTGACAGAGGCACATGAGCACTTACAGCAGCACAGTTCACAACAGCCACGTATGGAACCAACCCTGGCCAGTCATTCTGATGCCCACTTACTGATTCTTGGTCTTATTTCTTGAGCCTCCAGGCTGTTGTTCAGAAAGCTAGGGCCTGTGCCAACCTCACAGAGTGTTGAGTCTGTTTTCCCCTAGCAGTCACAGTCTTGCTGGTCTAATTCCTCGGGCTCTGATCCACTCTGAGTTGACTTCACGCTGGGCGAGAGATGGGAATCTACTTTCCTTCTTCTCCATATGGATCTCCAGTTTTCCCAGCATCATCTGTTAAAAAGGCTATCTTTTCTCCAACATGTATTTTGGCCACCTTTGTCAAGTATCAGAGGACTGTATCAACGTGGGTTTGTCTCTGCATTTTCCCTTCTATTCCGTTGGTCTTCATGTCTATTTTGATGTCAACACCATGCTGTTTTTGTCACTGTCCCCCTGTAGTATGATTGGAGATTGGGTACTGTGAGGCTTCCAGCATTACTCTTCTTGTTCAGTATTGCATGGGCTATTCTGGGTCTTCTATTCTACCAAATGAATTTTAGGACTGTTTTTTTCTAGTTCTGTGAAGAATGTCATTGGTATTTTGATAGTGATGGTATTGACTCAGTATAATGCTTTTAGTAATATCCCAGCCCTTTTAAACTTTGAGACAGAGATCACTGAAAACTAACTAACTAGCAACCTGGCAGAGTGGGACTAGGTGGCCATGTACCTCAAGTCACTGCTCAGCCAGGATTTCCCATCATGGGCGAGGTGTGTTCTACCAGACCCATCATGTCAGAGTGTGAAGTGGACTCAGCAGAAGTTCACTGTGAGATGAAAACTGACCTCATCCAGGGTTGAGGTCAAGTAGAACCAGAGGGTGCAAAGCAGCTGAGCGACCCACCTCCTTGGCTCGACCCCACATTATCTGCTATTTCAAACACTTAGGTATTCACCAACCGACACTGCTATTTATTGTGTGCCTTTGTGGCCTTTTACAATGTCTTTTGAATGCCTTTTCCCACTCCTTTGATTGTTGAATTTCTAGTTATGTTTTTATTATTATTTTTTATTTATTATTATTTTTTATTACTCATAGTACCCAAATTGGATACAACCTTCATTTCTCTGGCTGAACATGAAGTAGGGTCACACTGTTTGGTAATCATACATATACATAGGGGGATGATGTTTGTCTCATTCCACTATCTTTCCTTCCTCCTGCCCCCTCTCATTTCCCTCTACACAATCCATCCTTCCTCCATTCTTCCCTTATTCCCTACCCCAACCTCCCGTTACATATCATCATCCATTTATCAGAGAAAACATTTGGCCTTTGGTTTTTTAGGATTGGATTATCTCAATTAGCATAATATTCTCCAAGTCCATCAATTTACCAGCAAATGTCATAATTTTATTCTTCTTTATGGCTCAATAATATTCCATTGTGGATATATACCACAGTTTCTTTATCCATTCATCTATTGAAGGGCATCTAGGTTGGTTTCACAATCTGGCTATTGTGAATTGAGCTGCTATAAACATTGATGTGGCTGCATCACTGTAGTAATGTGATTTTAAGTCCTTTGGGTATAGGCCAAGGAATGGGATAGCTGGATCAAACTTGGTTCCATTCCAAGTTCTCTAAGGAGTCTCCATACTGCTTTCCAGAGTGGCTGCACCAATTTGCAATCCTACCAGAAATGTATGAGAGTACCTTTTCCCCCACATCCTCGCCAACACCTATGGTTGCTCATATTCTTGATAATAGCCATTCTAATTGGGGTGAGAGGAAATCTTACGGTAGTTTTGATTTGCATTTCTCTTATTACTAGAGATGTTGAAGATTTTTTCATATATCTGTTGATTGCTTGTAGATCTTCTTCTGTGAGGTGTCTGCTCATTTTCTTAGCCCATTTATTGATTGGGTTATTTGTATTCTTGGTGTAAAGTTTTATGAGTTCTTTATAAATTCTGGAGATTAGTGCTCTATCTGAAGTGCGTGTGGTAAAGATTTTCTCCTACTCTGTAGTCTAGTCATGTTTGGACTGTGGATTTTCACTCTGCTATCTTCTATCATATAATTTATTATTATGAGCTTTGGATCATCTGATGCAGGCATGTTAAAATGCAGAGGATGACAGAGGACCCGAGCATTTTACTTGATACCTGCTTCCAGGTTAGCATCAACCCACTAACCAATATATTCAAATGCAGTTGTTTATCTACAAATGGAACCACTTAACTGTAATATCATTCATCCCAAATTTCTCGTATTTACCTCTAAGGATGGCTTATTTCTAAAATAAAGAGAAAAAAAAAAAAAGAGATACTGTGTTTTCCCCATCTCTGCATTATGACGAATGGATAGTATAATTGACAGAAATCAAACTATTTTTTGGATTAAAAAGAAAACAGTAACCAATTGACTCACATGATTGAAAAGTGAGGTAGAAAATGGCTTCAGGCATGTCTAGATCCAGGACTCAAATGATGGCATTGTTATACTCCCCCAAAAGATTCTCAAGTGCCATCAGGAGAGAGAGTCAGCCCCCCCCCAATCCCCCTCCCTACAGCCCCACCCTAATCCTATAAATGCTGGCAACAAAAGAACTAACACACAATTCCCCGGCACACCACTTTTAGGTGTAAGGGAGGTTGTCTCTGGCCAGCTAAAATAAAGGCTTCTTTTGGCTTTACGTGACTGGCTTGGATGACCTTATTTTCTTCAGGTACAACATTTGGAGGCCCCAGCGAGATCTGATTTCTTAAGCCCTCACGCCTAAATTGGCCTCCCGTGATGGTTGCCTGAGTAGTGGGGAGCTCCTGAGAGACATGCCTCAGCCTCACTCTTGGGGGGACCCCAGCCCATCTTCAGGATGCTCTTCTGGACAAAGCCACCTGGTATCCTATCTGTTTCAGTGAGTCAGCTATCTGTATCTGGGGGACATGGTTAGACTGGACACGGTCGCTAATACCAGTCCCAGGTCAGGGTGAGACATTGCTCCTGTACCCTGGTAGGCCTCTCGTGAGGCCTAGTCTGATGGACCCCCTCTGTGGGGTCCAGTCTGGTGGCACTAGTCTGCTCAGGCTCCATGTGGGGGTCTGGGCCGGGTTCGCTTGGCCGCCGCATGGCTGCAGTGTAGCTGCCACCAGGGGCTGGGTCTGCTTGACCTCCGTGCAGAGTCTGGTGGGCCTGCACGTGGGCCATAATCTGGTCATTGTCTATCTGTTTGCACTTGTCAGTCTGGTTCATGGTCATTTATGTTTTTTGTGTTTTTGCTTTGCTTTATGTTGCATGTCTCTCCAGGACAGTCTACTATGGGACAGAGTCAGTCAACCACGTGCCCCACTGTTCTAACTTGTTTTCTAGATAATTTTCAGAACTTCCAAGAACATGCTGCTGACTACAGAGCTTCTGTTAATGGATTTAACTTAAAAAAGTTTTGTGAATTGGAGTGGCCCACTTTCGAAGTTGGTTGACCCCCTCAGGGAACAACCGACCTCCCTACCGCCCTCAGGGTCCAAGAGGTCATCTCTGGGCAGCCAGGTTATCCTGACTGGGTACCCTATATTGAAAACTTGGATTGACATATTAACTGATAAGCTGAAATAGCTTAAGCATTACCTTTCAGATTCTGCTTCCTCTAGTTTGGGAACTAGGAGATGCTGCAACATTCTGATGACAAAGGCCAGATCAGATGTAAAACTCCACAAACCCCCTGTGCTGGACACCCCAGAGGAGGAAGATCCTTTTCTCCCTAGCCCTCCACCCTACCATACCCCTCCGCCAGTCCCTTCAGCACCCCCCTTTACCAGTGACTTATGTAATTGGAAGAACCAGAACCCATTTCTCTGATGAGCCACAAGGGCTCATATCCCTTTTAGAGTCTGTTTTCTTCACCCATCAACCCACCTGAGATGACTCTCAACAGCTACTGCAGACCCTGTCCCTTTCTTTCTGGAGGGCAAAAATTGGGCACCCATTGGCCTCTTAAATGTAGATAATGCAGCTGCCATTCTTCAAGACTCAGGTAAGAGGTTCCCGGCTTAGGCAATTCGCAATCACCTGCTCTATGCAGAGCAGGCATATTGGACTCTGCCAAAGCCATTTCCTACTTTGTTGTCTTAGATTCCAGCTGCTGCTTGGTTTACTGTGTTGAAATATGGACCTTTATATGTTGAATCCTTGCAGCACTAAAATTTGGTTTGTTATTGAACTTTGTGAGACAATTCGAGTAAAACAGCTTGATCTTGAAAATTATGAATTATTTTCTTCTACTCCTAAAGACTTTCTGGTTTCTATCAGTGACAGATATCCCACAAATAAATGGATTAAGCTGGGTACTTTCCATGGTAGAGATGAGCAGAATGTCCAGAATTTCCCTTCAGATGAACAGAGGTATGCTAAATATATAAAGATGTTCAAGTACATAAAGGTCAAGCTGGTATCACATTTTGGGTCAAAGCACTTTTGTCCATTAAGCCTTATAAGGGTATTTGGCACTAGCAAGGTGGAAAAATATGAAGAAATTGATGATTCCCAGTATCAGTCAGATAACCTTTTAGGTTTTTGAAGCTGCAAACACTACAAGGTTTAAGTGGTCTGTGCCTGAAGCTCAGCAGTGTGGGTCAGAAAAACGAAAAAGAGTCTTTTATTTGAACTCCAGCAAAAGTAAATTGTAAGGTGCTTTACTAAAATAATTAATGGCCATGTAATTTTTCCAGGACTCTTTTTTTGAATTTTTGAGCTCATGACTTTTGATCAGTCCTATTTTTATTTAACTCAAGTTTTGGAACATCTGTTACATTGCAATGGAGATAAAAAGCTACAAGGCCTTTTTGCGTTATGTGTGTATCGTGTTGTCTTGTGTGATATCGAATTGACATAAAGAGCACTCAATTAAAATGTAAAATGGATCCAGATACCTTTAATTCACATGATTTAAAAGGTTCAATTTCAATTGGGTAAAGAGACGAAGGTACTTACCTCACAAGTCCCTAGGCAGTCAAAATAAAATGTTGATGTCTATAAAATGTCTAATATCAATTTTTTTAAGGACTTTTCTTCCGCAGGAAAGAGATGGCAAATACTACTTGCCTGATCTTGTTTTTTACAGTAAAATAAGCAAATTAGATTTGATACATACAAAAATTACTCAAATGTGTGTGTTAGAGACATCTGGTTAAACATTATTGGTGCTTTCATGGATTGGTAAATAAAAAGTGTTTAAAATTGCTTTGTGTCACTACTAAAACAAGGTTACTAAGATATACAAAGGAATCCAAAAGTTTCAACTGTGAAAGTACTATAAATAACACAAATATTTCATCTTATTAAAATGGAATGATTTATCTAAATTCAGAAATTTCATAGTTGTTTTAGAATATGAACAAAAAGAAGCCCCCAGAAAGAAAGGAGACATATTTACTCACTGAGTCCTGCCACTGGAGAGGCCTCCTGGGGTTTGTGTGTGTGAGTGTGTATGTGTGTGTTTGTGTATGGTGCTGGGGATTGAACCCAGGGCCTTGTGCTTGGGAGGCAAGCACTCTACCAACTGAGCTATATCCCTAGCAGATTGGAAAGGAAAAATAGAAGGTTCTAGGTATGAAAATATATTCAGTAAAAGGAAAAAAGAAAATGTTTCTGGGTAAGAAAGTCTGTGTGTAAGTAAAGGGCAAATTCCAACAAGTTTTTGTGTAACTAAGGGGTTATATGTATGTGAGACCATCAATTAGAAACTGTTTAAGGTTTTTCCCTAAGGTCAAATATTAATGGGCTGATATAAACGAAAGTGTAATCAGTATGTTAAAATGACAAGCATTTCTTTAAAACACTAATTTACTCTTAACATTGTGTCTGTTCAGTTTTGTTCTTTGAAGCAATTGGTCTTGGAGATTGGGGTTTATACTATTGTGGTTAAATAACTGGTGGGGTACTGTGCTACATTGCAGAGCCTAGGTTTTTCTCGAAAAACTAGGTTTGGTTGCTCTTCTTTAATGTGTCTATGCCTTCCAGGTGCACAAGTCTTTAGAGCAGAGGATTTGCTGGGCTGATGTTCTCTGAACTAGGCTTGTCTGTGCTGGTAATTTATAAGAATAACAAATTTTATTGGGGACTTAATTTTTATCATTTAATGTTCTATAACAGAACCTGCTAAATTTGTTACTTTTTACAGAGATCAAAATTTAAATGCAAATGTATTCAAAGTTAGTGAGAGCCTGATTTTTTAAAGGTTAATATTGTGAAACATAAAAACATTTGGTCACTTTGCCACACAAAAGGAAATTTAGAACCCCTCAGCATTTCCTTGATTTGTTTTAAATGTAATATATTGTGTTAACTACCATTCACATAGACTCAGGAAACAATGCATGTAAACTCTGTCAAATGATGTTCAAAGAGGAGGAAAAGATCAACTTCAGAACTAGAACGCTTTATCTAAGATTTGTAAAAAGCCCTAACTTATCTGAAGTGGGGGTCTGCCTCCCACCCTGCTACAAGTCAGAATGTCTCCAAAATAAGTCAGCTTTCAGCTCATTTAAAGTTATATTCAAAAGATTGTTTGCTATAAAATTGCTGTGATCTCAAACAAGGAATATAATATATAACTCAGGCAGAATTTAAGATGGCTATTACACAAATTAGATATGTTTTTACTGTTGTTAATTCTTTTTTGTATTTTTCCTTGTAAGCTCTATAGCTGATGCCTGATTAATGTTTTGAAGAAGTACTGCTTCGGGAAATTAGTTTGAGATACTAAGCCATCACCTATAGAGCAGATAAGATAATAACAAACCCCAGTTAGATAAAAGGGAGTAAATAATTGCAAAATTATAGACATTGAAGTTAAAGTCCAATACTCTTACTTTGTGATTGGTGAGACTGGCTTGCTGAATATTTAAGATCAAACTTAGAGATCAAGATTAACACAGGAGGGCCAAGAAAACCAGTTTTGGCTCTTGTCCTCAGAGTCAGTCTGAATCCAGGGAACAAGAGAGCTTCTCTAAGGAGCTTTGCAATCTGGGTCACACGACCTCCTGATCAGGGAGATTGATGAGACTCACTAGAGGATAAAAAGCCAATTAGTGCACCTGCTACGGAGGAGGGTCATTGCAAAAGGGAGAAACATCCCTAATGCTTCCAAGGGAAACCACCTCATCAAGGACTGACCCTACCTAGCAAATGGCACTGAAAGAGCTAAGAAGCTACTCTCAAATTCCCCACGAGTGACCCCTGTGGGAACTCGGCTGACTCTTAAGAGACAGGAACAGGTCAATTTGAGAAGCTTGATTTTGAACACGAAGCAAAACAGTTAAAACCAAACCATAGACATTCTTGGGCATTTAAAAGAAATAATAGTTTAATGTAACTTAAGATGCACTTGTGTTAGCCCCTAGAATAGGACTGGAGGCAACAAAAGAGAGATTCTTAGGCAAATGTACCTGATAACTATGGAAGGAAACTGCCAGAGTTAGAAATTTTTAGTCAGTTTAAGGCCTACGGATCTTCCTGAGCTGCACAGGTAGGCTTAATCTATGTTCGATGGTATGATTATCTAGCCCTAAATAACAGAAATATAGAGCTCTCTACTAAACACAAGTTACATGAATAAAAGGATATTTTACAAAAATCAGATGACATTAAGTAGCCTAACTATATTTTCTGGGGACATTAATAACATTATGAATTAAAAGTTGTGTTTCCATTCTTGATCACTCTGCCAATGTTAAAGTTCCCAAATAAAGGCCTCAACCTTTCCAGCCTTGATAGGCCTTGTTATGGGAACAACTTCTCAGTTCTTCCACCCGGTGAGAGATTGACTTCTATCACGTTCATGATATTCATTGACATGTTCCAGATGCTGCAACATTTACTCTGTATTAATCTCATTTCGGTACTCATGTCTTTTTGTTTCTCTCTCATAGAAGCACCTACTCCACATGACTTTACAACCTGCTCTTCCCAAACAGACATCTACCCAGGACCCCTCATTGACCAGATTTCTAAGAGGAACTTCAAACTGCTTCCCCCACTCCACCCCCTTCCAGCTCAAAGCAGCCAGAGTGATTGTCACCCCCTCTCCTTATAGCAGTGAAAAGTTCCTAATTCAGGACAGGCAGCTAGTGTAGAATAAGGAATCTGATCAAATTGAGGAATGGAAGTCCTCAGAGTCTGGGAAGTTGGAGACTGAAAAACCACTAGTTTCCTGAACAAGGATTTGTTAGTGTTGATAAGACAGACCAGTGGGGAATGTTATACTCCCCAAAAAGATTCTTGAGTGCCATCAGGAGAGAGACAGTGAGCCCCACCCTAATCCCTCCCCTCCCTATAACCCCACCCTAATCCCTTCCCGTGCCCTATAAATGCTGGCAACAAAAGAATTAACACACAATTCCCCGGCATACCACTTGTAGGTGTAAGGGTGGTCCTCGCTGGCCAGCTAAAATAAAGGCTTCTTTTGGCTTTACGTGACTGGCTTGGATGACCTTATTTTCTTTGGGTACAACAGCATCAAACTTCAGTTTCACTTTTACCTCTTGGTTCTTTGATTCCTCCAAGCTCTCTCCACATGGTGACTCAATGGCTACTAGGAACTGGGGCTGACCATCTTCTCTCTTTGAATCCTCCCGGGGGAAAGAAAAGCATGCTCCTTTACTTACTGCTCTGGCAAAACATTCCGGATTAGCTCTGATTACACTGATCTGTGACCCACATTTTTTCATGACTCAATCACTGTTGCCAGGGGTATGGAAAGCACTACCTGGCCAAGACTGGATCCAAAGTGGAATGAAGTGATCCAGTACACATGGACTAAGAGTATACTGCAGGGATTCCCTCTTAGAAAACGGGAGTGCTGAAACCAGGGAGAACAGATGGCAGGGGAAAACAACCGGTGTCCACCACTTCCTCCTCCCCTGTGGTGGGCGTCAGCTCTATGCCTAAGCAGGTTTTTAGTTATACACCAGGGTACTGGCTTTAATATTACCTAATTACTACTGGAAAGACTTGCTTAAGATAAATCATTTTGATATAAAATTATTACTTTGGGTAGACATCGTCCACTATTTAATTAACTTATAGCTAAGCAGTGGCAATCTCTGGTGTGTTTCAAATCAGACTGAACTGGGTTCAAATCCTGGTCCAGTTCTTTACTAGTTGTATGGTCTTAGTTAGGTAGCTCAACCTTTAAGTATCAGTTTCAAGAACATCATCACCTTCACAGGGTTGCTATGAGGATCACTGAAAATTTGCATGAAGTCAGGCATGATGGCAGAGGCCTGCAGCTGCCAGAACTTCTAGACTGTTGTTCTTGTCTGTAATGCGAAATTCCAAAATTCTGACTACCACAACTTACTTAAGAAAATTTAACAATAATTACATTAAAACTTCAGATTTGTTCTTATATTCCAGAATTTCACATTTATAATGGTGATATTTTGCTTGGGCCATAGGCCAAATATTCATTTTAAAACTAAGCTATTCAAGCCGGGTGTGAAGCTATTCAAGCCGGGTGCGATGGCCCACGCCTGTAATTCCCTGGCTCCGGAGGCTGAGGCAGGACCATTGCAAGTTCCAGACTCGTCTCAGCAACTTAGTGAGGCCCTAAGCAACTTAGTGAGACTCTAGTTCAAAAAACAAAACAAAACAAAGAAACTGTTATTCAAGCCTTTGGCTCAGTGTTCAGGACTCCTCTAAACTAGAACCTTATTAATGATTTCTTTATAAAAATAGGAAAGAAAAGAAGTACTTTCCTTCACCCTTGCCTTCAGCACAGACATTTCCCAGTCTCCACTGCCTGATGTGAGCTTTTATGTAACTCACTGCGCAAGCCTGGCCCTCGCTGCGGGTTTCCTTCCGAACTCCAGCTCTCCGCTGCCTCCCCTCGGTGTTAAGTTCCTTCTGCTCCGACCTCGCTGGCGCCTTGCGGGGCCAGGAAGCGCTCTTTGCAGGTGATGATGACCATGCCCGTGGGAGGAAGCGCCCCAATCACTAGGAAGTGAAGGGAGCTTTTTGATTCCCACCTTTCGCGGTTTTTAGAATGCATCGTTAATCGAGAAAATTCTTCCACTTCAAGGTCCCCGGCCGGTCCACGCGCGCGCCTTAGTTTTACATTTTAAACTGTAAAATAAATGCAGAGGCGATTTCGGAAAATCCACCGAACACAGACCACCCCGCGCACCCCGGTCCGCACAGCGATCTGTCCTCTGCACTGAATCCCGCCCTTGGGCGCTCTCGTCCCGCACCTCGCAGAGCCCACTCCAGCGCGCAGCCCGCAGCGCGGCGCGCGGGAGGCGCGGTCTCGCGGGGCGCCGTAGCCATGGTGACGCGAGGCCGCGCGGGCGAGCGGTGAGTGGGGCCCGCGGGCTGGTGGGTGCTGGGGTCGCCGTGGGTGGGCGGGCGTCGCCTCCCGGCTGCTAAGGGCCGGGCGGTGGCTGCGGCCGCGGCGCCTTGGCCTCTGCGCGGTGCGGGCTCTGCGCACCCCTGCCCCGCGCAGCCCGTGGGCGTCCGGCGGCAGCTGCAGGCCACCCGGGCCAGAAGCGCGGCGCCCCTTCCGCGGGACCTGCGGGTTGGCGGCGGGGCTGCCACGCTGCATCCCGCGTCGCAGGCCTCGGTCGACCCAGGTGCACACAGCTGCGCGTGCGGGGCCTGCTCGCGCTGCGGCTCCGAATCCTGGAGAGACGACGACTGCGACTTCTTTTTTAAAAGAGAGAATTCAGTTGACTTAAAAGACCCCTGGGGACCCCCTCTGTCACAACTTCAGACCGCCCCGTCGCCTCCTGTCCGGTCTTCTTGCCAGTGCGGTGACCTGGATTCCCCCTCCGCTCCGGGACGCGCAGTCCCCTCTCGGGGAAGCGCGCCAGGGACTCTCCCCGCGTCTGCTGGGGAAGGCCGTGCTCCTCTCCGCCGCCCTTTGCTTTCTGCCCCTCGTCCTCCGTCATTGCTCCTGCCCTTGTGTCTTCCCCGCAGACTGTGGAGGCCTGTTGGGCAGGAACCATGACCTTTGTGATTGTCTATTATCGGTGCCTTAGCAGCTTCAAAAGGGCGCAGAGCGTAGGTAAAGAGAAAAGGTGCCACGCTTGTCGCCCCTGCCCCGTTCATTCACTGAGGCCTCATTTCAGAAAAGTTGCATCATGAGAACACCAAGACACCGTCAGGATTAAGGTCTGCCCTCGTGCTTTCACAGTGCTAGCCTTCCCTGTCCCTCCAGTGCTCACATTCTCTGCGAGACCTGTTACATGCAGCAGGGTTGCAGTCTGGTTACCTATTATTTCTTGGGTCGGCAAAGAAATCTACTTTCGTCTATTATTCATTTAGTTTCTTATTAATTATTTGGATAGAAAGAATACAAATGTTCAATTGGTTTTAAAGGTTAGCTCAATCTACAATTGACTCTTCAGCTGGTATTTAATTTCCTAGGTTCAAATGCTTAGGTTCTTAGACAACTTCTCTGATTCTCCTTGAGATGGTGCTCTGGGTATATGGATGCTTGTGGTGGTTCAGGAAACCGATTTTGGAGAAGTGGTTGCCGTATCGCGCTCTGGGGCCGCGTTCCGGGTCAGTGGGTTTCTTGCGGGAGGTGTTCTTGGTTATATGTAACCTGTAGTTCCTTCCGCGCTCAGGCTGCACCTGGCTCCTGTGGTGCCTCCCCGAAGCCCTGGCTGGAGTGTTTTCTTCACAGCCCTCCCTCAAACTTTTCGGTCTCAGGACTCCACCATCCTCTTAAATATTAGTGATCTCTAAGAGCTTTCCTTTTGTGGGTTCTATTTATCATAAGTATTAGAAATTTGTACAATTAGAAATTGAACCAAGAATCTAAAAAATATTTTTTACAAACAACAAAATAAACTCATATGTTAACGTAAATTACATAATTTGTACAAAAAAAACTTTTCTAAAAAATATTAACAAGAAAGTGGCATTGTTGTACACCCCTGCAAATGTCCTTGATTTCTGGCCTAATAGCAGGCGGGTATTTTTAAAAATATTTTTCGTTGTAGATGGACACAATACCTTTATGTTTAGGTGGTGCTGAGGCTCAAACCCAGTGCCTCATATGTGTGAGGCAGGTGCTTTTCCACTGAGCCACAACTCCAGCCCAGCAGGGTGGTTTTTATTTTTGCTTCTGTAGTCACTGCTGCGATATGCTGTTTTAGTTGAAGTATATAAGGAAAATTCCTTCTCATATGGTATAGTTGGAAAAAGGAGTATTTTAATAGTGTTTTGAGATAATTGTGCTTATTTTTTTGTGTGATTGCACCAAAACTCGAAAAGAGGTAGTTTATTAAAGCTGGTTGCGATGTGGAATCTGAAGCTCTATCAGTGAGATTTTCATACTGTTACATTGAAACCTATTTGTCTGTCTTATCTTTGTGTTTTATGCCATGGGGTCTGGCTATGTTGCCCTGTCTAGCACTGAAGTCCTGGGCTCATACGATCCTCCTGCATCAGCCTCCCTAGCAGCTGGGACTGTAGATGTGTGCCACCATTCCTGGATTGTCTTATGTTGGATCTTTTACCTGTTCCTGATTTTGTAAGATCACAGAAAATGGTGGAGAGTGAGGCAGATTTTGTACAGCAGTATATGATAAATAATGGTTCACTTAGCTATACCAATGTTTCAAATGTTAGCATATTTCATCCTATAATATTTTTTAAAAAACACTTTCATTAGTATCACCACAAATCTCAGAAAAGTATTGGGAAACTGTTATGGTCACAGTAGTCAATGCGTAACCAACACAAGTTTTCTTTGTATTAGTTGATGTTTTCCAGAACCAGTATAATGTGTGTGTGTGTGTGTGTGTGTGTGTGGTGTGTGTGTGCATGAATAAGTAAAAAGATTTGTTAATCCCCAAATCAGAAATTTGACATGCTCCAAAATCCTGTAGAGTCTTTGCAAATATCTCAAAATACAAAAAACCCCCGGAATTCTGAACTTAAGGGGTTGACTATGGACTGGAGTGGGTTGCAGGTTGTCCCTGGTCCAGTGGATTTGAATGCCTGGGGATCCCAAGGCACTTTCAGGAAGTCTGCCAGTCCAGCTCTTTCCATGAGAAGCCTTTGCTAGGGAGCCATTACCGGCCTTTGCACGCTCACGTGTGTACGTGGCTCTCTGAGGGTGATGGATGTCGAGTAGCATCACAGTACTGCACGTCTCTGCCTGAGTGCAGAGCAGACTCGGGGATCCTTGTCTTCTACTAAGTTGGACATTAAGGTTTGCAAACATGGAGAACAGGGCCACTCTGTTCAATGCTTTATCTGCTTTGGAAAATAGAGTTGCTTTTCATAAACTGTATTTTTTATGCTTGCATAAAACTGTTTTAGGATGAATGAATAAATACTTAAGGATTTTTCAGTTTTTAGTTATAATATGATAAATATTGATAAATATAACCCACATAAACAAAATTCTTTGGGTTCTCAATTTTTAAGACTGTTTCAAGCCCTGAGATCAAAGAATTTGAGAACCACTGGTCCTGATCTTGTTGGTTCTGGGCTGACATGGAGATTGAGCTCTGTTGAAGGTGTACCAGGAGGAGCTTGGAGTCTTTTGGTCTGAATTGTATTTCCAGATTTGATCTGGTTTGTCCCTAAATCTCTGAATTAATTCAGAACCTACTGATCAGCAGTTGTGGAATGATCTGTCTGTAACCAACTGCCTGGTGGTGATAGAGCAGAAAGTAATTAATTCACAGCCTCCGCAGGAAGACCCTATACTGAAAAACAGAAGAAGAGAAATAATAGCATTGCCATCTTTTCTTTTGCTTCTTGGATGGTGTTGCTCGAGGACTGATGATAATACAGTGATGAGGATAGTAGGTCCTGCCTGCCAAGTACTCACCATGTGTTTGCACAGAGTCAGCTCCTTTATTTTAATTCTCAGAACAATATATAAATGAGGTTCTTATGTCATTCCTACAAAAGACTAGCAAATTTCCCAGAATTATGCTACTAATGAGTTACGGGGTTAGACTATGACCTCAAGTCTTCTTGACTCCAAAGTCCATTGCTCTTGACTTTGAAGAAAAGTACTGGGAATTGAAAACCTTACTTTTAATAGTTACCAAGTACAGCTGAATGTGGTGGTGTATGCCTGTAATCTCAGTCACTTGGGAGGCTGAGGCAGGAGGATCAAAATTTTGAGGTCAGCCTCAGCAATTTAGCGAGACCCTATCTCAAAAGGGTAGGTGGCCCTGAGTTCAATCTCCAGTACCATGGTAGTGGGGCAAGAGTTACTGAACACATATGACCTGTGAAGGATTGTGATAAGTCTAAAAATGACAGAAAAGAGGTTTAAGGCTTGATTCCTGTCCACCAGCAGTCTAAGTGGGTAGACGTCTTATATATTTGAAATGACTGAAAAATAATATAAAGCCATATTTGATAAGTTGCATGGTATAGACTATATGTAACAGTCTTTGGAGTGGAGAGGAGCGAGGACAGGGTGTTTCAGGAGAGCAGTCCAGGGAAGTTTTAGGAAGAGGTGGTTTTATGGTCGGCCTGGATAGGATTTCCTTAGATGGAATGGAGGAGATCACCAGCTGTTCTAGGCCCAGGGGCAGGATGCCTCGGGGGTTCAAACAGATTCTGGTGTCTTTGTGGTCTCCTCTCTGGGCCTCTGCTGGCCAGGGAGGAGAGGCGGTCCAGACACATCCTGCCTCTCTCCTCAAAGGTTTGAAAATAGAGATCTGCAGCAGGAATGTTTTAGAAGATCACAGCTGCTATTAATAGTGTGACCAGGTCACTTTATGGATGTGTTTGAGAGTGGACGTGGACGCCATTAAAGCTTACACCAGGAACACACAGATGTAAGTGGTACCGTCCGGGTATGTTGTGATCTGTGTCACCCAAGCTATTTGCCATTAACACATGCCAGCTAACTTCTGTTAGTTTCCTTCCTGATGGTCTTTAATATACTCAAGACTAATATACTGCAACCCATTTACTGGGTCATGAACTCATTTAGCCTTAAGAAAATAGAATCAGTAAGTTCTTTGGCTCCAATGATCCAGTTCTATTTCTCACTTCTCCCCAGGAAAGACCCTTGTTTAGACAAGTCGGCCTCTTTAGCCTTCTCTTTCAGTCTTTTCCTAATGAACGCAGCTCACTTTGACCTTTGACTTCTTTTTTTGGTTCCTGTTGGATTATTGTTCACATCATACATGAGCATTTTAGTATATACTTAGGCAGTGTATTTACTCGTAATAGATACACAATAATCTTTATTGGTTGAATGGTTGAAAGATCTAATTTTATAATTATTTTCAAGAGGTTAAGTAGTTTCATCTCTATAAACTGAGTAAAAATATTGATGTGTTTGGAATAAATTTCTATTCCTTATTATTATTATATTTTGATTTAGGTATTTTTGGAGTTAATGGAGCCAGAAGGACCCTTAGAGTCAGAGAGTTCAGAAAAATCTGTCTTCTCACAGCCAGAAGAAGATGAAGAATCCCAAGAATCAAAGGAAACAGGCCTGGAGAACCCCCTCTTGCGGCCTGTTCTTACTGGGGATATAGAAAGTCTGCAGAGGATTTTTGAGGACCCTGAAGATCCTCATCACGACCATGTCATGGAGCTACTCTTGGAAGAAGACGTCG
Organism: Glaucomys volans; assembly: GCA_020662805.1. Taxonomy (NCBI): domain Eukaryota; kingdom Metazoa; phylum Chordata; class Mammalia; order Rodentia; family Sciuridae; genus Glaucomys; species Glaucomys volans. Next base: position 870,261 of record JAJEJO010000971.1, read on the forward strand.
TTGGGAGGAACCTGCTGTACGCAGCTTGCATGGCCGGGCAGAGTGACGTCATTAGGGCCTTGGCAAAGTATGGCGTGAATCTGAATGATAAAACCACCGGAGGTATCGTGCCTTTTCTCTCTTGTTAGTATTCCTTATGACTGCCTGAAGACGCCAGGTACTGTCTTTAAGGCTGGATAAATGTGATGTGCCTGCTGTATACTTTACATGTATATCTAAGCACATACGTGAACACGTGTATGGTGTGTGCCTGTATCAGTGTTGATGTTGTGTAGACAGTGTTTAAGAACACAGATTTTACTATTTTTTGTCTCTGTGGCTTAGCCAATTATCTAGTCTTTTTCATTTTTTGTTTCTTCAATGCAGAAATGAGGATAATTGTATTTTCCTTGAGGATTTAACTCAGCTAATAAATAGAAAAATATCACTGTGTGTGGCACATCATAAATTGGTATGTAGTAATGCCCAATAGTGTTACTGTTATCTCTTGCCTTTGAAAATTTATTAGCTTTTGGCAGTCATTATCCAATCATCTCTTACTGAATCAATAGTTAATTTGGTTTGTTTGGTTTTTTTTTGGACAGCGAATATAATACAAGGTCTTGGTGGAAAATGAAAGAAAACAAACCTCTCTAGTGAATAAGGAATACATATTCTCTTCACACTCACGTGGAACATTGAAAAAAACTGAACTCCCTTATGTTGAGTCATAAGGGATATCTCAGCAATATCACAAAATCTGTAGCATGCAGTCTTTGGTTTCTGATCACAACAAAATAAGATTAGAAAATATGACAAAAGATAATAATTTTGGAAACAAACACTTTAATCTGTTGGTCACAAAAGATATAATGGAAATTAAGAAATCTTTATGTGACAACAGGATCACTATGTATTAAAATTCTAATTGAATGCATAATTGGACTGTAAGAAACAGGAGCAATAAGAAAAGCATCGAACATAAGAAGTTAGAAAAAGAACAACTGAGGGCTGGGTGCGCAGCTCAGTGGTAGAGTGCTGACCTGGCATGCAGAGGCCCTGGTCCCAGTCCCCAGCACCATGACCATGACACAAAGAACAAGCTCATAACCAGAGGAAACAGAAGGAAAGAAGCAACAGGGCAGTAATGACATTGGAAATAAGGAACAACAGAGAAGACCAACAAAACCAAAATCTGGCTCAGTGATAATATTGATCAGAGCAAGGCAGAGGGAACACAAACTGTATTTGGAATAGAAAAAATGAAATATGAACAGATAAAAACCCAAGATTGAAAAATAATTAGGAAATGTAATCAACTTTGTGACAATACACTTGAAAACTTGGATGAAATGGATGAATTTTTAAAAACATAAATTACCAAAATTGATTCAAGAAAAAAATAGAATTCTTGACTAGATCAATGGTTATTAAAGAAGTTGAATAAGCAATCAAAATCTGTCTCTTTTGTCCTTAAGCCCCCACCAAAGTCCAAATTCCAGCCTCAAATGTTTTTAAAGGTAAAATTTACTAAACATTTTTTTTTTTTTTTTTGGTACCAGGGATTGAACTCAGGCACTTAATCACTGAGCCACATCCCCGGTCCTTTCTTATATTTTATTTTGAGATGGGCTCTTGCTAAGTTGCTTACGGCCTCACTAAATTACTGAGGCTGGCTTTGAACTTGCAATTCTCCTGCCTCAGCCTCCTGAGCTGCCGGGATTATATGTGTGTGCCTGGATTATTGTAAATCTTTGTGGTTTTGCATAGTGAGGAGGTTTGATTCCTCTCTCATCATTTGTATTCACCCTGTCAGTGAGTTTTGTACTTTCACTTGTTTTCATGATGGTGGTTATTACCTTTTCACCCCTTGATGTAGGACTCCTTAAGAATATCTTGTAAGGCCAGACTAGGGGTAATGAATTCCTTCAGTTTTTGCTAGTCTGGTAAAGACTTTCTTTTTCATTTCTGAAGGACAGCATTGCTGGGTATAGCATTCTCGACTGGCACCTTTTTCTTTTAGGACTCTGAATATATCATTCCATTCTCCTGTCCTGCAAGGTTTCTACTCAGAAATTGGCTGTTAGTCTAATGGGAATTCCCCTATAAGTGACTGTTTTCTCTTACTGATTTTAGAAAATTCTCTTTCTGATTTTAGCTTTTAACGGCTTGATTATAATGTGCCTTGAAGGGAACCTTTTTGGGTTGAGTCTAATTTTGGTTTCTTGAGCTTCAAGGATCTGGTTATCTGTGTCTATCCCCAGTCTTGGGAA
>JAJEJO010000971.1:872912-890262 GCA_020662805.1 Glaucomys volans
CTTTGTGGCAATACATCTGGGCAGTTCTCCAAACTGTATTTGGGGCCTGTGGAGTCTGACGAGTCTCCTGTGCCATCATTTGCAGCAGCAGAAGGGACTGTTGGGGGGTGTCCAGCAGCAGTAGGGACTGTTGGGGGGTGTCCAGCTTATCTATTCTTAATAAGGAGAAGTCCATGTTGGCCAAGTTAATCAGAATGCAGAGACAGTATTGGAGAGACGGCGTCCTGCTTTCCTCTCTATGCTGTCACCGTGGGTTTTTGCCTCCCACAGGGATCTCACCACTTCCCTGCTGTTCTCTATGTACTTCCTCTGTCCCTCTGGTCAGAATATAGTTGTTTATCTTTGTTGTTATCTTTTTTTCTTTTGGGTGGGGGATGAGGGGCAGGCTGTTCTGTTCAGTCTTTCTGCTGATATCATGCTCCATTTTTTTCTATTTTCAAACTTTTACATTCATTATATTCAGCAGGTTCTGAAGATTTTAAGAAAAATATTTCAAGGGAAAAACTTAAAATTGAGAACATTTGTACAGTTGTAGTTTCTGTGAATTAAGGAAAGACTGTTGATATTCAGTGGCATATGCTCAACCAGAAAGTAGAACACTGGTGATCTGGTGGGGCATAGAAACCGTCGGCCAAGATTAAAAGACTTTTGGGTGAAGACTGCAGTATGTAAGTGAGACGATATATGCCATTTATTTGTGTATGAACTCAGAAATTAAAAGAAAGGAAAATCATTTTCAAGATTAGCAATGAATCATGTTTGCATTCAGGATATCCTTTCCTTTCAGACATTAGTTTTGGAGACTTGGACATTTTGATCCAAAGGGAGGAATATGAACTATTTTTAGTCTCAGCTCTGTGCATCGCTGGCTTTGGGCCTATTTGGAAGTGCCGTTTGTGACTGAGCTGAGGACAGGCCTTCACATATTTCAGTTCATTGACCCCGGAACTCCCTCTGGTCCTGGCAAGGCTTTGGTCACCAAATCTGACTGTACTTAAACAGGCATAATCAGAACCAATTGCCATTTGGTGAGTTTATGGTTTAGCAGAAAGCAGATATGTAAACAACGATGACATCTGGTAGGTAGGATACGGGCCAGTGGTAACTCAGGGCAGAGATAAGCCAGCTCTACCTGGAAGTGTTGGGAATGCTCAGGGAAGGTTTCGCAGGGGGGGAGTATTTATGTTGAGTCTTGAAGGATGACTAGCAGCGTACCTGGCAGTGAAGGAGAGGTGAGGGTCAGGCAGGGCAAGCAGTAGTGACCACAGGATCGGGTACTAGCATTCCAGTGTTTCTGCTATTCTGGATTGCTCACCACTGTTTTAAGAAACCAAAATAGTGGTCTTTTGAACAGGTGTAAATGGTATCATTTGTTGTTTTTGAAATTTATTGATTGATTTATTTCAATTGCCAGATAAAATGTATGTGTTTATCATGTACAACATGAGTGTTGAAGTAGGTGTACACTGAGGAATGGTTAAGTCTAGCTAATGAGATTTGTGTTACCTCACACTGTGTATTAGTCTATTTCCCATTGCTGTAGCAAAATACCAGAGCCTGGGAAATTTATAAAGAAAAGAGTTTATTTGGCTCTTTATTAGCTTATTTAGTTCTGGAGGTTCAAGGGCATGGCGCCAGCATTGGCTCAGCTTGGCTCTGGTGAAAACCTCATGCTGGATGGCATTGTGGTGAGAGATGAGTGAGAGAGAGAGATCCCAAGGTGAGGCTGGAAGGCAGAGCAGGGGTCTGGCCTGATCTTCCTGTAACAACCCTCTCATGAGAACTAATGCAGAGTCTTGTGGAGGTATCTCAGTCCCTCCCAACGACAGCACCGTCAGTGGCCCAATCAACACCCACTAGATTCCTCCTCTTAGATGTTGCGCCACCTCTTACATCACCACCCCAGGACCACACTTCCATCACATGAACCCTTGGGGAACACACTCAACCGTATTCATAGTTAGCATTTTTGCAGTGACAATGGCATTTTAGAAATAAGAGATCTCAATCATTTATGAGGGCTGGGGATCCAGCTCAGTTGGTAGAGTGCTTGCCTAGCATGCACAAGGCCCTGCGTTCAATCCTCAGCACCGCAAAAAACAAAAACAACCAAAGAACAATAAACAAAAAACCTCCAAAAACCTCAATCAATCATTTCTGGGTTGAGAATAGTATCTGTGATTTAATTACCCAATGTTTACAGAAAGCAAATTGAAGTCTACAAAATTAGATGGTCCACATTTTGAAGTTACAGAATTTGTTATAAAAATTTTAATCTATAAAAATTAATTTATTAACCCTAGAGTTTTGAAATTGATTGAGAAGATATAATTGGAATTTTCTTTTGTATGTTAAGAAACTAAGAAAGATAAATAGAAACCTGTAATTTTGATGGGAAGAGAGTAGCTTACTTGCAAAAAAAAAAAGCAACAAAATGTTGCATTACTAGCTAAAATGCAGGAAGCTGCTCAAAGAGATATGTTTCTGTTTTCAAGTTGGTAATGGGATAACTTTAAGTAATATGAAGGAAAGTGTTTGGTGTTAATAGTAACAAACTTCTCATTATACTTCTCATTAATGTTGAGTCAGAAAAATTTCAGGGGCCGAAAAATTTTGTATACAAATATCCTAGTGATACTACTTACATACTTAAAAAAGATCAACCAATGTTTCATTTTAATTGCCGTGATTAATTATACTTTTTCAAAAAAGTTTTAGTTGTGGATGGGCACAATACCTTTAACTTAATTAATTAATTTATTTATATGTGGTGCTGAGGAGCGAACCCAGTGCCTCCCAGTGCTGGGCCAGCGCTGTACCGTGGGGCTACCTCCCCAGCCCAATTAATAACATTTTGTTCATTCTACAGTGCTTGTTTTATTCAACCTTAATTTTTATTAGTTTTATCTGATGATATGTAATGCTGTGGAATGACTACATTAGTTTTATTAGTTAAAAAAGAATTCCAAGCCCAGTTTTATAAAATATCAGTATCAATACTACATAAACATAAAATGTATGCACATCTCATTCTACTGCTCCAAGTACTGTTCTAGGCAGAGGAACAGCCTGTGTGAAGTCAGGGCAGTGTGGAGCAGCGTGGCTGGGGAATCCACGTCGTCTGGATTGCTGAGGGTGGGCAGGTTGTGAGACATGAACCAGGCAGGCGAGTCTTGCTGCACAGCCTGATTATTCCTGATTATTGTCATCTCAGTTCTGGATTTGATCTGGTCGTTGGCAAGCTCATGAATATGTACATGGAAGAGCTTGTCCTCCCTGTGCTTCCCTTTCCTCATTTGCAGTTGAGAACAACACTGGTGCCTGTGCCCAATCCCAGGAGGGGCCTGAGCTTAATGAGCGCAGTGGCCACCCAGAGGAGGAATGCCTGTCCTCCTTGTCTGGACTTCTGGTCCACCACGAACTGCCTCTCAATTTACTGTTTTCTAGCAATCTTCCACAGAGATTTTTCTCAGATACAGCCTGAATCCTTCCTAGTTCCACATGGTCCCTTTCTTCCTGTGGGGGTTTCCCGCATCCGCTTCTGTGTCCCTCTCCTGGAATTCAGGGCTCATCACTAATGTTATGGGAGAACTCCAGGAAAACCCCTTTCTTATTGGGATGCTTTCTGAAGTAATCTCATTTAGATGTTTGGAAGGGTGATGAGGTTAATGCATTATAAGGTTCTAGGTGATTCTTTCTAGAAAATGGACCATTCCAACAAGGGGTGAAACTTGTAAAAGTTGCAAATTTCTTGGTAAAAGCCTCTATCTGTTTGGAAATCTTGCTTTCTTGATTTTTTATAACTATTTTTTAACTATTTTTTTGTATTTTTCAACTATTTTTTTCTATTTTTTAACTATGTTAAAAAATTAACATAGTTAAAAAATAGAAAAAACCCCCATCCCTCCCTAACAACCTTAGCCAGGAGGCAGTAATAATGGTGATATCTGGGTGGTTCTTGCCCCCGCCCCATGTAGAAGGTGCTGTGGTCAAATGTGTCCCCCTGAGTTGATGTGTTGAAAACTTAATGCTCAACTCAACAATGTGGGGAGGCGGGCCCTCTGGGGAGGTGTTTAGGTCACAGGGAACCCTCATGAGTGAATTAGTGGCACTGTACAAAGGCTGGTGGGAGTGGATTCACTCTTTCTTGCTTTTCTGCCTCCTACGCTGTGAGGAACCCACAAGAAAGCCTGCATCAAAATGCTAGGCCTTGACATTAAACTTCCCAGACCCCAACTGCAAGGAAGAAATCTTCTCTTCTTTATAAATGACCAGTGTGTGGTGTTCTGTGACAGACTAAGAGAGTCGGGAACAAAGACATAATAAAATTCTTGGGTGAATCTCTCCTAGTGTTTTAAAATTTCTCACTTGTAATATTAAAAGAAAAATGTTGGGCCAAAAAGGGGAGGCGATTCCTATTTTGACTGATCCTAAAGTAGTTCATTTCATCTACTTTGGATTTCTTATTAACTCTGTTACCATCTTTTCTGGTTATGGCAGTTCACCACTTGGTCCAAAATAGTCCCATGATTGTGGGAATGTGGCAAATCAGGAGCTGAGAAATTTCTGGAAGGAAGTGGAATCATTGTTTTCTCTCCTCTTTCCCTTCTTGAACCAGAGGTAAACATTGGGTGCTGTATCCTGCCCCTTATAAACCTTCCATCTGGCAGTAGCCTGGTTTTAATCTTGCTTTGGTCAGTGTGGCCTTGGGAAAGGTGTAGACCTCTGACCTTCACTTTCCACTGGACACTTTGATGGACTGATGATACCTACCTCACAGTGTTAATGGATTAAATTAAAAAAGGTGCCTAGATTCAACACATTAGTTCATTCTCCTGCTCAGCTCTTCTTGTGGTGTATATAGTACTTGCTTTTTGGTTAGTTAAGGGAGTTGTAAGTATGTCCTTATCTAGGTAAAGGTAATGGACTGTTATAATTTTATATTGCCTCCGCATTCGCTGAGAACCTAAGTTTAACTTTCTCATTCCGGAAGCAGGGCTCATTCACTCTTGACACCTGCTCCACATCACATCCTCCAGCTCAGGCTGCTGGCCAGAGTAAGAACTTAGATGCCTCTCTCCTGTCTAGCAGAGTGGGCTCCCCACTCCCTCCGAGTCTTTCCAGTGAACCTCCTGGCCTTGGCCCACACATGTAAAGTTACGTCCTGTTCTTATATATTTTGTTAGCTGCCATACTTTCTCTCTGCCTCTCTTCCTGCCTTGCGTGACTTGGGCACAGAGGAAGGTCCTCTGACTCACTGCACCCTTCTTGCCAGAGTCTGAGAGCCAAGTCCTGAACGTGTGTCCACGTGGTGGGGCACTGAACTTGCACCTTCCGTCTGCGGAACCCGGGGTACCCTGAACGGGTGTTCCTGGGGCCACTGAGGAGAAGGCGAGGTCAGGCTCCCCGTGCCAGAGTGATGGCCATGCAGGCACATGCTCACATGTCACACAGAGCCACAGGGCGTGTGCCTGTGTAAACACACTTCCTGCGTGAGGGACCGTGGGTAGTGGATTGGTCATGGCCTCCGGCTGTCCACCAGGTGAAGAGCGGCCTATGAAAGGCACACCTGCCTTCCACTCCCCGGCGGTCCTTCCCGCTGGGGCCTGGCTGCTGGCTGCTGTGCTGCTGGGGACTCTCAAAACAGTAACTTCAAACAATGATCTTTGACTTGATTTAAAAAAATCAGTCTGAAAAGGTTTTAAGGAAGCACCTCCTAGAAGTCCCCTCAGTAAGTCCTGGAAGGCACTTTCTAATGAGGCATGTCATGATTTCAGCTTTCATACAAAGGATTTATTTCTAAACCAAAGCACACACAGCTATGGTAATTTGGGTGACACTGCTATCAGTAGTGCTAGGGTACTTAGAATTCTGAGAAAGTCCCGAAGGCAGGAGGTTCTGTTGTTCCAAGCAGACAACTACGGGGAGGGCGTCTTCTTCCGACGAGGTGCCAGAGCTCAGGACTCAGACTGCCTGTGTCAGTTCCTTGTGTCCGTCATTGAGTGGCTGTGTTCCTCGGCCAAGTCTCTTAACTTCTCTGGACTTTATTTTCCTGATCTGTAAGAAGAAAATTACAATAATTCTGACACCATAGAATTTTTATCACATTAAATGAGTTCACCATACGTAAAGCACTTAGTGCCTGGCCCATTGTAAGTGTTTAATACTTGTGATCATGATATTCTACTGCAAAAAATAGTCTGAAATGTGCATACAGATGCGCTTTGACTTATCGTAAAATACCATACGTGGAAAATGCATCTAACATGTCCGACCTATTCACAGCTTAGCAGCACTGTACCCTGGAGGGCGCCCACTTGCTGATGGCTTGGTTGCAGGCTGCCTGGGAGCTGGGGCCACTCTTGCTTCCCAGCATCACAAGAGTATTGGGCCACCCATTGCTATAGCCTTGGGAAAGATCATATATCAAAATTCCAAGTATGGTTTCCACTGAGCAAACATGGCCTTCCCACCATGTAAAGTCAAAAACTCACGTCAGACCATCCTAAGTCGGGGACTGTCCATAGTCTGTCTGACCTGATCATCTTCATTCTGTCTGACAGGGTACACCCTCCTACACTGCGCGGCAGCCTGGGGTCGCCTGGAAACTTTGAAAGCACTCGTGGAACTGGATGTTGATATAGAAGCTTTAAACTACAACGACGAAAGAGCTCGGGATGTTGCCGCTCGGTATTCCCAGACTGAGTGTGTTGAGTTTCTGGACTGGGCAGGTGAGGAAGCTCCGTGGTGGGAATTGACCGATGTGTTGGGAAGGGACAATCAGATCTCACCCTCCATCTGATGTTTTATTTGTAGGTACAACCACAGTTACTACTGGCAATAACATGAAATCTTCCTTCCTATTTCACTACTGGCCTAAACTATTGCACTTAGTAGGAACTGTACATATTGCAAATTGTGGATTTACCAGCTGCTAACAGTTTAACAAATAATTTTCTATGAGACTATACATACAACATGTTCAAGGCTGTTTGTTAGGGACTCAGGCAAAGTAGATTATTCCTTAATTTTTTAAAAAATAGCATATTTCAGTAATATGTTTAATTCTGCAGATTAAAAAATTATAATTAGGAAAATATTTGTTTGGGTAAAGTTAATCTATGGTGTTAGTAATCAGAATGATAGTTACCCTTGAGGCATGAGAGGACTTCTGGGATGTAGTGTCTTTTTCTTAATTTGGGTGCTGGTTATGAAAATTCATTGAGCTGCATACTTATGATTTGTGTGCTTTTCTGTTTGTATATTAGACTTCAGTATGAAGTTTGAAAAACTATATGCTACAGCCATGTAGATATAGCTGAAAGAAATTTCAGGAAAGTATACCTGTGTGACTTTGTATGGGTACAAACATAGGCTTAAAAACTTAGAATCTAGGAAGCCTGCAGCCTTTATTATGCCTGGCATTCATGTTACCAAGCATTTATTCAATGCCCACTATTCAATGTGCCAGTGTTTCTGTGGGGACAACTGGTTCCTGCCTTCTGGATATTTGTTGGGGGATTGTCATCTGTAAACACAGTCACCAGGTATGTATCTATACCACGAAGATCGTGGGGAAGGCAGAGCAGGCAGTCCATACTACGGGGCCATCAGAGAACACGGAGCCAGCCTGGTGGGGTTGAGCTGGGCCTCGGGGGCTGGAGGGGATTGGAAGACACACTAGAAGGGAAAGGGCACGAGCAAAGGAGACGAATGAAGGTGGCATTTGGGGGCCAGGGGCAGGATTGCTTTACTGGAGCGGAAGTCATAGTTGGCACAGGTAGGCTGCAGCACAGGTGGAGTAACAAGGGGTTGAATACGTGGCCTCTGCTGTCTCCACTGGGACCCCGTGTGACCTTGGGCAAGTTCCTTCAATTCTCTATACCTGGCTTCCCTTTCTGAGACAGGGGCGGTGGCAGTGTCTTCTTGAGGGTTTGGGAGTGAAATGAGGTGATGCAGAGCGCCAAGCACAATACCTGTCATGTGGTCAACACTCGCAAAACGCTGCTGCCGCAAGCGCAGCCAGAGCGTACCCCGAGTGCCAGGCCAGGCTGTGTTCGTTAGGTTCTGGGAGCCGCACTAGTAAGTGGGGGTTCTGCCTTAGTTGAATGGAAATCCGGGCATCTTTGGAAAATTTCAGCAAAGGTTGTGGCCAAAAACATGACTGAGGCTCCTAAAGAACCATTTTTATCCTTAGATAAGTTCCTCTCAATAGACTCCTTTGTGATCTCCATGTTTGACTGAGCTACTTTGCATGTGTGTGTGTTTAGTGTCCTCTGGCTCCTCCTCCTCCTCCACTTTTCTTCCTCTTTAATCGCGGTGCTTAACTTTCTTAGAGGAAGAATGGTGGGACACCTGCTTCAGGTACTTGGTCATCATTGACGTGGTGGCCAGCAGTCTGCAGAGTATTTGGTCAATGTCATAGATGGATGGGCTTTCTAGAGCATTGCCAGATTTATCTAAGGAGGCTTGCTTTTTCAGCTGAAAGGAGAGAAGCGAATGTCATGGATTGCATCTTAGTTTGAGTTTATATTCTGAACATATAAACTTAAATTCTATTAAAATACACATATCCATTATTTACATAAAAGAAAACTTACTGTAGAAGAACTGTATAAATGCAGAAGACATGCTTGTTTATATACACGTGATACCGGATTAGCATGACCATGACCACGGTCAGCAGACATGCCTTCAGTGCTGTCTGTGTTAATGCCCTCTGCTGGGAGGAGTTATTTCAACTTTAGCAGAACGTTTTCCTTCCTGAACATGTAAGACCATAAAATCATAGGCACTTTAAAAACAGGGAACACTTGTACATATCTAAGCTATTCTGAAGGTCAAGGAGGCTGTTGTCTGTTTTCTGGGTTTGGTCAGTGAGTTTTTAAGATTGCCTCAAACTGTGGTGTCATCTGCTGGCAGAGTAGGAAATTTTGAGTTAAGGACCTCTGTTTCCCAGAAAGTCATCCTAACCTTAGAAACGAGTTTACAGTCTGTTTAAAAAGCACATGCCAGGGGCTGGGGATGTAGCTCAGTTGGTAGAGTGCTTGCCTTGCAAGCACAAGGCCCTGGGTTCAATCCCCAATGCCACAAAAAGAAACAAAAAAACATAAAAAGTACATGCCAACTTTCTTACTTAGCTTTTTCGATAGACCCAGAAAGACTAAGAGATCTGTTGTTCCAGACCCTTGGTGTTACAGGGCAGCTGCGGAGGAACGAAGGAAGCCCAGGAAGCCCAGGCAGGTGGCGCCCCTTTCTGCACATCCTCGCACTGTGATCACTGCTTTCCTGCTATGCTTTGAAACTTGAAATAGAAGGGCTGGGCCAGGTGATGGAGAGGCCCTTCTATTCGTTACACACCTGTCGAGCACCTGGTACCTGCAAGGCATTCTGCCCAATGCTGGGGATGAGGGAGGAGGGGCAGGTGGCAAAGAGGAATAACCTTTCCTCAAAGGAATGGCTGATCTTATGTTCTAAACTCTGAGATGCTGTGACTGTTACTGTTTACACCGTGAATTCACCTTTTTTTGGTGCTTCTTCCATTTCATCCACAGATAGTGCCCAGATAAGACAGACAGGATTAAAATGAGAGCTTGTGCTAAGATGTAAGTGAGGTGCAAACAGCTCTGAAGGAGATCCATGTTAGCAAAGTTGCAGCACAGTCTGTCCAGAGGGTAGGGCAGGCAGTGAGAGGGAGAAGGCTTAACTTTCAGATAGTGCACTTCTTCTGGAAAAATCTCCCATCCAACCTTTGTCCAGATTGTTCCATCACAAATGCAGATACTCTCCCGGAAGAAGCAGGCAAGCAATAGAAGAACCAGGTACAGTCCTCGATCAGATGCCATTCTTTCTCACTTGGGAAGGAAATTTCTAGCTAAAAAATTGATCAGAGACAGAGCAGAATGAGCCCTGAGTATTGGTTAGTATGGTGCTTCAGCTGAAGCATATCAGAAAATCTTGCTGGTCAGCAAAATAGACCTGGCAAAATGCAGCAATGGTCACTGTACCATCATGGGTCATGGTGACACAGGAGTGAGTTCAGTGATGTCATAAAGAACTGCTCTGGAACTGAGAGGCGTCACCAGACCAATCCCCTGAGGTTTCTCAGAGACACCTCTTGCTGCCTTTTGCTAGAATGGCTTGAGCTTCTTCAATGAAGGATTTACTAGTATTTTGCTGATTAGTAAATTCAGCAATAAATATGTCAGCATATTAATAAAATCTCCTGGAAATGATTCCTCATACTCCCTTGGTGCTGCGAGGCTGTGGATGAGGGGCAAGGGAGATGGCATGGCATGGGGAAAAGATAAGGCAGTGAGGAAGTGGGCACGTGGTAAAAAGGTGGCCTGCAGCCCTGCTCGTAAGGGCCCACAGTCTATAAGTAAGAGCAAAACCAGGAGGATGACAGAGACGGAGGAAGAAGGGAGCCACATAAAAAGAAAACAGGCAGCACTGAGGAGGCAGTGAGTCCACCTGGGGCGACTGGGAACTTTCCCAGAGTACTCTTTGAGTGGGTCTTGAAGAATGAGTGGAATTTTGGGAGGTGGCCATGCAGAGAGGACTTCTCAGAATCCCCAGGAAATAAATTTATTTATGTTTTGCTGTACTGGGGGTTGAACCCAGGTGTTCAGTAGTAAAATGGGAAAGGAAAGAGATAAACCGAGGGAAGAACTATTCAGCAAAAAGGGAACAGGGTTTGACGGTTTGGGAAATTCCCAGCCTGTCCAGACTGCAAAAGGAACTGCTGTCGTTTGGAGAAGTGTCCTCCAGAGGCCTGTGTCTGAAGGCCTGGTCCCAAGCCTGTGCTGTGGGGAGTTGGTGGACACTCAAGGGTGGGCCTGAGGGGGGCTCTTGGGTCACTGGGAGTGTTCCCTCCTGGGTGGTAGCAGGGCTGCAGGCCTTCTTTTCCTGCTCGCTTGTCCCTGGCTCTGAGGTAAATGCTTGGCTCCCCACATTCCCCGCTAGAATGTGTGCCCTAGTGGCTGTGGACTGAAACTTCGAAACTGTGAGCCAAACCCATCCTTCTCTCTTTGTGAGCTGATCATCTCAGCCCTCTTACTGTGTAAGACAAGGCTGGTTAACACAGGTTCGAAACTTAAGAGAGCCACTGTCAGGAAAGTGTGCCCTGGGGAGGCGGCCAGTGATGTGGCTGGACGGCCTTCTGCTGCTGCTGAAGAGGTTAGGGAGTGTGGATTATGGATCCTCCCAGCATCTCTGCAGAAGTCCGGCATCGAAAGGAGGTTATCCGTGAAAGATCCGTGGCAGAGTCTCATCTAATAGACCGAGTCTTTGTGACAGGCTGGGGGACTCAGGGTTTTGAGAATGTCACACCAGCAGACACACCAGCTGAGACAAAGGGACAGAGAGGACAAAGTTACCGTTCTCCCCAAATTCTAGAGAAATAGACTAATGAAGCTATTTAGCAGCAAGCACATGAAATCTTTTGTGAAAAAGGAAGGATTCGTGGGTGGGTAGAACCTCAAGCCCAGAGAGGAATCTTAAACCACAGAGGATCATCCCTTCGCCTTAAATCCAAGTGGAATCTTCCTTACTGTGTTTCGGACATTGCCTGGGGTTGGTGACGCCCTTCTTCCCCTCTTTGCCCATTTCTGAAGGGCAGCATTTGCCCTTCTCTGCCCATCCCTCTTGCAGTTTGGAAGAAGGTAACTTGTTTTCTCCTTTGACAGGTCCACACACAGGTGTTCTGCCTCAGGGTGGATCATGCCGAGTCTCACCCATACCTGGTTTAGATGATTGAAAGTCTGAGGATTGCGAGTTTTGAGTTGTGCCATTTAGATGAGGACTGGGATGGAGTTGGTGTTGTAATGATTCATGGGCATGTTGGGCTGGTGGGAATATATTTCAGATGTGGGTAGATGTGAATTCTGAGGCAGGCAGAGGGAAGGCTACAGTAGGCTGAACGGTGGGTACCCCAGCTACCCAGGGCACAGTGCCTGGGGTCCATGACTGCTGCCTCAGATGGAGGAAGGGCCTTTGCAGGCCTTGAGTTAAGAATCTTGACATGGGCAGATCATCCCGGAGGATCTGACTCTAATCATGGTATCCTGATAAGTGAAAGGCAGAGGAAGATTGACTCAGAGGAGAAGGGGATTTGACGGTGGGAGCAGGGGTCTGGTGTATGTGAATGACGGAGCAGGGGGCCACAAGGCGGCAGGTCGACTGTAGACCAGGGGAACCCAGCTCCGATGGCTGCCCCCAGGACTGTAGGGGATGAGTTCGTGTGGTTTCAAGCCCCCCAATCTGTGGGGATTTCATGCACAGAAGACGAATACATCAGCATTTAAATTGATTTGGGGCTAAGCTAATTTACAACGTTCACTGTTTCTGCTGGGAATAGATAAATCCTTCCATTTATTTGAGTCTTTTATCTATGTCAGCAATTAATATAACCATTTAAACAGGTCTTGGAAACGCTGTGATAACATTGCTATGGGTGCTATAGTGAATGGAGTTTTGGCTTTTTTTTTTTTTTAAGAGGAAAGCTAGTTTTGAATTTTTATGAGGGATCAAGAGGAGTGATGCGAGTGGCAGTCTGTCTATTGGAAATGTTTTTTGTGGTTCCTTTTGCCAGAAAATATATTTTAATAGATACATTGTCTTGGGAATCAGGCTTCATGTTTTATATTCCCTTTGTTTTTCAAAAAACTTAGCACAATTCTAGAAACACACTGAGTGTTCCAAAAACCAGAACAAATCTGACATACAACCCTTTACAAAATTCAAGACATGTAATGTACTTTATGAATAGCTGAGCACATATACGTGTGTGCGCATACATATATATATATGTATATATATATATATATATATAAATATACATACATATTTTTTGTTTGTTTGTTTGTTTTTGGTACTGGCGAGTGAACCCAGGGGCACTTTAACTAAGCCACATCCCCAGCCCTTTTTATTTTTTATTTTGAGATGCGGTCTCACTACATTCTCCAGGCTGGCCTTGAACTCATGTTCCTTCTGCTTCAGCCTCCCCAGTAGCTGGGATTACAGGTGTGCCCCACCACACCCTGCTCTTACTGTCTTTCAGATGCAAGGCTGGCTCTGAAAAAATACATTACAAAGGTCACTTTAACCATTACGGACCCAGAAAAGGGACCAGGGAAGCTTCTTAAGGAAGACAAGGTACTGTGCTGTGGTGTTTCTTGTTCTGAAAGTCTTGAGAATTTTGTCCCACGTCTTGATTCCCACACGGATAGGCAGGGAGGGAAGGAGAGAGGAGGGGTGAGGCGGGAGGGGAAAGAAGGGAGAGAAGCCTCCTGTGCTTCTGACCTGCATAAACTGCTGGTAAGGGACCGACTGCACAGAGTGGAATGAAGTCATGGTGAGAAGTGGCACAGAGATGACTGAATATCACCCCCAGACAATCACACAGGTTAGAAATGTGGCATTGAGTGGAAACCAGTCACGGATTTTTATAAAACTCAGAAACAATGTATGTCATTTAGAAACACCTGCACATGGGGGCAAATTTTTATTTTCTAAATTTTTTTTATTTAAATTTTTTAAAATTTATTTAATTTTGATTCATTGAACACAAATGGAGTCCAGCTATTTTTCTCTGGTTGTACACAAAGTAGAGTCACACCATCTGTGCATTCATACATGTACACAGGGCAATGAATTTTTTTTTTTTAAAGCAAACAAAGGGATGAGCAAAGATGTGGTTCCCTCCTGGAGGAGCTGCTGGGGTGGGGCATGGAGCTGGGCTGGAGCACCGGTAGGTTCCTGTTCTTCTGGTGCAGCTGGGCGGTCCACTGATGCTCATTTCATTATTTTCCTTCAAAATTTAGATGTACATTATCCATTTAATATATATGCTTAAGCAATATAGATCACATATATTTTAATGTATCAAATTTTCCATAATAGGGAGAAAAGATACATAGATATGAAGGTAGGTAGTTGTAAAGCCAGCTTGCTGCCTTGCTGTAGGTAAGTACTGTCTGTGGACTAGTTTATTGATTTGGATGTGCATTAAATATATGCTCATGGTATCAGAAATACATTTTGGTTTTCAATTATCCTGTGCATTTCTGTGCATAGGATAATTGCTCTGTGAATTTTCTCTGATATAATCTATATGAAAACGCATTAGCTTTGCTAAAAACATCAGCAAGTCTGAGAACTTGATAAGCCACACATTGCACTTGAACCTTATAGAACACTCTGCAGAACTTCTTGTGAAACAAACAAGATATAGGAAAAATTGTGTTGGAATAGCTTATGAAGCTATTAGAACTGCAAAAGAAAATTTTCTTGGCACAAAAGAGTAGTGCTTTGTTAGTTATGAGAAAAGTCTTTTAATTTCAGTTTTTAAAAATTTAGTTTTCTGAACTAGAAAATGTATGCTCCAAAATAACCAGAAAAAAAGAGAAACATCTAAAACAAACTTAATAGTTTTCCCGTTTCCATTTCCAGTCTTTTACCACAAGGCTCTGATAATAATTTTGTGTTAATTTCATCATATTTTTTCTTTCACTTACAGAAACATATGCATGTCCCCATATAATAGGGGTCGAGGGCTGGGGTTGTAGCTCAGTGGTAGAGCACTTGCCTGGCATGTGTGAGGCCCTGGGTTCGATCCTCAGCACCGCATATGAATAAGTGAATAAAATAAAGGTAAAAAAAAAATAAAAAAAGAGGGGTTGATAGGGATATTTTATTTTTAGAAAAATGGGATCACACCAGTCATATTATTCTGTAATTTGCTTTTCCCCCCCCCTCCTTTTTTTTTTTTTTTTTTTTTTTTTAAGGTAGGGGGTTTGAATCCAGGGGCAATCTACCATGAAACACGTCCCCAGCCCTCAAGGTCTCACTAAGTTGCTGAGGCTGGCCTGGTCTGGAACTTGCCATCCTCCTGCCTCAGCCTCCCTAGTAGCTGGGCTGACAGGGGTGTGTGGAGGCGCTGGGCTCCTTCTAATGATATCCCGTGAACGCCTTTCTAAATCCACTTCTGCGTCTGCTGCTACTTTGCAGGATGGACAGGACACATCATCAGTTTATTCAGTTCTCTTATCATTACAAACCACAGTGCAATGAACATTTTTATTTTATTTCACTTTTTAATTGAATTCTTTGACACATTGTGCGTGTTTATGAGATACAGCGTGGTCACCGTCTCACATCGGACGTCAGAAGTTCGCTGTGTTGTGCAGGAGGTGATTTTGCCGTGCACATCAGAGGTTTCCAGTGCCTGGGCTTTCCTTGGAGAGATGAGCTCCAGCATTGCCCGCTGGTCGCCTGCCGCGCATGCCATCCAACTCTTCTTTTCCAGCTTTTCCAAAGCACTTCTCTTTGTCTCAGGGCTTCAAAAAACTAGAGAATTAGGGAGAAAGGTGCAGGGCCTCTTGACTGTGGGTGGTGAGTTTTGTTAACTCATATCCCACCATGTGAGAGCGGCCTTGTTCAGTTGAGTAGCCACAAGTCACACATTGTTAATTAAATTTAAGTGATTTAAAATTAAAAGGAATTTAAAATTCATTTCCTTAGTCACACTAGCCACATTCCTAGTACTCAGGAGCTAACATGTTCCATGGCTACTGTGCTGGCCAGGGCAGACACACTATGTCCACCACCCAGGTCTGTGCTAGTGTGGAGGCACCACAGCTGGGTCTGCAGCGGTGGCAGAACCAGCAAGGGCCCCAGCACGAGCAAGAGCCTGGGTTCCATCCCCACCACTTCAGGGGAAAAAGAAAGATGCCTGGAGAGACCGTAGAGTTTTATAGAGTTTTCAGCAAATAGGTGGAAAATCAATCCTCTACTTCTGTCCCTAGCACCACGTCCTCAATGCATGTCGTGCAAAGAACGAGTGGCTGGAAACCCACACGGACGCCTCCATCGATGAGCTTTTTGAGCAGAAACAACTCTTGGAAGACACTGTGACTCCCATTCTTGTAAAAATGACTACGCCACGTGAGTTTGGGATGAAAGATGGTGTTGGAAGGATGGAAATAGGTTCAGTGCTGTTATTTCTGATACTCGGATCTGAACAGTCCATTAAGTAGTCATTAACTTTGTTCCAAGCACTGATCCGTGATACAGCTCCCTATTTCATTATTAATAAGAGCTAATAATAAGAACTGAATTCTTCATATAGGAAGTGCCTAATAATAATATTGATATTACTATCAGCAGTCATTAAGTTTTATGTGATCACTATGCCTTTGATTTTTGACTAGTGGTTCTCACATATGGAAAGGAGATAGGGCAACGGAATTAGAAAAAAAAATTATTTTCCAGCATTTTAACTTTGTACTGGGGGAAAGCCTGCTGGGGGAATACCCTGCTCAGAGTGGGTGGTGATGTGTCAGTCCTGGTGGCAGGCACACCTGAGATTCTGAAAACAGCAGCTGTATTGAGATACAGCTCTCCTACCATAAAGGTCACCTTTTGAAGGGTCCCATTCAGTGGTTTTCAGCATGGTCACAAAGCCTTATAGTCATCACTACTCTCTAACTTTAGTACATTTTACTACCCGAGGAAGAAGCCTGTACTATCAGCAGACTCTTCCATTCTTCCCGCTCCAAGCCCTGCAGCCACTAATGTACTTCCCACATCTCTGTGGATTTGTCTGTTCTGAACATTTTGTAAATAGAAACGTGTGCTGTCTTTTGTGGCTGGCATCTGTCACTTAGCATGCTTTTAGGGTTCATCCATGCTGGGACATGTGGCAGTGCTTCTTTCCTTTTTGTGACTGAAAATATTCCACATGTGGATACAAATTTAATCCATTCATTCATTGATGGACATTTGATTTTCCACTCTTTTTCTTATTAAAACGATGCTGCTGTGGGCTTTTATGTATAATTTTTGTGTGGCCACCTGTTTTCATTTTTCTGTGATACATAAGTAGGAGTGGAATTGCTGGTCATGGTAACTCCAAGTCTAAGCTCTTGAGGAGCTGCCGCACTGTGTTCCATTTTATATCCCCATCAGCAGCGTACGGGGATTCTAGTTTCTCCATCTTGGTCAACATTTGTTATTGTCTTTAAAAAAAACATTTTTTTTTGTAGTTATAGGTAGACAGCATGCCTTTATTTTATTGTTTATATTTATGTGGTGCTGAAGATGGAACCCAGGGACTCACACGTGCTAGGCAAGCGCTCTGCCACTGAGCTACAGCCCCAGCCCCTTGTTATTGTCTTTTTGTTCATGTTAGCCATCTTGCATGGTATGAAGTGGTATCTTACTATAGTTCTGATTTTAATTTTCCTAATTACTAATAATCTTTTATGTATTTATTGGCTATTTGTTTATTTTCTCTGGAGAAAAGTTTAATTCTTTGTCATTTTTAAGTTGGGTTTTCTTTTTATTATTT
>JAJEJO010000971.1:890662-970543 GCA_020662805.1 Glaucomys volans
GATTTTAATTGGAATTGCGTTAAATCTGTATAGCACCTTTGGAAGTATGTTCATTTTGATAATATTAATTCTGCCTATCCAAGAGTATGGGAGATCTTTCCATCTTCTAACATCTTCCTCAATTTCTTTAATGTTCTATAGTTTTCATTTTTTTTTTTTTTTTTTTTGCGGTGCTAGGGATTGAACCCAGGGCCTTGTGCTTACATGGCAAGCACTCTACCAACTGAGCTATATCTCCAGCCCTGTAGTTTTCATTGTAGAGGTCTTTCACCTCTTGTTAGAAAAGAATCATCCCAAGTATTTTATTTTTTTGAAGCTATTGTGAATGGAGTAGTTTTTCTAATTTCTCTTTCAGAGGATTCATCACTTATGAATAGAAGTGAATTAGATTTATGAGGGTTGATTTTATATCCTGCCATTTTGCTGAATTCATTTATTAGTTCTAGAAGTTTTCTGGTGGAGTTTTTTGTATCCTCTAAATATAGAATCATGTCTCGGCAAATAGGATAGCTTGAGTTCTTCTTTTCCTATTCGTATCCCTTTAATTTCTTTGGTCTGTCTAGTTGCTCTGGCTAGCATTTCATGATGTTGAATAGGAGTGGTGAAAGATGACATCCCTGTTTTGTTCTAGTTTTTAGAGGGAATGCTTTCAGTTTTTGTCCATTAAGAATGATGTTGGCTGTGATACCCAGTCCTTTTTACTTTTTATTCTAGACAGGGTTTTGCTAAACTGCTGAGGGTCTCTCTAAGTCTCTGAGATTAGCCCCAAATTTGCAATTCTCCTGCCTGAGCTTCACAAGTAGCTGGAATTACAGGCATAAGCCACCACACCTGGCTTTTTATTATTTAGTGTAAGAGTTCTTTGTATCTTGTATACAAGCCTCTTATCAGAATGTGATTCTGATATCTTCTCCAATTCTGAGGATTTTCTTTTCATTTCCTTAATTATATCTTTTATGAAAGACCTTAAGTTTGAAGACGTATAATTTATCTGTTTTTTTGGTTTTCAGTGTCATATCCAAAAAACCGTTGCCTGATCCAGGGTTACCAAGATTTAATTCTTTTTCTTCTAGGAGTTTTAGTCTTAGTTTCACATGCAGTTCTACGAGCCAGCTTGTATGAGTTTCATTCTTTTGCATGTGGATATCTAGTTCCTAAGATTTTTATGTTTATCAAAAGAGCTGTGGATTTTTTTTTTTTTTTTTTTGGTACTGGGGATTGAACCCAGGGGCACTCGATCACTGAGCCACATCCCAGCCCTATTGTGTATTTTGTTTAGAGACAGGGTCTCACTGAGTTGCTTAGGGCCTTGCCCATGCTGAGGCTGGCTTTGAACCCGCAATGCTCCTGCCTCAGCCTCCCAAGTGCTGGGATTACAGGCATGTGCCACCGCGCCCAGCGAGTTGTGGATTTTAACAGGTCAGGACACTTCACCTCCCTAGGGAATGTGGCAGAATGTTCCTGCTGTCAATAACCAACACCTCGTTAGCATTCAGGCAGCACCCTCCTCAGGCCCTGAAGGGAGATGGAGACTTTCTTTGTCTCTGTCTTTAAGGAACCTGTCACCATCTAGTCTGTGGGTGATAGAAACACCCTTGAAAGGTAAACCCGGTGCTGTAGGTGTTCAGAGAAGCCGAAGCTGGAGAGAAAGCATCATGAAGAAAGAGGAATCGCCCTCCTGAAGCCAGGTGAAGGGAGTATGGAGGGACTTCCAGAATGAGGACAGCGTCAGACAGGAGCAGAGGAAGCGGCCTGTGCGGGTCTGCTCAGTGCAGAATCCTTTCAGCAGCAGGAGAGGAGGCTGCAGCCTGAATGTTGATCGTTTTATTAAAACTGCTGTAGTAAGCTTGGTGGGCTTTATTTTCTGGGCTGTGAGGTGCTGTTAAACAGGCTTTGGGGTAGAAGAGAGAGGGACTAAATAGGGGAGAATAACGTCTCTCCTGGTAATATGGATGGAGGAGAGGAGACTGGAGAGAGACTGGTGTGTCCAGGAGTGGGAGCACTGAGACCTGGATTGCTCCCTGTTCCACCACTGCCAGGGCCTGGCCCAAACCTCGCCTGCCCGCTCCACCTCTGCGGTAGAATTGCCACTTCCTGCAAGTCCCTGGTGTTACATCCCTGCCAAGCACTTCCACGTCCCAGGATGTTAGATCTTGATGGTCTCCAGGTGAAGGAATGGAGACAAGAAAGGTTCACGACTTATGCAAAACGATGAGTCAGCAGCCAAACCAGGATGGCTAATGCGGAGGATAGGAAAGTGTGACTCCCTGCTTTGCATATTTAAAAAACAAAGAGGAGAGAGCATTGGAGTTGAGACACCAGCCACACCAGGGTTTCATTAGTGGCCAGTTCAGGCTGGACACACTGACTACTCCTGGCTCATTGTTCAGAAACTGGCTTCATTTGTTTCCTGTCACAAGTGAATTAAATCTAATTTTAAAATCTGCTTCCTTTCAGGTCCGGTGAAAAGTGCCAAATCTGTAACCTAAGCCATGGTCGGAAGAGAAGTCAAGATCGCACTTTCCACGGAACGTACATTTTGTTTTTAGTATCAGCAAAGATAAACCTATTGATGCCACTTGACATCAAGAAAACTGATGTGGGGTTTTATAAAGATGCTCAAGTACAAACTCCGTCGTCCTTGCTTTGCTTCCCCTGGGGGGCGTGCGGTGTGCAGACTTGCCCCTCCTGCAAGTTCACTCCACGGCTTTCAAAGGCTCCTTCAGGGAGGTGCTGGGGTGGAAATCATTCACAAAGACTGTGTGGAGGCTTCGAAAACCACTTAGAAAACTGTGATCTTCCGTATAACTGACATAAGAAATTTTCATTCAACTGGGGAAATCCATTTAAAAAAGAGTTAGCTCTTTCCAGAGGAAAGGAAATTATCTTCCCTCTCTCAGAAGAAATCTTAGCTTGGCCTGCTGGTGCACGCCTATAATCCTAGCCGCTCTGGAGGCTGAGGCAGGAGGATTGAAAGTTCAAAGCCAGCCTCAGCAATTTAATGAGGCTCCAAAGCAACTTAGAGAGACACTGTCTCTAAATAAAATAGTTTTTAAAAAGGGCTGGGGATGTGGCTCAGTGGTTAAGCTCCCCTGGGTTCAATTCCCTGGTACCAAAAAAAAAAAAAAAAAAAAAAAAAAGAAAGAAATCTTATGGAAAGACATTTTGGACCAAGGAAATATTAAGAATTGTTCAGATCAGGGTCCTTTGGTTATGACTATTACTTTTTATTTACAAATTAAAATTCACCTGTAAGGTGAGATATAGTCTCTCAGTAAAAATCCCTGTTTTCCTTTCTATCTTAGGTGAGAGCATGGACCTATGTAGTCTTGCATTTGGAAACTTTCCCTATTCTGTAGGTTTGGCAGTGCAGCTATTATAGTGGAACTCCACACAAGTATCCCTCCTGTTCTGTGTTGTATTTCCTCGATTTTAAATGTCAGAGTTGGTTTCCTATTGATGATTTGGAAAAATTGTCTTTTTTCTAGTTTATTCAGAAGTTTCCTAAACCTTCTATGACCTTGTGACCTTCTGGGAAAGTTTAATAGAAAAGAAAATGTTAACCAAAAAATCCATTTATTCCTTGTTGTCTCCCAAATTTTTGAAATTTGGGATGTTTTTGGTGCATGAGCACTTCAGTTTCAGTTTCAGTTTCCTTGAGCAAAAGCACAGGGGATGCCCCATTTCTGGGGGGCTCAGTGGGTGTTTATGGGACAGTGTGAAGGAAATCTGTTCTCTTCATACAGTATGCTTCGAGACCTCTGGTGTCCCTAAGCACTGCAACAATTTGGGAAGAGCCAGGTGGCCTTTTTGTTGTTTCCATTCTAACTCTGTGCTTTCTGAACTTGTTCTTGAAGACTGCACTACCTTCTAGCTGTGCGTTCCTGGTGAGTAGGGAAGGAATCCTGGGTCTAACTTCTGAGATTCCAAAAGAAGACTGAAGCATTTCTGGAAACCCCCTAAACTAATATAAAGCCCTCTCTTCCTTTTTTCCTCTCTTCCTCAATCTTTATCCTCAAACTTTTTGTAGCTTTTGATACATTTGCTATTGCTATATTTATAAAACTCTTTGTATCGGCACCTTTATGCCAATCACAATTCCTGTACTTTCTTACAACCTACCTTTCCAACTCCTTCACCAGTTCCTCTTTTTTGTCTTGCTCAGTGGTAGGAACCTCTCAGAATTCAGTCCTGAGCTTTGGTGAAGCCATTTGTAATCCTCTGCCCCATCACCCTCCCTGTCCCCAATATTACAAAGAACTAATGGGGCCAGTAGGCTCATTCTGTTGAATTGTTCACATTTTTGTCTCTGCAAGTGAATTAGGGACTTTTAGAAGGTAGAGACTTGTCTTGTTCTTCCTTATACCTAAAGAGTCTGTAAGATAGTAAATAGTAGGTGAATGAAATTGCTTTTAACACTACCTTTTTCTTAGAACTCATTAGCTTCTCACCTTTATAAAAATGACTCCCAAACCTTATTCCATACCTTGCCTATGCCTGTGCCCCATTTCAACCCCTCCTCCAACACACAGGCCATGCCCATCCAGCATTGACTCTTCTCTGGTTTCTGCTCCGACCTTTCCTAAGCTTTCTTCTGGAGTGTCATATCTTTCATGCGTGTGAACCTAGTGATCACACAGGGGTTCCTGGATCTCATTTCCCGGATTCCTTTGATGTGGGGATTTGAGCATTCATTCATTTCTATAGGTCTGTAATTTTCATGTTTGTTGCTTTTTGTGCTGAACTATAGATAGATTTGTGGGTGAGTTAAGATGCCCTTGTGTGTTGATTTAGAGTCAACCTGGTAGCTGCATGTCTTTTTCTGAAGTGTAATTACTACTTCAGAGCACATACTAACACTTTAGATAGCCTTCACCGCATTCGAGAGGCATTCTCTTTCAATAAATTCTAGACAATGGTTCTTTAGACTTTTGTGTTTCATTGATCAGAAAAATGTAAAAAAAAAAAAGGTGGGAAGGAGATCAATATGATGTCATTAAGAAAACTACTACCTATACCACTTTCATTTAATAAAACACATTTTAACATCAGAAAAGTTGGGGAGATATGATCTCAGTGTAAGGCTTCACCCTTTAAACTGAATAAGTTAAGCTTGATTTTAGAACATTGTTAGACTCATTGTTGTCCTTTTGCTATGTACAATGGAACTTCTGTTGTGAATCAGAACTGACCTGTGGGTCAGCCTCTGAGAACTGCTACTCTAGACCAAGCAGAGCAGGTGGACAGCTTGTTAGGTTCTCACGGTGCTCCGAGTTGTGAAGGACTGATGTGGTGGACCATGCTTCTCCCACCTCAGGAGCTCTTCTTGGGGTGTGACAGTGACGTTCCTCAGGGAGAGATGGGTCTCTGTTCTCTCCTCTTGGATCTGGGCAGGCCTGTGACTGCAGTGAACGTGATTCCCTGTGATCTCCGAGGCTAGATCATAAGCAGTGGTGTGGCGTCTGCCTAGTTCTCTTGAGATGCTTGCTCTTAGGAACCAGCCTGTGGAGAGACCCACACGGAAAGGAACCCAGGCCGCAGACCCCAGCCCTGGCTGAGCTCCAGCCAGCCATCTTCCCCAGCTTGCCAGGCACGTAAGGGAGTCACCCTGGAAGTGGATTCTTCAGTCAAGCCATGAACTGATGCTGTGTGCAGCAGAGACAAACCTTCTCTGCTGAGCCCTGCCAAAATTGCAGATCTGTGAGCTAAATAAATGTTGTTTTAAGTGACTCCGTTTTGTGTTCTTTTATGTAAGCAATAATGCATGAACATTTTGGAACCTGAAAGTGAGAAATTGACAAAACAAAACTGAAAGCATGTGATACTGGCTTTGGAACTGCATTGTAGGTAGAAGCCAGAAAATTCTAGAGTGGGGTGTGAGCAAAAGTCTCCAGGCCTTGAGTGGAGCCTTTGCAGAAGTCTTCAGGGCCTCTAGGAGGCTGCCTGTGGGAGTTTATAGGAAAGAGGGGAGACTGTATTGGAAGCTGGAGAAGAGGGCCCTGGCTGTGGATTGTAATAAGTGACTGCACTGCTGTTTAGGTAACGAACCCTGATCCCGCTAAGAACTCTCCAGACAGCATGCCAGTGCCTCCTGGCTGCTTCTAAAATGTGAGAGAAGAGAGATGAGTTGAAGAGAAGCAATGTTTTAGCTTTCAAGTGAAGTTTAAAAGAAATATAGAGGAGCCAGAACTTACTGGGTTTGAAAAGAAAGTTGCTTCTCATGCCTAGACTTTCTAGACAGAGATTAGTTTTCAAACTAAGAAATGAATTCTGGGTGAAGACAAAATCCAGGTGGGTTTATAAGGTTATCTGTTGCGATCTCAGAAATATCTAAGATGGTGCCACATAGAACCTTTCAGATTTTAGGTGGGCTTCTCCAGACAGCTGGGAAGATGGTCTCAGAACTATGCGAAAGCCAGAGCTGACTCTGACTTTTGTCCATGTTTTCCCGAGCTATGGAGATTTGGAGAATCTGAGCTTTGAAACTTAAAATCACAGGAGTCTTACCTATAGGTTTAGGTGGACTGAATGCGCCTGAGGGGACCCCAGCAGGACAGGAACTCGACAAGAGCCTGAAGGGCATTATCAAAGGATCGAGGCCGTGCAGCTGTGGGCAGAGTCCTAGTGCTGAGAGAAATCAAGGTGACAACCAGCACAGATGAGGTGGGGGCAGCACAGAGACCTGGGCAGCTGGGTGAGTTAAGTAAAGGCAGGTGCAGAAGTAAAGGAAAAGGACTCAGGAGACGGCTGAGAATAAGACATTAAGAAAAAATGACCTCTGGTATTTATAGCAAGATGGGCCCAGAGGTTTAAAAGAACCATGGTTGTCAACCACACAGTCTGTATAAACAAATAGAAAGTCATAGAGAATATTTTGTGGGTGGCTGTATGGATGCCAAAGTGGTTGTTATATTCAGGGGCAGACACAGAGCTGCCAACTGAAATTCTGTTTAGTCTCTAGGAACTGGGACTTTGGTCACTTTCCTTGGTACCTAAGTGCTGGGGAAGATGGAGGGCAGAGTTCGTGAGTGTCCTGCTGTGATGCTCTCCTTGGCGCCCAGGAGAGGATCTGCAGCAAACTGGACTGGAGGCGCAGGCATGAACGTGGAGTTTGCCAGCTGCCAAGTTCAGCTCTTCTTGAAAGTAGCCTGTAAACTGAGGATTAATGTTCATTTAAAAAAACATTTATACTAGCTGGGCGTGGTGGCACGCCTGTAATCCCAGCAGTTCAGAACTGCTGAGGCAGGAAGATCACCAGTTCAAGGCCAGCCTCAGCAACTAGGTGAGACACTGTCTCAGAATAAAGTATAAAAAGGGTTTAGTGGTTAAGCACCCTTGGATTCAATCCCTGGTATCAAAAACAAAACAAAACAAAACAAAAACAAAAAAACTAAGCACAACAAAACCCCCCAAAACAAACAACAACAACAAAACATTTATATTGCATTTGTTTTTGTTTTTAGTGATTAGAAGCAAAAAATAGGGTAGACATCACAAAATTGGGGAATGCATTTGTCCTCCCACAGAGAATGGGTGACAGTGTTTCTTTAAATGAAGGGCCAAAAGCAAATGAGGAATAGGAGGGAGGAAAATGGAAATGAGAAATATTGAAAGGGAAGGAGAGAGAAAAGAAAATGGAAAAGGTGGAATAAAAACGAGTCAGAGAGACAGAGCAGTGTGGAAGAGGGTTAGGGCTTGTAATGGTTTAGATGTGGTGTCCCCCAAAGCTCACGTGTGAGACAGAAGGTTTGGAGGAGAAATGATTGGGCTCCAGCCTTCACCTAACCAGTGAATTAACAGAGTGGTAACTGGAGGCAGGTGGCTGTGGCGCGGGGAGGTGGGCTTGGGGGCGTGGCCAGGGCATCCTGTGAGCCGCTTCCCTCGGCCACACTCTTCTGCCCTGATGCTCAGCCTCACCACGAGCCCTGGAATGGAGCCTGCTGTCTCTGAAACCGTGAGCCCTCAAATAAACTTCCTCCTCCGCAGTGGTCCTGGTCGGGTCCTTTAAGTCACAGCACCGGGAAAGGCTGACTAACCCAGGGCTGAACTGGATGGAGTTGGCAGGGGAAGAAGTCTCCATCCTTGGCCATGTGAGCCATCTGGTCGGGTCGAGGAAATCAGTTACAGCAGTTGTGGTGTAGACAGGAGCTCCGGAACCGCAGGCTTCCCGGGACCAGAGGGGTCAGCTTCTGTCCGATTGGGGGTGGGGATCATCCGGTGGCCAATCAGAACAAGAGCAGGTTGGGAAGAAACCAATGGGAAGCGGACGTGGAAAGCCTTCTGGCTATCGGTTGGCGGTGGTGGCCCTGGCGGACAGGCGCCGGGCTGGCGTCGGCTCTCCAGCGCCTTCCTCGGGACCTCGGCTCCGAAGCGGCTTGGGCTGGGCACAGCGTGATCTTTGGTCTTGGTAGGTTGGAGAAGACCCGGATTTCGGATTATTGGCACGTGGGATTTGAGGGTGCCACTTGAGGACAGGTGACTTGCAGATGCCGTGTTTTGAGGCTGCCTCTGGCTCACTCCCGGCTACACATGGGCATCCTGTGACCTGCAGACCGAACAGGTACCAAACAAGGGACCAAAGGGGAACTTTAGGTGTTATCTGGGCTGCTTTAGGAACCTCTAGGCGTTTGTGGGTTAAGGACAAATAAGCGGTGCCAGTCCCCGTCGGGAGCACCACATGAATTTGTGTCGGCTAAGTCCCTCCCGAGGGCACTGCTGAGGCGGGCGTTGGGGGCACCATCCGTCTGTTATTCATGTGCAAGCCACAAGTCTGTCCTCAGGCCTCTCTGGGGAAGAGGGACTGTCCCTAGTCAGCCGGCGGCCCAGCAAGGTCAGACCTCGCCCCAGTCTTTCCTGCATCTCCACACTATTCGCTTCCACCCTCACCCCCGGCCTTGACTGGCAGCCCCTCAACTCTCACCTTGTTTCCTGTTTGCTATTTTGGATTTAGATGAGGCTGAGAAAGGCAAAGGGAATTGGGGTTGGGGTAGAAAAATGGAATTCTAGAAGGGGGTTCACCCGCAGAGCAGGAAGAGCACACTACCCTTGGTCCTGACCCCCCAAAGGGCTCGCCCGGCGCACGTTCACCGAGAGCCCATGGGGCGCCACCTCCTGTGTGCGTTTCCTGAATGAAAGCCAGTGTCCAGCCCGGGCCTCTGCAGCTCCCCGTCCAGTGGCGAGGACGACACCTTCCCTTAGGGTCACAGCGGCCAGTGCGGACGCAATACGGCTGCTCCCGCACCCATGTGCAGTAAGACGAAGAAACGCCAACGCAGCAAATGTTCTTGGGGCAAGAGGTGGGACAGGAGGTACGAATGAGTGCCTGGGACCGGAGAGAGGCACTCAGGCCCGAGCGCAGGGCCGCCTTAGGCAGGAGGAGTGGGGCGATCGCAGGCCTGGCCGCGCTCACTCTCTTTTTGCACATGATCACAGGTTAGTCTGCAGTCGTGGAAGTTCCAAATAACGCACGTGAATCCGGCAAGTTAGGTCTTGAGACCCAGTGGTGATGAATTCTTCCTTTTGGTCACTGAAAGAAGGTACCAAGGCTGATTTACTCTGCGGGAGGCCAGCCAGTTTTCTCATCATGAAGGACCATTTTATGATACTTGTATGTGGCACTATTGTTTTGGGAGGTAGGTTCCCCTGCTCTGGCCCACCCTGCAGTGCTGAGGCTGAGGCCTGGCCTGGCACATGGAGGTGAACTCTGTGCTGTGGATCTTCACCCCAGCCCTGGGTGGTGGTTTGTAAAGCTCTGCTTTCCTCTGCCCTCTGAGTCTTTTCTCAGTGTAGAGAGTGAACTCAACCACATCAAAAGAAGAGGCCCAGGAAACTTCAAGTTGTGAGCAAATGCCGTCAGGTTGGTGGCATTCTGATTTCAGTAGCACCTGCTATGTTCCTTCATTCAGTGACATTGGCTGAGCAAGGCACTGTCCCACGAGGAGAGGGAGACAGTCTTAACCTCCTCATGGACCCTTCTCATGGCAGGGACAGGCAAGCAAGTGATCACGATGCAACATGGCAAGTATAGCCATGAGGTGCTATCCCAGGTCTCTGGCACCAAGGAGGAGAGGCCCTCCTGCTGCCTGCCAGGCCAGGCCTGACCAGCCAAACCTGACAATGGGTGAACAGACGAAGCCCAGGCGTGCAGTTTTTATCACCGATGTCATTGATTCTGCCCACTTTATCATGATATTTGGTGTGATTTTTTTTTTCTCTGCTCCTACCCGACTCCCCAGGAGGAAATTAGGAAAGGATTCACGAATAAGTGCCTCCAACATTGAGGAAGAATTTAACAGGTGTAACAAAGGGCATTCAGGCAGGTACAGTCACACTCTAAGTGGCACAGGTGATTTATCTTGAATTAAAATTCAACTCCAGCCATCAGAGAAAAGTTTCCAGGCCTCTATAAAAAATTGAGAAAAATGAGAAAAATGTCAACTGCTCCAAAGTGCAGTTAGAAGCCAGGTGTGGTTGCACACGCCTGTAATCCCAGTGGCTCTGGAGGCCGAGGCAGGAGGATTGGGAGTTCAAAGCCAAACTCAGCAACTCATTGAGTCACTACCACTAAATAAAATACAAAATAGGGCTGAGGATGTGGCTCAGTGGTTGAGTGCCCCTGAGTTCAATCCCCTGGTACCAAAAAAAAAAAAAAAAAAAAAATGCAGTTAGAGAGAAAAAGCACATTTTGTTCCTTATCTGGTGAAGACAGTTTTCATTATGGTTAGAGTCAGTGAAAAATATTTCTGGCTTTTAGGAAAATTATAGAACATATGTTGTGGTAGCGTGGGATGAGCAATGATTAATGTGGTGAGTGATGTGGGTATTAAGGCTGGACTTTCATTATTTCTTCAGATCCATTGGTAAGATACCAATATGGTGTTCCTAATACGTCACTGGATTGGCCAATGGTGTGCTGTTGAAGCTTCAGTATTTTCCAAATTCACTTGTGAGAGACACTGCAGTCCGTGTGTCTTTTACATAAAAGATAGCATTTCTAACAACCATCAGCTATTCGTCCACAATAATGTAACACTCAGAAAGGTTTTAAATAAGTAACTAGATTGATCATTAAATCATTTCAAAACACTAAGTTATTTTCTCTTTCAACAAGTTTTTAAAAAATTGACACTTTATGGGGTGTGGTATAATTTGATACATATGTAATGATCAAATGAGGGTAATTAGCATTTTTAAACTGTAAAAGTTATGTTTAAATGGTGTACTTGTTTTTTTTTAGGGTTCTTAAGGATGGTTTTCAAGAATTCTGAAGTCATTGTCTTGACATTTCTTTCTCTATCAGGATTTATTGTGGGACAACTGGCTTATCATTTTATTGAGGTACTGTATATATAATAAATGAGAGAATAAATGAAAGGACAAACACCAAATACAAGGTCCACTCCCACCTCATCCCAAACATAATTTTTAAAAATGTGAACAGCTATTCAAAAAACTTTGCAACATTTGGTAAATGAAAAAAACCACACAACCAAGGATGTATTATTAAGAGAACCCCAATAAATCTGTAATTGCAAATTTCTGTGAAACCACAGGTACCTTGTAGTATTACTTTCTCTGCTTAAAGCCAATTAAAATAAATATCTAGTAGTCAAATAAAAATTACTTATCTGTGAGTCACCTAAAATTGTTTCAGGTACTACTGATGGTAGGTACATCACTTAAAAAAAAACAAAACTGGCTACCCTCCAAAGGCAGTGCTCATATAGCCAAACGCCCCGCACAATTCCCTGGTGAATAGAAGACTATATGTCTGCCCATGTATCTGTCAGCTGATCTACCTCTATACTACTGTCTCTACCTGTCCCACTTGGACAGTTAGTTCAAGAAATCTACTACAGAACTCTTGAGACTGACCTCGTAGATCATCTCTCACTCATTGTGAATGGGAATATTCTAAAGTCTATATGAATGGACATAGAATTGACCTAATTTCTAATATTTGAGAATGGCAGCAAACTAATTTATCATTTGCCTTTGTTCCTGTAGGTGTACCCACTTGTCTACCCTCTTCTAAGAACACCAAGTTTTTCACTTTATTCTTATTTTTCGCCTTTAATTATATTTGTGGCTGCTTTGGATGTGGACTTTTATATAGTCAAGAATGTGTTTTGGCAGGTAAGAACACATTTTGAAACAAATAAGCAGTCCATTCTTGCTTATTCATGTTGATCAAAAATGTGATTGTTTAATAGCAGATTGGTCATCAATGAATTAATGAATTTTGCCTTTTGAGTTGTTTTGCCCTCTTCATTGTGTAGAACCACTAATTAAAGAGAGTTGGGGAGAAGAATTCATATTAGCTCAGTGACCACTGTGATGAGGCACTAGGAAGACATCATCTCCATTTTGTACACAAGCAAACTAGTTCAGAAGTCATCACGTGGCTGATCAGTCAGAACCTGGGTTCCAGTCCCATACCTGGGTTCCAGTCCCACACCTGACTCAGCTTGAAGCAGACTGAATAGGGGGGACCCTCTGAACTTAAGAGCATTTTGCTGGTACTCAGTGTAGAAGCCCAAGGGCTGCGACCCCACCCCATGGGTGCCCAGGAAGCAGAGTAGAGATGAGCCTAGCTAGTGGTCTAGTTAGGCTCCCAAAATCCACACGTGTGCGTTTCCTGCCCATGGGGTGAGCTGGCTCTCCCCTGTCTGTCACCTGGCTTCTGTTCCTATAGCCCACACCTGCTTCTGAGGATGGATCAGGAAAAGCACTCTCTCCGCTTCTCCCCATTTGATCAAGCTGCACAGAGTCATTTTTCCTGTTCCCATTTCCCTCTGCTTCTTATGTGGGCAGGCGGCCAATCCAGCCAGCGGGGGGCCGAGTGGCTCCCTGGGTGAGGCCACCTGCAGCTTCGCCCGTTTTCTCTGTTACCGGGCACGAGTCGGCTGCCAGGCTGGGCAGCCTCAGCAGTCCCTTCTCACCCCCATTCTTGTGATCACACCAGAAAGACTTCAAACAAGTCAGGCATGAGTAGCAGGCATGAGTTTATTGAGGGACTAAGAAAAGGGAAAGGAGACACTCTCAAGGGGAGAGTGAGTCGTTTCAGAGAGGAAGAGAACTCAATGTCCCCTGTCCTCCCGTTCTATTGGCGGTCCCAGAGGAGTTTCCAAAGAGTCCTGCTCAGGTCCAGCTCTGAGCTTTTGACTGACAGCAGGATGGCTTCAGTCACCATTGTGCCTGACAACTCTAGGTCACTTGGGCCATGCTGACCCATCCTAAGTGGAACCTGTTCTTACAGATTGTATGATTGGGGAAATCATCCTCATCTCCCTGAGTGCTGGGGTCTGGTGTGTGTAAGGGCCACAGAGTCGCCACCTTTCAGGGTCACTGTGTTCTCTTTATCAGCATTTCAGGCCTACGTTTCTCCTGCAGATAGCAAGTGGTTTGCTGAGGAATTTGACATTCCTGTTGACTTTAGCCAGGCAAGGCTGCAAGCAAATTGCCTTTTTCGTTTCTTTCTTTCTTTCTTTCTTTCTTTCTTTCTTTCTTTCTTTTTTTCTTTTTTCTTTTTTTCTTTCTTTCTTTCTTTTTTTTTTTTTTAAAGAAAGCCTGTGGGAGTCAGCACAGTGGGCCAGGTTTATAGGATTATTCCTC
Organism: Glaucomys volans; assembly: GCA_020662805.1. Taxonomy (NCBI): domain Eukaryota; kingdom Metazoa; phylum Chordata; class Mammalia; order Rodentia; family Sciuridae; genus Glaucomys; species Glaucomys volans. The sequence continues at coordinate 904,277 of JAJEJO010000971.1, forward strand.
ACCCTCCTATTCCCACTGCTCCTATTACCTATCAACCCTAAAATTGTTTTATCCATGTCTTCTCTTTTTTTTCTTAATTATGCTTGTTGGACTATTTTATTTGTGTTATCAGAGAGCATTTTACTTGCTCTTTACTTTTCACAAGAATTGGACTCATTCTGTTTTTCTGGACATCTTGAATTAATATCAGTTGATTGACTTTAGCTTTTTTGGCATTTTGTGTATTTAAGGCTTAAAATTCTTCTTTTAACTACGTCTCACATGTTTTACTTTTTAGTGTTTTTCATTCAGTTCTAAATTTTATCATACTTTCTTTTTTGACACATTAATTATTTGGAAGTGTTTTAAATTTTTCAATCATGGATTATTATTATTATTATTATTATTTTTATTTTTTTTTGCGGTGCTGGGGATTGAACCTGGCCTTGTGCTTGACTGGCAAGCACTCTACCAGCTGAGCTATGTCCCCAACCCATGGATTCTTCTTATTATTTCTCCTATCTGTGATCAGAGATTGTGGTTTGTATAGCAAGTCTTGTTATTTGTGGAGATTGCTTTGTAGCCTTGTACATGATCTATTTTCCCAAAAGATCAGTGTTTACTTTACAAAAATGTATATTCTCTAATTGTTTAGTGCAGGGGTCTAAAATTTGTTCTGAGATATTGCAAGTTTGGTTCCAGATCACCACCAATAAAGTGAATATTGCAGTAAAGTGAGTCACATGAATTTTTTTGGTTCCCAGTGTATATAGAAGTTATATTTACCTATACTAAAGCCTATTAAGTGTGAAATAGCATTATGTCTAAAAAACCAGTGTACATAATTAGAAATCATAGCTAAAAAATGCTAATAATCCTATGAGCTCTCAGCAAGTCTAAATCTTTTTGCTGGCAGAAGAGCTTGTCTTGATGGTGATGCTTTCTAACTGATCAGGATGGTGATTGCTGAAGACCGGGATGACTGTGGCAATTTCTAAAAGTGACAGTGGAGTTTCTTGTAACTTCCTTTCACAAAAAATTTCTGTGTGTCATGCTAAGGTGTTTGGTAGCTATTTTACCCTCCGTATTAGGGTTCTCTAGAGGAACAGAATCAACTGGAAGTATGATTAGAAAAAGGGATTTATTAGACTGGCTTGCATGACCAGAAGCTCGATAGTTTTCTCTTGGAAGCTGTGTAGTCCAAGAGGCGGAAGTCTCAGAACAAGAGGGATCAATGGTGCTACCCTAGTCCGAGACCCAAGGCTTCTGGAAATTCCCTGGAGAATCACTGGCAGAGTCTGCTTTGTAAGAGTGAAGAAGCAAGAGTCCGATATCCTCAGGCAATGGCAGCAGTAATCAAGAACCCATTGGAGAAGAAACAAGCTTGCATCTGCTGCTGCTTCCTTGTCCTTCCAACTTTTATTCCATCCAAGCCACCCTCCTATTGGATGGCGCTGCCCACACTTAGGAAGGGTCTCCACTTTAGTTCACTATCACACATGCCAGTCATTCCTAGACACACCCTCACTGACGCACCCAGGAGCCTCTTAATCATCGGCATCTCTTAATCCAATCAAGTTGACAATTCAGCTAACCATTACACCCACCATAGAGGTTCTTCTGTCGTCAGTTCTCTCAAACCCAGCCATGGCTCTATCAATTAAGTTTATGTAATATTTAAAATACATTTTTGTCATTTCATCCATGTGCACAGCATCTTAGCTAGGAGTGGATTCCGTTGGAAGAAATCCCTTTCTTTGCGTTTCTGTAAGTGGCAGATCCCTTCCATTCACGTTTTCTTCCGAGATTGTGGCAATTCAGTTACATCTTCAAGCTCCACTTCTAATTCCAGCTTCCCTGCTAATTCTATCACTTCTGTAGTCTTGAACCCCTCGGTCATCCATGAGAGTTGGAATCAACTTCTTCCAGATTCCTATTAGTTGACATTTTGATCTTCTCCCACAAATCACAAATGTTCTTGGTGGTGTCTAGATTGAGGAATCCTTTTATCCAATTTACTTTGCCCTGAGCCTTCAGAGGAGTCACCCTCTGTGGCAGTGATAGCCTTATGAAATGCATTTCTTGGATAATGAGACTTGAGAGTAGAAATTGCCCCTGGATCCACGGGCTACAGAATAGATACCGTGACAGCAGGCATGAAAACAACATTAGTCTCCGAGCAGTCTCCATTCGAGCGCCTGGGGGACCAGGTGCACTGTCGATGAGCAATAATGTTTTGAGAGCAATCTTTTTTTCTGAGCAATAGGTCTCCATAGTGGGCTTAAAATATTAAGTAAATCATGTTGTAAATAGATGTGCTGTCATCAGGCTTTGTTGTTTTATTTCAGAGCACAGAAGAGTTGATTTAGTATAATTATTACGGGCGTGAGGATTTTCAGAATGGTCAAGGCGCATTGACTTTCTCCGCAAGTCACCAGCTGCGCTGGGAAGTCAGCCTGTCCTTTGAAGATCTGAATGTAGGCATAGACTGCTGTTCTCTAGCTATGAGAACTGGCACCTTCTTCCAATGGAAGGGTGTTTCACCTAGGTTGGAAATATCTTGCTTGGCCAGGCCATCCTCAGTATTGACCTTGGCCAGGCCTCCTGGGTAACTGGCTGCGGCTTCTGCACCATACTTGCGGCTTCACCTGCAGCAGCAGTTACAAAGGTGGCTCTTTTCCTTAAACCTCATGCACCACCAACCTCTGTGGTCGTCGAAGTTCCTTCTTCCTCACCTCTCACAGCCTTCATAGAATTCGAGTTAGGGCCTTGCTCTGGACTGGGCTTTGGCTCACAAGAGGAGCGCTGCGCCGCTGTGGTCTACACAGACCACCGCACGGTCTCCTTGTCAGGAAGATGCTGCCTGCCTTCTGGTCTCTCACTGTTCGGTGCAGTGGCACTTTTTATCTCCTTCAAGAACATTTCCTCTGCGTTCTCAATTGGACTGTTTTGCACGAAGAGGCCCAGGTTCCAGCTCTCTTGGCCTTTCTTCACAAAGCCACATCATTTTCTAGCCTTTGACTTAAAGTGAGAAGAGATGTGTGAGGTCCTTTCACTTGGAAGCTTCCAGGCCTGATTTCAGTAGTGTCCTATCTCAGGGAATAGGAAGGCCCAGGGAGGAGAGATGGGGGACGGCTGGCTGGAGGAAGAGTCGGAACATACATGTGGCTGGATGATTAAGTTTTGTCTCGTTTGGGCAGGGTTCGTAGCCGTCCCAAACAATTACAATAGTAACATCAAAGCTCACCATTCACAGATACCACAACAGACCAGTAATGATGGAAAACTTTGAAATGTTTTGAGAATTACTAAAATGCGACGCAGAGACCCGAGGGGAGCACATGCCATTGGAAAAGCAGACTTGCTCAGAGCAGGGTTGCTACGGACCTTCAGCTGCTGACAGCGACAAAGAAAACCAGCATCTGCGAAGCACAATCAAACAAGCCGCGCCTGCAGTGTCCTCAGTGCAGCCTCCTGTTACCACTTTTGCTTTAGCACTGTTTAATCTACTGCTTAAGCTTAGTCAGTGATATTTTCAATCTTTATTCTTTTCTTTATTTTCTAATACATGCAGCTAAAGTTACAAATTCCCTTTAAGAATGGCTTGAACTGCATCCCTCCAGTTCTGATGTCTTATTTTTTTTCACGATTCAGCAAAAATATTTTAAAACTTTAGAGAAATGGAAAATTGCTAAAAATGTATAACTTGCCAAGCTTGCTCTAGAATTTAAAAGACCTTGATAGCCCCGTAACTACTAGAGTTGAACTAGTGGATAAGAATCTCTGAAAAAGGGAAATATGAGACCCAGACAAGATCTGTGAATCGATATAAAAGAATATAAAATATTATTGTGTTTTACACACACAAGAATAAAAGAGGGAATGCTCCCGTATTTTTACTTTAAAGCCTGGTTAGTCTGAACACCAAAATTAGAGAAGAATAATAAGAGAAACCTCATGGGCCAATCTTACTCGCACAAACCTAGTTAGAAAAATTATACACTTTTTTTGGTACAATATATCTGGTGACATATGAATAATAAAAGCACGTTCAAGGGTTGGGGATGAGGCTCAGTGCTTGCCCTGCACACTAGTGGCTCTGGGTTCAGACCCAGCACCACAAACAATAACAGCCACCAAACAAACAGAATGATCATGACATGTTTACTTAAAACTATAAGGTTAATTTTACATTTAAAAAATCTCAATGCAATTTATGTTCTTAAGAAATTTATAAACTAAAGTCATATTACCACAAATATAAAGAGAACATTTGACAAAATTAGCATGGTTTATAATAGAAAGAAGGGACAGAGAGTTTCCAAGTATGTATGACTAATAGCCTTCAAGAAACAATAAGGAATAAGACAATCATACCATAAACAGAAACCAAGAACCAGAAAGAAATCTTGAAAGTTGAAAATATGAGAGCTGAACTAATCTAATTCAATGACAGAGATTGAAGGGAGAGTTGCAGAAACTCAGAAAACAAAACAAAAGACAGAGGCGGAAAACCAAAGGACTGAGTAATGCAACTGTGTTTTTTTTTTTCTTGAGGGATAATTTTGGAAAACAAGTACTTTCTTTTTCTTGTGTTTACAGAAATAGAAAATTGAACAAATACGTTTCTTCTTCTCAAGCATTTCGTGGCGTCCTGCCCCTGTCGCAGAGCTGCTGGTTTAACAATGAGTAGAGAGTAGAGAGGAGGCGGGGGAGGTTGGTTAGTGGGTGCAGGAACACAGTTAGATGGGAGGATTAGGTTCTAGCACAGTAGGATGACTTAAATTAACACTGACTTATTATCTATTTCAAAAAAGAAGAGCACAGAGGAATTCGTGTGTTCCTAACACGAAGAAATGACCAATTGAGGTGGATGTGCTGATTACTCCGATCTGATCATCATACAACATATACTTTGTATTCTATGAATCTGTACAATTATTATGTGTCAATTGAAAATAGCAAAATGAAAAAAATGTATGTGTTTAAGATTTGATTCTTAGAACATAAATGCAGTCATGCCACCTTTGGATGTTAAATCTAATACCATGTTATGAATTGGTTCACAGGTTTTGTTAACTGGATTTATTAGCTTTTGTTCATCATTCTTCATACTTGGATATGTGATTCTGAAATTCAATGGAGAGTCATGGAATTTTTATTCTTGCTTACTCTTAAGCATCACTCTCAGCATTACGGATCCTCTTCATTCCGTGAGCTCACTAAAAACTCTTGGTATGTTAGATTTATTTCTTTTTCTTCCCTTGAAGATATGAGTAAGCTTTATTTTCTCTAGATTATATTTTCTTTGCATAAATTGTACATCCAGCAGAGCAGGAATTTGTGCTCTTGTCCTTGAGGGCAGAGCAATGATGGACTGGCAGGAGGCAGTGCAGATAAGACTGTCACTGAGGATCTGAGATAAACAGTATCAGATATAATGTCCAAGAACGTTTCATGACGGAAAGGTAACCTTCCCAGAAGGTGACAAGAATGGGCATTATTGCTCTACACCTCTGAATTCTCAGCCACAAGGTAAAGATTTTACATTGGTGAGTTTGTTTACCAATTCAGAGAGAAAATATCACTTTTCCAAGGCCTTCCTACCTCTCATTAGGACTGGTTCCCTTTTGAAAGAATTAATGTTTGGTGCTTCAATGTGCTTATTTCCAAGAGGGTCTGAGGTCTTGAGTTATTTCCCATATTACTTGGTGAGGTCAAAGGTGAAATACCCTCCTGTTGTCTTGTTTTATTAACACAACAGTAAAAACATGAAATAGTTAGAGGCTGTGGTTTCTGGTTTTGACTCAGAAATGTCTTCCTAACTAACCTGAAAGCACTGGTTGTAGTTAGAGGAAACAGATTACCTGAGACTGAAGTGAGAACCCGGGTTTCCCAGAAGGCTATGTTCCCGTTTTACCTGGGAAAGCAGAGGAGGGCTTCAGACTCTCCTGGGGGTGAGGTTCTAAATTGCTTCAAGGTAGTTTTATTTCTCTGAGTCTGATCCTGAGCTCCTTTTTCTCTTTGCATGCCTAAGTACAGTTTTCCCCCCTGTCTGTTATTTTTATTCAGCTATTTGCATCTGCTGCTTGTCTTATTACCGCATTCTCTCTCTGCTTCCATTTGTGCAGTCTCTTGGCTGTAAATGGTCAGTGAACTGTAAATGCTATTTAATGAGGCTTCCATATTTGACTCCCCCGCCCCCAAAAATAAGCAGCACAGTAGAGCTGAAATGTGAACTTAGGCTATTGCACAGTTGCCGGGGTCTGTCCTCACCCGCACATCTAGTCTCCTTGCACCACCCTGCTGGCGTGAGTGAGGACCACCTGCAGAGCGATTCCCAGATGGAAGCAGATTTCCGATGGAAGGAGTCTCATAAACATAAAGATAAGAGCACAAGGACAAGGAGAAGGACCAGGGAAAATCCAAGCATGGCCACAGTGAGCATGAAGATTCTGAAAAGAAACACAAAGAGAAGGAGAAAACCAAACCCAAAGATGGGAGCTCAGAAAAGCATAAGGATGAATACAAAGTCAGAGACAAAGGAAAATGAAAAGAGGGGAAGATCAGAGCCCTGGGAGAGGCAGACAGAGAAGAAGGCAGATGGCTTCCTAGCCCACCAGGAATTAAAGAGGACCTGACCATGACACCTATTCTGCTTCTCCTAAGGACATAGAGCCATTGAAGAGACCTGGAAATGAGAATGATGCTGAGTATAAACTAAGAAACTCAGAACAGAAGATATTAAGAAGGAGAAGAAATGAAAACTAGAGGAAGAAGAGATGGTAAATGGAAAAAGCCCAAGAATAAAGATAAAGATAAAAAAGTTCCTGAGCCAGATAACAGGAAAAGAAGCCGAAGAAAGAAGAGGAGCAGAAGTGGAAATGGTGGGAAGAAGAATGCTATCCTGAAGGCATCAAGTGGAAATTCTTAGAACATAAAGGTCCTGTGTTGGCTCCACCAAGGGCGCCTCTTCCAGAGAGTGTCAAGTTTCACTGCGACACTGGGAAAGTCATGCAGCTGAGCCCCAAAGCAGAAGCAGCTACGTTCTTTGCAAAAATACTTGACCATGAATATATTACTAAGGAAATATTTAGAAAGAATTTCTTTAAAAGCTGGAGAAAGGAAATGACTAATGAAGAGAAGAATACAATCACCAATCTAAGTAAATGTGATTTTACCGATATGAGCCAGTATTTCAAAGCTCAGTCTGAACATCAGAAACAGATGAGCAAGGAAAAGAAATTGAAAATCAAAGAGGAAAATGAAAAATTACTGAAAGAATATGGCTTCTGTATGATGGATAACCCTAGAGAGGATTGCCGACTTTAAGACAGAGTCTCTTCCATTTTTCTGTGGCTGTGGCAACCACCCCAACCTCCCCAAGGCTGGCATGCTGAAAAGAAGGATCATGCCTGAGGACATAATCATCCACTGTAGCAAAGATGCCAAGGTTCCTTCTCCTCCTCCAGGACGTAAGTGGAAAGAGGTGCGGCATGATAACAAGGTTACTTGGCTGGTTCTTGGACAGAGAACATCCAAGTTTCCATTAAATGCATCAGGCTAAGTCCCAGTTCACGAATCAAGGGTGAGAACAACTGGCCAGAATATGAGACTGCTGGGCTGCTAAAGAAGTGTGTGGACAGCATCTGAAACCGGTGTCAGGAGGACTGGAAGTCCACAGAGACGGAGGTCCCACCGAGAGCTGCAGCTCTTGCACTTCATTGACAAGCTTGCTCGGAGAGCAGGCAATGAGAAGGAGGAAGGAGAACCGGCAGACACTGCAGTTGCTGTTCCCTTCGTGTGGAGCACATCTGTCTGCACCCAGAATTGGATGGTCAGGAATATGTGGTAGGGTTTGACTTCCTTGGGAAGGACTCAATCAGATACTACAACCAGGTCCCAGTTGCGAAACGAGTTTTTAAGAACTTACAACTATTTGTGGAGAACAATCAGCCTGAGGATGATCTTTTTGATAGACTAAATACTGGTATTCTAAACAAACACCTTCAGGATCTCATGGAGGGCTTGACAGCCATGGTGTTCCTTCAGGCTACGGCAACAGCTCAAAGAACTCACAACCCCGGAGGAAAATACTCCAGCAAAGATTCCTTCTGAGAACCTTGCCAATTAAGCTGCTGTGGTTCTTTGTAACCATCAGAGGGCACCACAAAAAACATTCGAGAAGTCCATGATGAACTTGCTGTCTAAGACTGATGCCCAGTGGATCAGCTAGCAGATGCCTGGAGGCCCTGGAAAGCACTAAGTCTGATGCCAAAGTTATGAAGGATGCAAGGACCAAGAAGGTAGTAGAGTCAAGGAAGAAGGCTGTGCGGCGGGTGGAGGAACAGTTGGTGGAGTTGGAAGTCAGCCCACAGACGAGAAGAGAATAAACGAATTGCTTTGGGAACCTCTAAACTCAATTATCTGGACCCTAAGATCACAGTGGCTTGGTGCAAGCAGTGGGGAGTCCTGAATGAGAAAATTTACAACAAAACCCAGTGGGAGAAGTTTGCCTGGGCCCCGGTATGGCCAATGAGAACTGCGAGTTTTAGCCAGTGTCAAAGGGCAGGGTTCTGTGAAGAGGAGCAGGATGGTTTGAGGAAGATGGATAAATGGTGAGCCTCGCTTATCCTCGCACCTGAGGGAGAGAGAGGCAGCAAGTCGCAACACACCAACATCCTTGTGAAAAGATGAACCTGGAGATACTATAAGGGAGAGCTGAGCCAGTTGTCCTATGGACAACTTATTTAAAAATATTTCAGATTTCAAAATTCTAGCCATATGATTCATTTTGAATTTTGTTTTTATTTTCAAGAGGGCAAGTAGGTGGGAATTTGTTGGAATTATGCCAAGCAAACTTACATTTCACTGAGGCATGTGGGTTCTCTTAACTACTGCATGTGAGGTCTGATTATATTGGTGCATTTTTACAGTTAGGGTTTTGCAATAACTTCTATATTTTAATAGAAACAAATTCCTAAACTCCCTCCTTTTCCCCCCATTTCAGGAATTTAAAATTAAGTAGAACAAAGGCCCAGTGCACCTGTTAGAGTCTTCACTCTGTTGTCATGGGAATCAGTCTTCCTCAGACTTGAAGCAGTCCTGACATTGGGAGTGTTTTGGTTCACACACCTGCTCACAGAAAAGCATGATGGGAAAATATTTCTTGACTTGAGTGTTCCTTTTTAAATGTGAACTTTTATTTCTTTTAAATTATTTTAAAATATTTAAACCTTTTTCTTGATCTTAAAGATTGTGTAGATTGGGATTGGGGAGGGATGAAGGGCGAGAGCATCCAAGGATAATGAAATAATCAGTGGCTGAAACCTTTTTCCCATCATCCTTTGCTCCTAGCATTCTCTGTACCCTTTAAGATACCCGTCTTTCTTTTTAAACCCAGGTCTTTCACTTGAAAGATTTTATTGTATAAAAAGTTCCACAGGTCAGTAAATTTAGAGGAAAATGAGTATTTGGTCTAAGAAAAGGAAAAGTAATCAAGATTTTAGGACTTTTATTTTTTCTTTTATAATTGTGTAAAAAATGGGGAAAAACATAAAAAGCAGAGTTTTAATGTGAAGACTTTTTTTTTCTATAATCATTAGTTTTAGAGGTATTGTTAGTTTAGTGTGTACTCAGAGTCCATTTCCCACATCTTTCCTCAAGTATCTCCTACTTTTATCATGAATTCCCTTTTAATCAAATTTAAAATAAATTCCTACAACTTAACAGAAAAAAGGAGAGGAAGCACAATAGAAAGTCTTTTTGTTGCTTTCAAACAAAATCAATGAAGGTGTTTGGTCAGCTCTTCTTTTTTTTTTTTTTTTTTTGGCTAGCTCTTATTTTCTTTATGTCAGTAATCCTTCGATGGTACGTGAGTTCTGGATTCAGTAGCATTTTTCTTATAAGACAGATTTGACTAATTTTTATGGATAAAATCACTCTCACTTCTTTTTGGTATCAGCAGGTTCACTTTCATATAGGTCTTTCATGCCCAATTAGTAAACTGTTTTTTTCAAACAGTTTACTTCTATCTAATTGTCCTAATACATTCATTTTTGAGGAAAAACTTCTTTTTGCTCTATGCCTAAAATTATCATAGTATGTAAAACTGCAATTTCTGCAAAATGAGTGTGCTTTGCTAGGTGAGGTGCCCCATGCACTGTGAAATGCACGATCGAAACCCTAGGGGCCTGGCCCACTTGGTGGGTGCTCGTACGCAGGTTGACAGACACCAGTCCATTCACCACCTGTTCTAAACGAGGGCACAGGGCTTAAATGATATTTATTTTAAAGCAAATCTGAAAGAGGATCTTAAGGGTCTAAAATATAAAGTTTTATCACGATTTCAATTGAGTAAAAAAAGTCAAATGCTTAGAAAAAAATTTCAAATTTAAAATAGCTGTATGTGGGTTGTGGACTCTTAGGCGATTTTTGTTTTTTTCTTTCCCTTTTCTAAATTTTGCAATATGCCAATATGTTAGTTCTACAATAAACCAATAAAGTCAGTGAAGAGTAATTACTATTGTGCTTTACTGTTAAAAACAACTATAAATCAACATGCAACTTTGCCAAGCCTCCACTTGCCCCTCACTTTAACTCACTGAATCTGAGGAAGAATTAAAGGATTTCCTCACTGGATAAATCCACACGCAGACTCCAGAACTGTGGAAGCGGTGGTTTTGTGTCTTTGTCACAGAGAGGGTGGCTCAGCTTGCCTTCTTTGTCAGCCATGATAATGAAGCAGGAGGAGTAGAAAGAGCCAGATGAACATTAATCCGCAACCACACCTGAGTGAGGAGACGTTGGCAGCTAGATAGCTTGTGAACATTCTGGTGTTTTACCTCCAGACGGAACACTGGAAAGCAGAGATCTCCTTTCTTTTAAACTAGATGTAATATCCTTAGAAATAATAATTAATAATATAGCATAATGACCCTTCTACATTTAGTCAATTATGTTTCAAAACCTCAAAGGAAAAAAAATTAGAATGCTAATTAGGTCTTGTTTTGATAAAAAAAATAATGTCTCCTAATGTGATCAACTCAGGTCTTGATGCAAGGAATTATGTTAATCAGCTGCTTTTGAAATACATACAGTTGTGCCAGCCTTTTTCTGTCAACTTGTCATTGCTTTAGGCTGCACAGTGTGCCACCCTGGGTTGTATGTTCTTCAGTTTGGGGCTTAATCTCTTAAGGAAGAGGAGTCGGGCTGGCACATAGTTACCTAAATTCACCAGAGACGTGAGGGCCCTCTGTACCCCTGTGGCTCGGGTAGAATTTACCTTCCTGTCTGAAGCAATTAAAAAAGTGGACAAAATATATGAAAAAGACAGTTCTCACATATTGGACATCAGACAATGCAGGACAGGGATTCCAAAACGGGAGGGCAGAAAGAAAAAGGGAAGGAGATGTACCCTTAATGACTCTCGCCTCTCACCTGGCAAGAGTTTTCAGGTCTCAGTCGGGGGAAGGATAGCTTAGTGGAGCCTGGTGGTTTCTACATATTGAGCTGTTCTGGGGCTGGCAGTCCAGGAGGGCCAAGGCAGCTCCAGTTCCCAGCCATGACAGCTGCCTTGCAGGAGGGAAGGCGAGAGCTGTAGGGCTCCCCTTGAGTCTCTGGGTAGGCAACGTGCAAGCACCAACACTGGGGAGAGAAAAGGGAATGACTCCCATCAGGATTCCTGCAACATGATGGAAGGGACCCTCATAATTCATGGGACATCAGGGAGAAGGCATAGAAGGCTATTGCCTGCTAGTGGGGAGAATTGGATAGAATCAAGGTGCTCCGGTGCTACCTACAAAACTTAAAAGCAAGGCTCAAAACGTTCACAGTGTTTCCAAGTAACTTAATTATGTTCTGGAACAAAGCTCAAGAATAATTATAGGAATACAGAAATATACAGTACCTAATAATAGAAAATATACAAGTTTGAAATCTAGAAATTACCCAGATGCCAAAAGTCAGGAAAAGAAGTACAAGAAGACCTAGCAATGACACAGATTAGGGTCAGTAGAGAAAAGCATTAGAACAGTTATCATAAGCTGGACATGTGGTTGCTCTCCTGTTTCAGCTACTTGGGACTCCAAGGCAGGAGGGATCACTTGAGCCCAGGGGTTCAAAGCCAACCTGGTGAACATAGCAAGAACCTGTCTCTCAAAAAAAAAAAAAAGTTATTACATACATATTCCATGTGTTCAAAAATAAAGGAGAGTGAGTATAGTGTAGATCATGTTGTTAAATAATCAGGAAGTTTGTAAGCACATTATTAAATCATTGGTAGCTTAGAATTGGCTGTGATGGAAGTGTTTACTCATTGAATTGACAAGCACTGCCAATTGGGAGAGTGGACATGGCGTATATAAAAGAGACCTAAATCAAGCTTCTAGAGATAAAAAATGCATTGTAGATAGTCAATTAGACACTGAAGAAGACAGGACTAGTGAACTTGAACACAAAGCAATAGAAACTACTCAAAATGAAGCTCAGAGAGAAAAAGACTGGAAAAAGAAGTGGGTATTAGTGGGTGTGGGACAACTACAAGTGACCTAGTATATGTGTCTCAAAAGAGGGGAGAGAAAGAAAGGGAGAAACAAAAATATTTGAATAAATGATGAGTAAAAAAGTTCTAAGTTTGATGAAAACTAAAGCCATAAATTGAAGAATTTCAACAAATCCCAAGTCCAAGACACACACACGCACACACACACACACAAAAAAAAAACTACACCAAGGCACATAAAAATAAATCCCTTAAAGCCAGTGATAAAGAGAAAACATTTAAAGCAGCCAGAGAAAAAGATATATTACATACAGAGGAACAATTATAATACAGACAACAACAATCTCTCCGGAAGCAAAGTAAACCCAAGGGCAGTGCAGCAACCTTTTTATAGTACCCAAATAACACCGCAGGGTTAAAATTCTACACCAGTGACAACACCTTACAGCGAGCACCAAACACTTCCTCAAATGTATGGCAGCTGAAGGAATCTCTCAGCGGCAGCGTCGCACCACAAAAAATGTTACAGAAAGTCCTTCCAGTGGAGAGAAAATGGTATCAGATGGAAATATGGTTTGGGATTTTATGTTCAAGCCCCTGGCAACCTCTAATGCATTTCTGATGTGTATCTATCTGTCTGCTCTGGGCAATTCATACAAATCGAACCATACAACACAGTCCTCCCTTATCCATCCGGGAAACGTTCCAAAGCCCTCAGTGGATGCCTGAAACCATGCGTAGGACTTAGGCCTATGAATGCGATGCTCAGCCTTATGCAGATATGTCTATGATAAAGTTTAATTTATAAATTAGGTACAGGATTAACAATAACTAATAATGACTTGAAAAATTGTAACAATATACTATAATAAGTTATTTAAAACACAGGAATTATTTTTTTCTGGAATTTTTCATTTAATATTTTTGGACCATGGTTGCCTTCAGGTGAGTAAAGCAAAACCAGAGATGGCGGGCCCTGCGGTAGGAGGCTGTGTGTCTGGCTTCCTTCACTCCGCATAATGCCTCGGGTTCCTCCTGTTATAACACGAGCCAGTCCACACCGCACATCACTCTCTGTGGAGAGAGAGCCCACGTGCGTCTATCTGCTCATTAGCTGAGGGACTCTGAATTGTTTCTGTTTTCTGGCTTTGAAGAATAAGGCTGTTACGAGCATTCACAGACAAATCTTCATGTGGATGTGCCTTGTGAATTCTCCTGGGCCTCCACCCCGGAGTGGAATTGCTGAATCATACTTTGTACTCGGCAGTGACCTTCTTTTGGGGTCTGATTTGTGTTCATTTAAGTTGAATGTGGAGGCCTGAGATCTGTCTTATCTTGAAGCTCAAGCATGGTGGAGGCAATGGCCAACAAAGGAGTGCTGTCCTCACCTTCCTCTGTCCCTGGAAATTCAGAAGCACAACGACAAATTGAAAATGATGATGGCGATGGTCTTAGAGACCCGTCCCAGTCATGGTGGTTCTCCTCCTCCTGTTCTTTTTCTTTTCCTCTATCCTGTTCCTTCTCTTTGTTTCCTGTGTAAGGGCATTATTTCCATGTACCTCAGTGATTTATATTCTTCATTTTCTTTTCTAGGCCTTTCTAAAATGTACATTGACATCATCAGAGGAGAGTCATTGATCATTTGTAGTGTTGCCTGCATTTTTTTTGGAATTTTTCGGGTCAGCATGGAGCAGCTTACCATGTTTACAGGTAAGAGCTTCTTTTTTTTCTTTTGTCTGCACATCTTCTAAAATCATTCTTACTGAAATTGAAGTGCATCCAAGACGTCTTTACTACTCTCACTCTCCTTTACTCTTGAACCAATTAAAATGATGTATGGGTTAGCAGGAGAATGGAATGACGACCACTTATGTGTTTTCTTGGACAGTACAGGACAAAGAACATTGGAAAAATTATCTTATGTCCCTTGATATGCACATATATGCACGCATGGGGTGAGGGTATGGCTCAGTGGTAGAGTGTTTGCCTCACATGTGCAAGGCCCTGGGCTTGATTCCCAGCACTGTGCTTGCAAGTGCGCACACACACACACACACACACAAATGTGCATACACACACATACAAAATTGCATCATTTGGTGCAACTTTGCTTCTTTCCTGGATCAGTCTGCATCTCAGTGAGTGGGTGTTAGGCATTGGCTTGGTCCTGGATTTGGGCCTGAGGGTGAAAGCAAAGTAGTTCAGCAGTTCCAGGGAGACAGGTGATAGAGGTGACAATAGCCAGATTTGTGTGGCTCATGATCACTGAAGAGTGGGGAACTTGCTACCTTGTTAGTTTCCAGATGTGGTGCTAGTAAAGAAGAAAGATGTGAAAGAGAGAGCAGGAAGAGGAAAAGGGTGTCCTCATCTATGTTTGTGATTGCTGCAAGAGGAGGTGGTGGGCAGCAGGTGTTTGGGGCATGTCCCCAGGAAGGCACTGCAGGTGTTTGCAGTGGACCATTGTTATCGTTTTAGACTTTGTTCAGGACCACCTGACACTCACCCACTCACCGCCAATAGTGAACCAGTTGCCAATAGTGAACCAGGACAATGAAAATTTCACCTCTCCATTCTCAAAAGCCCCCTGGACTGGGAGCAGGGTCATAAACCGACTGCAGTTTGGCAGGACCCAGGGTATGGTTCATTTGTCCCTGAGATAGTTTTTTAAAAATTGGAATTGGTTGTCTCTTTTTCCTCTGATGCTGGGATTGACTCTAGGGCCTCGCACGGACTAGGCAAGAGCTCGATCACCAAGTTGCATCCCCAGCCCTGGTTGTCTTTGGCTTGAAGATTCGCCCTACACAGGTTTTCACAGTTAGGCTCTTGGCCTGACTCTTGAGGTCGTGTGAGTGTTCTGTCCCTGGGTGAATGAACCTCAAGCTGTGGACTGTCCAGGAGGACATCCCCACAGAGCTCTTCTGTCAGGCTTCCATGGGACACCCCCTTCCGCTGAAGAACAAGATCTCCCCGTGAAATCTCAAGAGCAAACCAAGGCGCCGTCAAAAGAGAAACCAATTACAGCTCAGCATGTTCTCTCTTTTTACTTTAGAGTTACATGTCATTGTGGGACTCAGCTTGGACATTTTTGGAAGCATAATATGTGGATACTGGTGTGCACGAGTCATTCAGTTTATATTGACTGACATTTTTAGCAATACACTGACCAACATCATCCTCTGCTTTTCAATGGTGTATATGACCTACTACATTGGTAAGGCAAACATAGGTACAAAAAATGCTTTCACATGCTTTCCTTCCTTCATGTCTGATGTTTGTTACGTGTTCCTTGAAGGCTTTTCAACCTGGGGCTGCTGGTGTTTTGGGTATTCACATATTCTTCATGGTTGTGTTTTTTGTCTCAGACTAGATTTACACATCTGTTTAGACCCAGGGAATTACGTGTGGTCAGGGAGGCCACGCCGAGCCGGCTTCGGGGGAGCTGCAGTCAGGGAAGCCCTGAGACGGGCCTGCAGCCCCAGCTCGGGCAGTGGGCTATTCAGCGGCGCTCGGCAGAGATCGCCAGGCTTGCTTTTCCATACACACCACCCTCAGCGACAATCTGGAATTGGCAAACTGGGTCAAATCTGCTCCGTTTTGGACAGGCTGCTAAGAATGGTTTTTATGTTATAAGATGGTTTTAAAAAGAACAAAAAGAAAGAAAAGTATTTCATGGCATATGAAGATCATGTGAGATTCAAATCTCCATGTCTAGCCAAAGTTTTATTGGGTGTTCACTTGGTTGCTTATTGTGTGACTGTGTTCGCGTCACGGTGGCCGAGTGGACTTGTGACAGGTGTCCCAATGGCCCCCAAAGGCTAGATATTTACTATGTGGCCCTTTACAGAAAAGGTCTGCTAGCTTCTGAACGATCAGGCCACTCCTCTGAAGCAGCTTTCTAAGGAAAAAATACCACTCTCAAGTTCCCCACCAATTCTTCACCCAAGATAAAGAACCTCAGGGTGCAGATTTAAATGCATTTAATTTTATTTCATTTTTTCTCTCCCCAGTGGAATACTTTGGAATGTCAGGCACCGTTGCGTTGGCCACCATAGGACTGAATTTAGATTCCTTAAGCTTCAAGCCAAAGATGGAGTTCATAATCACGAAGTAAGTTTCCTGTTGTGTACTTGACAGATTTCACAGAAGTCTGAAGCCTCACTAACTCCCCGTGGGAGCTCTGAAGCACCTGGGATCACAGGCGTGTTGCCACCACACCCGCCAGCAAAGTGCTCTGAAACGTTTTCTGTAGCAGTGATGAAGGCAAGCACCTTCACCCAGCTGAGAAAGATGGGTGGCAGACAGAGGTGTCTCTGTGAAAGGAAAGTGGTTTTTAAACACATCGCTTCAGCCGCCATTCCTTTTCCTCCACCCAGGTTCCTGATCATGTTCTCGTCCATATACCACCACCTGATATACACCTTCTTCGGCATCGTGGTTGGATGTGGAGAAATCAACTATTTCAGATTTGGCACCATAGTTTTCGTTTTCATCTTATTTGTGACAGTGAATTTTGTCAGGTGATGATTATATTTTAAAGCTTGTTTCACTGAACTTAGATTCTTCTTTTAATTTTTAATTAGTTTCTTAGTTCTACCTGACAGTAGAATGTATTCTGATGTGTTATACATACATGGAGTATAACTTCCCATTCCTTTGGTTGTACATGATGTGGAGTTACACCGGCCCTGGATTCAGAGAGGAAAGTTCTGTCTGATTCATTCTACAGTCTTTCCTATTCCCATCACCCCTCCCCTCCCTTCATTCCCCTTTGTCTAAGCCAATGAACTTATTCTTTCCTCTCCTCCACAATCTTCTTGTATGTTAGCATCTGCATATCAGAGAGGATATTCAACCTTTGGTTTTTTGGGATTGGCTTATTTCACTTAGCATGATATCCTCCGATTCCATCCATTTACTGGCAAATGCCATAGTTTCATCCTTCTCTATGGCTGAGTAATATTCCATTGTATGTATGAACCACATTTTCTTTATACATCATCTGTTGAAGGGCACCTAGGTTGGTTTCGTAGCTTAGCTATTGTGAATTGAGCTGCTGTAAACATTGATGTGGCTGTGTCACTGTAGTATTCTGATTTGAAGTCCTTTGGGTAGAGATGGAGGAGTGGGATAACTGGGTCAAATGGTGGTTCCATTCCAAGTTTTCTGGGAAATCTCATACTGCTTCCCATAGTGGTTGCACCAATTTGCACTCCCACCATGAGCTTAACTTTTGAGCCCAGAGTTAGAATTAGGAAACAGTGGAATACAGAAAAAAACAACTGTGGCTATGAAGTGAGGAAGCCTGCTCCATTGCTGAGGCCACACGTGGCCTGCTGTGCAATGTGGAAGGGTTTCACCTGTGAACCGAGAGAGGTCGCCCAGCAGCCCCAGCCTCAGCCCTGAGCTTGCCAGGCATGCAAGTTCATGGGGCCCATTTCCACTGGTTCTCCCTAGTTGAGGCTGGGGTGAGAGCCAGGAGATGGCTATAACATGCTCTCAGGGTTCACAAGGTTCAAGTTTGAGCACCACTGGACTAGATTAATGGTTCTGAACGTTTCTGTGGATGCTCATCATGTTTTTGTAACCCATGGTTAGGATGAAGTCATTTATCATGCCTGTCCCACAGCCAATATGCCTTTTGTATGAACGGAAGCCCATGAAACAGGTGTTTCTCATCAGATGGCAGATGAAGCCCCGAGAGCTCTCGGGCTAGGCCAGTGTCATCTGATTTGTAGGACCTAGTCTGGGATTGGGGTTGAAGTCTGGTTCATGAGGCATGCTTCCAGAGTGCTGCTGCCTGCTCATGCTAGCTGTCTCATTTCCACACACCACCATGGCCCAGGGAGCTTAGGTTGTAAGAGGTTCTCCTGGATTCTTGCTTCAACTGCCCCAAAGGCATTGCATGAGCCCAGGTCTGCTCTTTCATGGTCCTATGCACCCCTCTACCCTCTGCATCATATACTCTTTCTTGAAAAATTTAGAATTGAGCACATGGTTTCAACTGTAGGTAGCATTCATATGGGAGGTGTGATTTATTTGTTTTTAATGTTTTTCTGTCCACAGGTTGCTTACTGTTATTTTAGTGACCCCGATTTTGATGCATTCAAGTTATGAGTATAGTTGGCGATGGGGAGTTGTTATCACATGGTCTGGAATTAAAGGAGTTTTTAGCTTACTCTTGGCTCCTGATGTTTATAATCTGACTGAACAAAAAGTAGATGCACCACAACTGGTAGGGAAAAAAGAATCACGTCTCATGATGACTCGTATTTATGCACTTTTTCTTATTTTGTAGCACTTGTTACTAAAATAATAAAGTTAACTGGTTTCGAATTAGATTTTTAAAATGTATCCTTTTAAGTAGAAGGGAACTCAGAGGAAAGTTTTTTCGTGTTGATGCTGTGAGAGGGACCAGTGGTCATGTGTTAAGGACAGGGGTGCTCGGGAGGCTTGGCTCCCAGTCCTGACTCTCCCAGTCATGGTTTGGGTGACCTTGGGCAAGTTCCCAGCCTTGAGGAGCCTCAGTTTCCAGTGGAGGATGGAGATGATGCTTAGTAAAAGACCTGACACTTTATAAATGTTCCACAAATATCATTAAGTATCCAAATGCTGTTTTTCAATTGATGTCAGAAAGCATGGAAAAAATAATGCCCTTATGGAGAGCGTTCCAATCCCTGCATCTGTCAGAACAAGCACTGGAATGCTAGTTAAGAATACTAAGGGAAGAAAGAGTTTAAACATTGTTGCATTAAGGATCTAGTTATATTTATTTCTTTGGGGTGTATTTAAAATTCTGGCAGAAGGCTCCTTTATCTATGGTGAAGAATGCTGCTTGGTTTCCCTCGTACTCTTCCTCCAAGCCTTTCCCACCAGGGCCAGCTGGTGGGCTTTGGAGCAGTCTGGTGGGGCAGCGTCTGTGGTACCAGCACTCAGGCAAGATCCAGCGCACCTGCCGGCAGTGTTAGGGCACCTCAACGTTTGTGATGGAACTGTGTGATTACTTAGAGATGTTGCTAGAAATCTCCAGGACCAGTTCCTGTCACTTCTGGGTCAGATAAACCTCAGGCCTGAGGGAGAAAACCACATGGATAATATGGCCTCAAGCCCACCTTTTACCTACTGAGGAATCCGGAGATAGATGTACAGAGTTTCCCACGATTGTCTCATTTCCACTCTAGGATTTTGTTTTTCTTTGCTATTTTGCTTCTGTCCCAGGGCTCCAGCAAAACATCATTTTTCAAATATCATCTTCCATTTGGGGAAATCAAAGCAAAGAGAATGTCTTTCCGTATGTAGCATGATAGGGAAAGAACTCAGGCCCCCTAACTCCCAAGAGGAAGTGCTTTTCTGGATGGAGTATCATATTCCTCACCACATCTTTCCTGAAGATCTATACCTGGGCTTAACCTGGGAACCAATTTGAAGTTCCAGTAAACCTGTGGTTTTGCTAAGACTTTGGGTCCTTCCCTACTAAAAAGGAAAATTAAAATAACCAACATTTCAGCTCCTTCAATTCTCTTATATGCAATGAATTGGCTTAAAACCAAGTTGATAAGACATTAACTAACATTTGGGTGTCATTTTATCGTGTTTCCTAATTCTGTCTGATATTAAGAATCCCCTTGGCTCTGCAATCTTGACTCATTTGCAGGCAAGAGGCGTGGGAATCAGTATGTTAGACAGGCACATCCGGGGACTGTTACCAGTCAGACCGGGAAACACCCTGGAGAGATTCACTCTGTTTTACAGTGAAGGATTCTGAGGCTCAGAGGGGCTCACTGGCCCCAAACCACCTGGTTAATAAATGGCAAAGCCGGGATTGCAGATGTGCTTCTCTTTTTTGTGCACGGTACCTCTCCAAACTCCACCAGCTCCTGCCTGCTCCTTCAGGGCCCCTCGAATAGCCATCATCAATGCTGGTGGCAGGTGCATGTCCCACCCTGCCTGGTTGCTGGGTGTCCCCCACCCTGCATGTTCTGTAGCCTTGTCCATGATGGCTGAAATCTCTTCTCTCAGTGTCCTTATCCTACACAACCTATTGTTTTTCCTTTGTTCAGGTTGGAAATGAATTTCTGCTAAACTAGATGAACCAGTATTGCAATCAATACAGCATCTATCTTTCCATAATAAGTAAATGAAAATAACTGGTTTCTAAACCAGTTCCAGTTTATATCAAGTTCAAACAGTGTCCACAAAACTGGCCTTTGCCTCATCTTACTTCTCAGAGACAGTATTAAAGATTAAGATTAGAGATTAAGGTGGAGTTTTGTTGGTGGTTAAATGAACGATGCTTGCCTTTTGAAACTGATGTAATATGTTCATTCTAATCATTTGTATCTTTTGTTTTTAGTTTATTTTCTATGTACAAGTAATATCGTTGTTGACGATGGGGATAAATTCATACATGATGACCTACTCGGCGAGGACATTAGGTAAAGTATATGTATAATCACTTATTAACTGGGGAGAAAAATGCAAATAAGTCATTGTTGGGGTAATGCAGACATTTCTTATGGAGCTCAAGGAACTGGTTTAGAAACCAGTTATTTTCATTTGCTTATTATGTAAAGATAGATGCTGTATTAATTGCAATACTGGTTCATCTAGTTTAGCAGAAGCCAAGAGAATGGAGGCTTAAGTAGGGCAGAGGAACCTTCTTTCCCCTCCACTGTAAAATCCAAAGGAGTGGACTGGTTCTGCTGCACCACGTGGTCCAGGGGCCCGAGTTCCTCTGGTTCTGCTGCCCCTCTGTTCTGCAGTGTGTTTCTCCAATCTGCCGGGTGGAAGGCTGCTCATCACCACATGTCTATTATTCAAGCAACTGGAAGAGGGAAGAGGGGGTGGGAGGGTGGTGGAAGGTAAGCAGCTTTCTGTTTAGGGTACAATCCAGAACTTGATATCTGTATATTCAGAACTTAATCACGTGGCACATGTTCATAAGGGAAGATGGGAAACACTATATTTTTCTGGCTGACCATGTGTTCAGTCCAAACTCAGATACTATATTGGAAATATAGGAGAGAATGGACATTGGGAGACAAACTCCAAGGTTCTGCCACTGTTGCCTGCTTCCAAAAGGAATTTGAGCCTGGTAATAGTAATACACTTAGGTCAATCAAATCACAAACAGGAACATTTTCTATGATCTAAAAGGCATTTTAAACTGTTTATAATAAAATACATAAATACAATAAAATTACAAGTAGGCACATCCAGTAGAGAAATCCAGGATTGGATGGTGGGCAGCCGAGTTTCGAGGGAGGGGAACTGGGGTAGACTAGGAAGAATTACAGTGGGGCCCTCTCCTCAGCTCTGCGGTACAGAGACTTGATTTCATCAGGAATCAAGAATTGACTAGACTACTAGAAATTCACCTATTCTCACTTATTCATGGATAAACCAGAAGATGAACTTGCTAATTTTAAAGAGGGTGATTTCCTCCCATGTCTGAGATACTTGGGATCTATCTTAACATCTATCTCCTGGTCAGCAAGTCTGCATATGCAAATCTTGTACCTCTTTGTATTTGCTTGAGGTATGAATTTGAAATTTTACCTATGAGGTTTGCTCACCAAAGAAAAGGACTCCTGTTTCCCTGAAAAACTGGAGATTAACTTTCCCAATCATATGAGGAAGGCACATAAATAAATTTTCTCTTTATGTGGTCTCAGCTCTAGGGATTTTAAATGCAAATTACTTGCCTCCAGTCAAGCACAGCCTGACTGGAGGCAGGGCGAAGGATCCCTGAAGGCACCACTTCCCTGCCTTCCGGGGACCAGGCCCACTCTGCTCCCTTGGTTAGGACATCAAGGCGGTTTCCCCAGGGCTGGCTTTCTGTGGTTCCTCCCACCCAGACACTCAGCAGTGAGCCTCACTATCACGATTATGCTCTTTTCTTCTTTGTTTTCCACACTATAAATTTGTGGTTGTTTTAACTAAATTTCAGAATTAAGAATAATTGTTGAGTGAAGATCGTATGGCAAGTACTTTATCCTTTCAAGAATCGGTGCTCACCCTTCTCAGAAATACCACGTGGCACACATTTTGTGGGTACTCAACAATGTTGAGTTTTCTCAGGAAGAGTTTCAAACTAGCTCCTTGCGTCTGTCTGATGCTTTGAAGAGACCCCTCCTCCCTGCTCTTGGAGGATCAGCTCAACACTGTGTGTTCATTCAAATGCATTCAGGTGGCCCACATGCACTCCTGTTTCCCTGAAAAACTGGAGATTAACTTTCCCAATCATATGAGGAAGGCACATAAATAAATTTTCTCTTTATGTGGTCTCAGCTCTAGGGATTTTAAATGCAAAGCTGCTTCATTGCTAACTTCAGCATCCAGTCGAATGCATGTCTGCGGTGGGTCATAGTGAGCCGACCCTGCTACCTGACAGGGAAGTGCCTCTAGGCCTCTCTGAACCTCCCAAATTTTGAACAGCACTGTTGCACAGTGTCCAATAGGGAATGCGATAAAGTTAAACTGAAATATTTGGAAAGCATTTTATCTCTATGAGGCATTTCACATGCAATTGCAACGACAGAACAGCTTTATTGAGATGGAATTGTGAGTAGGTTGAGCTCACTCTCTAGTTACGTCCTTTTCTTTGGTGAGCAAACCTCATAGGTAAAATTTCAAATTCATACCTCAAGCAAATACAAAGAGGTACAAGATTTGCATATGCAGACTTGCTGACCAGGAGATAGATGTTAAATTTGAGGGGTGTCTATTGGCTTCCACCTTTCATTATGGATAAGAAACAGTTGAAGAACTTCTTAAAAATGCAAATTCTCAGGCCAGACCAATTCTGAGAGTATGGAGAGAGCCCAGGAATTTGCAGAGTTTAATAAGCAGCCTTCTACCTGTAGAAGACACAGGTAGTTTCCCACATTTTGGGAAACACTGTTGAGGTGCCTTGAGATGTCAAGTCACGTCTTCAGCAACTGAGCCAGATACAGTAAAGTTTATAGCCAAAGGGAACAGATGGTGGGGTGACTTTGTGGAGAACTTAGGAACGAGTTGTCCTGCTGTGGTGCTCGGGGTGGACGGTGCAGGGGGCTCAGGGACGCACTGCACAGTTGCCCCCAGTCTGTCTTCCCTGCGGTCCTCACCGTGCTGCTCAGGCCCTTGCTTTCCTTTGTCACAGGTTTCTGTGCCATGTCCCTCCCAAGACAAATGGCCATGCAGAACGCCATCCGGCACATACAGGAGATCATTCAGAACACCATAACCTTGCACAAGACGGAAAAGATGCTGACCAATGTCAACTGGACTCTAGTGGAGGAAAAAGCCAAGATCGAATACACCATTCCTGTGAGCTGAAGCCTGACCAAAAGTAGTCCTCCTTTCCTTCCCTCGGTCTTTGGTCTGTCTTGCCTTATAGTCCTTTAAAAAAAAAAAAAAAAAAAAAAGATTCTGCTAACCAAATGGCAGAAAGCTTAGGAGTTTTGCCGGCTTGATGGAATGACTTTGAATTCTTTCTCTAACGGGAAGGTCTTGGTAGTTAGCCTTATTTGCCAAATATGAGGAGAAAGGATGTTTTCACACACTTGGGTACCAGTAGAGATGATATGGGCAGAGACACCAAGAGATGGCTCCCTGTGTCAGTGTCCTAAGATGCACAAAACAGGGTAGTCCAGAGAGTGGGCCAGCATGGAGAGGTCTGGAGAACAATTTGGCCAAGTCTCCCCAAAGGAATATTTATTCCACCGCAATTGAAAACCACACTCCTCATACGGCAAAGCACTGCCCAGCTTATCCACAGCCCCTTATCTCAGCACCTCTGGGTTATTGAGACCTTTGTTGAGCATAACCTTTGCTACCTTCTAATTATTTTGACCTATTTTTAACTTTATCTCTTCGTGTTCTACAACTTAGTCGAATACTGTTCCATTTCCCCACGTTGTACGTGATGATGAATCAGAAGAGTCCCCAACAGATGAAGTTTTAATAGAAGAAGCCAGACTGCACGTGGCTATAATACAAATGGTTGGTATGATTCTTGTTGCCTCCCCGCCACCCCTTCCTCCTCTTCCACCAAATGACTCTTTTCCTTCTTCACTGAGGATTGAACCCAGTGAGCTACATCCTGGGCCTTTGCTTAGGTCCTTGCTAAGTTGCTGAGGCTGGCTTTGAACTTATAGTCCTCCTGCCTCAGCCTCCCAAGCTGCTGGGATTGTAGGTGTGCACCACTATGCCCAGCTCTGTAGCTGTGTGGATTTGTCCCTGTGTCTCCATTCTATTCCATTGGTCTGTTTGTCTGTGTTTTTCCCCCCAGTAACATGTAGCTTTGGTCATTAGGGCTCCATAGTGTATCTTGAGGTCGGGTGTTGTGATTCCTCCAGCATTGCTTTGTCTTGCTCAGAATTACTTTGGTGATTCTGGGTCTCTTGTTCTTCCATATGAATTTTAAAATTATATGTCCTGTCATGTGAAGGATATCGTTTGTACTATGATGGAGTTTGCATCGAGTGTGTGGATTACTTTGGTTGTATGGCTATTTTAACAAAATTAATTCTGCCAGTCCACGAGCATGGGAGATCTTTCCACCTTCTAATGCCGCCTTCAGTTTCCTTTTGGGTGTGCTACGGTTTTCCTTATAGAGCTCCTTTACCTCCTTAGCTAGTTTATTCTTAGCTGTTTTATTTTTTGAAGCTATTGTGAATGGAAAGGTTTCCTGATTTCTTTCTCAATAGGTTCATTATTGGTGTACAGAAAAGCTATTGATTTTTGTACACTGATTTTGTATCTAGTAGATACTTTGGAGGGTCTTTAGAGTAATGATTAATGTCATTTGCATACTTAGATAAGCAACTTTAAATATTTGAAACTGATTTGTATAAATTGGACATATTTGAAATCCTCTTAGACAAAATTCTCTTCTTTAAAAAACTTCTTTTAGAAATATAAGCTAAAATAAATCTGGCACACCAAAAATTCTCTTAAATTTTTGTAGCTGATAATTTACATGTTTTAACATCACATAGGAATATTGCTAGCTAAAATCAAGTTTGAGCCAATTGTGTCAGATTATACATTTTAAATTAGGTTTCTATTTAAATAGGACAGATTTTATTCAATGTAGCAAGTATCTAATGTACTTACTGTGTTCACAGTTCTTTTTTACTTTCTTTTAAAAACTCATTGTCATGAAGAACTCCTCACATACATAAAGGTGGTGTAATAAGTCACCATTGCCCATAATCCAGCCTTAACAACTGCCCACACACAACCAATCCTTCCCTTCTGCCTCCTCAATCACTTCCCACCTTCCATATTATTTTGAAACAAATCCTGGGTGTCATATCACTTGATCTGTAAGTAGTTCAAATGCATCTTTAAATTTTAAAGTCTTTTAAAAACATAGTAAAATGCTAATATTGTTCTTAAAATTAATAGTTACTTAATAACATATCAATACCATTTTCAATTATCTTAGAATGTGATAAGTGCTTATTTTATAGTTTATACTTTCAAATTGGGTTTCAGTGAAGTCCACACACTGCAATTAACCAATATCTCCATTAAGTCTCTTATAATCTATAAATCCTTCTTTAACTTTCCTGTTGAAGGACATATTTGTTATTGAATTGTGAATTGAGCTGCTGTAAACATCGATGTGGCGTCACCACTGTACTATGCTGATTTTAAATCTTTTAGTTATATACTGAAGGGTGGGATAGCTGGGTCATATGGTGGTTCCATTCCTATTTTTTTGAGGAATCTCCATACTGGTTTCCAGAGTGGTTATACTAGTTTGGAGTCCCAGCAACAAAAAAGTACACCAACAAGTGTGCTTTTCCCCCACAACCTTGCCAGCATTTATTATTTGTATTCTTGATCATGCCATTCTGACTGGAATGAGATGAAATCTTAATGTAGTTCTGATTTGCATTTCCCTGATTGCTAGAGATGTTGAGCATTTTCTCATGTGTTTGATGGTCATTTGTGTGTGTGTGTGTGTGCGTGTGTGTGTTTAGAAGTTTCTGTTTAGTTCTTTTGCATGTTTATTGATTGGGTTATCTGTTTTTTAGGTGTTAAGTTTTTTAAGTTGTTTATATATTCTGGTTTTAATCCCCTGTTGGAGAGCTAGCTGGCCACGATCTTCTCCCATTCTATAGGCTCTCTATTCACTCTCTTGATCATTTCCTTTGCTGTGTAGAAACTTTTTAGTTTGATGGCATCCCACTTACTGATTTTATTTTTTGTTAAGGAAGTTCATGCAAGACCCTATATGATAGAATGTTGGCTCTATGTTTTCTTCTAGCAGTTGTAAACTTTCTGGTCCAATTCTTAAGTCTTAAGTCCATTTTGATTTGAATTTTTTTCAGGGTGAGAGAGGAGTCTAATTTCATTTTTCTACATATAGTCATCCAGTTTTCCCAGCACCATTTGCTAAAAAGTCTGCCTTTTCTCCAAGGTATATTTTTGGCACCTTTGTCAAATATCAGGCAGCCATAGGTACGTGGATTTGTCTCTGTGTCTTCTATTCTGTTCCATTGGTATTCATGTCCATTTTGATGTTACTGCCATGCTGTTTTTATTACTATAGCTCTGTAGTATAATTTCAGATCAGGTATTGTGATGCCTCCTGCTTCACTTTTCTTGCTTACTATTCTGGGTCTTTTATTCTTCCAAAGGAATTTAAGAATTGTTCTTTCTAGTTCTGTGAAGGTGGGGATTACATTGAATCTGTACTTTTGGCAGTATGGCCATTTTGATAATATTGATTCTGCCTATCCAAGAACTTGGGAGATGGTTCCATCTTCTAAGGTCTTCCTCAGTATTCTATAATTTTCATTGTAGAGTTCTTTCATCTCTTTGCTCAGATTAATTCCCAAGGTGATTTTTTTTTAGGTTATTGCAAATGGGATGGTTTTTCTGATTTCTTCCTCAGCTGAATCACTGTTGGAGTATTAATTTTGTATCCCGATAACTTTGCTAACTTTATTTATAAAGCTCTAGAAGTCTTCTGGTGGAGTTTTTTGGGTCTTCTAGATACAGGATCATATCATCAGCAAAAAGGAGAGTTTCACTTTTTCTTTTCCTATTTGTATCTTTTTTATTTCCTTTTCTTATCTAACTACTCTGGCTAATGTGTCAAGGACTATATTGAATAGGAGTGGTGAGAGTGGACACTCTTATTTCTGATTTTAGAGGAAATGATTTTTGTTTTTCTCCATTTAGTATGATTTTGGCTTTGGATTTGTTATAAGTGGCCTCTATGATGCAAGTTCCTCCTATTCCTAGTTTCTTCAGCATTTGTAATATGAATGGGTATTGACTTTTCTGTATCTACTGAGATGATTGTGTGATTTTTGTCCTTAATTCGTTTTAAGTGACTAATGACATTTATTGATTTGCATATTTTGAACCAACCTTGCATCCCTGGAATTAAACCCACTTGATCAGGATGCATTCTTTTTGATGTGTTTTTATATGCAATTTGCTAATATTTTATTAAGGATTTTTGCATTTGTGTTCATCATGGATATTGGTCTATAGGTTTCTTTTCTTGATGCATCTTTGTCTGTGTTGGGTGTCAGGGTTATATTGACTTCATAAAATATATTTGGGAATGTTCTCTCCCTTTCAATTTCATGAAATAATTTGAGAAAGACTGGTGTTAGTTCTTCTGTGAAGGTCTGGTAGAGCTCAGCTGACAATTTGTCAGGTCATGGGCTTTTCTTTTTTGGAAGGATTTTAATTGCTGTTTCAATTCCATTTGTTGAAACTAGTCTGTTTAAGTTTTATCTATCTTCCTGATTCAATTTGGGCAGGTCATATGTCTCTGAAATTTGTCAATGTCTTCCAAAGTTTTTAGTTTATTGGAGTATAAATTTTCAAAATAGGTTCTGATAATCGTCCCGATTTCAAAAGGGTTTATGGTGATAACTGCTTTTCTTCTCTGATCTTGTTGATTTGTTTCTTCTCACTCTTTGTTTTGGTTGGTTTCGCTGAGTTTATCAATCTTATTTATCTTTTCAAGGAGAGAACTCTTCATGCATTTATCCTGTGTATTGTTTTCTTCTTCTCAATTTCATTGATTTCAGCTCTGATCTTAATTAACCTATCTACTATTGGTCTTGGGATTAGTTTTTCCTTCTTTTTCTAAGGCCTGGAGGTGGAGAATAAGCTTATTTATTTAGGATATCTTTAATTTTTTACTGTAGACACTCAGTGCTATAATTGTTCCTCTGAGAACTTCTTTCATACTTTCCCAGAGATTTTGATATGTTGTATCTCTGTTCTCATTCATCTCTAAGAATTTCTTGATTTCTATTCTAATTTATTCCTTGATCCATTATTCATTCAAGAGAGTATTGTTCAATCTCACATGATTATGTGCTTTCTGTTATTTTTCTTGCTGTTGAATTCTAGCTTCATTCCATTATGATCTGATACAATTAGATCAATTTGTTTGCATTTTCTAAGAGTTGCTTTGTGGCCTAAAATATGTTCTATTTTAGAAAGAGTTCCATGTGCAGCTGAGAAGAAGGTAAATTCAGCTGTTTTGGGATGGAATATTCTATAGATGTTCATTATGTCCATTTGATTTATAATGTTGTTTAGGTTAGAGATATCTTTTTTAAAAAATATTTTTACTAGTTGTTTATGGACCTTTATTTTATTTACGTATTTATATGCTGTCCTGAGAATCGAACCCAGTGCCTCACACATGCTAGGCAAGAACTCTACCATTGAGCCACAACTCCAGGGATTTCTTTTTTTTTTTTTTTTTGGAACAGGGGATTGAACTCAGGGGCACTCGACCACTGAGCCACATCCCCAGCCCTATTTTGTATTTTATTTAGAGACAGAGTCTCAATGAGTTGCTTAGGGCCTCGCTAAGTTGCTGAGGCTGGTTTTGAACTCGCGATCCTCCTGACTCAGCTTCCCAAGTCACTTGGATTACAGGAGTGCGCCGCCACGCCTGGCCCAGAGATTTCTTTATTGATTTTGTGTTTTGATGAACCATCTATTGGTGATAAGGGTATATTGAAATCACCTAGTATTATTGTGTTGGGGTCTATGTAGGATTTAATGTTACGGAGTATTTTTTCCACATAATTGAGTGCATTGACATTTGGGACATAAATGTTCACTATCATTATACTTTCTTGTTGGACTGTCCCCTTTACTAGGATGTAGTGAACTTCTTTGTCTCTTCTGATTAATTTTTGCTTGAAATCTGCTTTGTCACATGAGATTTCTTACTTTTGCTTGTTTTCTTGGACCATATGCATGGAATATTTTTGCCATCTATTTACTTTCAACCTGTGAATGTCTTTGCCTATAAGATGAGCCTTTTGTAAATAGCATATGCTTGGATCTTGTTTTTTGCTCCATTCTGCTAATCTGTGTCTTTTAATTGAGTTGAGATCATTAACATTCGGTGTTAGTATGGATATGTGTTTGTGGTTTCCTGCTATTTTGTTTTTTCGCTATGTTTTATTCTATCTTGATTTTTACTTGGTGGATTATTCTTCTATTGAACTTCCTCTGTTGGGGAGGTTTGGGAATTGCATTTTAGTTCCTCTATGTGCAGTTTTTCTTTGCATATTCTTTGTAGTGTTGGCTTGGTGCTCATGAATTCTTTTAGTTTATTCTTGTCATGGAAAGTTTTAAATCCCCTCTCAAATTTGAAGCTGAACTTTGTTGGGTATAGTAATCTTGGATAGCAGTTGTTTTCTTTTAGGGTTTTGAATATCTCATTCTAGGCCCTCCTTGATTTTAGGGTCTGAGCTGAAAAATCAGAAGTGAGCCTTGATGGTTTGCTTTTAAACATGACCTGGTATTTTGTCTCTTGGGGCTTTTAATATTCTTTCCTTATTTTCAGTGTTAGTTATTTTGATTATGATATGTCTTAGTGAGTTTCTTATTTGATTACGTCTATTTCGGATCCTGTAAGCCTTCTGTTTAGAGGGGAGGGTTGACCTGGGGAATATCTTTCTTTTTCAATAGTTTCTTGTGGGACTGAGATATTAGTCACACTTTGAATTAATACTTTGCACTCCCTTCTGCTTTAGAAGGATGGTGCTACTGGTGTGGTTTATATTACTGAGATGAAGTTTGAATTGTGTAGATTCTGAGCATTTGAAGCCAGGAACTTACCTTTGTAACTCTTACAACATTTAGGACTGTGCTTAGTAACAAATGAATGCTGAGTATATATTTGAATCAAATGAAATTTTTTTTCTCCTATAGATTTTCTGTAATAGTGTATTTTCATATGTGGACATACATCACCGTCCATGGGGGATTGGTTCTAGGATCCCCAGATGCACAATGACACTCAAATCTGTAGCTTGTTGCTTATATAAACTGGTATAGAGTTTGCATATAACTTCCTATGCTTTTCCCCCTGTATTCTTTAATCATCTCTGAATTATACATAATACAGAGCAAATTCTATATAAATAATTGTTATACTATATTCTTTGAAGAAAAATGATAAAAGTTCATACATTTTCATTATTGATCGGTTTTTTTCCCTGAATACTTTCAGTTGTTGATTGATTTCACAGAGGCAAGAACCATGAATACAGAGGGTCAATTGTATTGAATTCAGTAATAATAGCAAGGGTTATGTAAGGATTAAGCAGAGTAGATTAGATTTATGTTTTGATATTTTATAATTTTTATTTAAAATTGTACATTTAGAGTAGCTTTGAAAAGCAGTGTAATGATGGCATCCTTGGAGTAGAGGCAGCCCGGATATTAATTGGTGCAACCAAAAGCTATTGCCCCATCCAAGGAAAGTAAGTGTAATACTTCTTTAATTAATTCAGTTAATCGAGTAATTACATTTGATATTTCCAAAATTGAGTGGGTATGTGATTAAGAATGAACAAATGGAGAATTAAATGTTCAGATTGATCAATTTATTGTCTATTTCATCTATCTGGATCCATCTACCTGTTCATTGATCCTATGTCCATCTGTCCGTCCATCCATCTGTCCGTCCACTCATCCATCCATCCATCCATGTATTTCCTATATTTCTTGTTTGCTTATTTTCCCATGTGGTCATGAGCTTGGTGACATTAGGGGATTCTGGAGGAAAGTCCTCCTATAAGGTAATTAGATGAGAGACCAGGGGATCCATGAATGAGAACCTGATGACTTCCATTATTATTATGATTTGTCTTCCTGTCATATTCACTAAACTGCTAGACAGAGGAGGCAGAGGCCTGGAGCCTGCCATTAAACTGTTCTGGGGGAGAGTGGTCTCTGCAGAAACTGGCTCAACTGCTGCTTTTGATAGAAGTGATGAAATCTGGTGCAGAAAACTCAGTGTCCTAGAGACACGTGCCTATCTGGCCACAGTCCTGGCAAGCATTAGATAATGGGTGATTCGTGACAAAGCTCTGAGGCAGAGGAAGGAGAGCCCGGCTGGGTGAGAGAGAGCCCTGCAGCAGCTGGCGATCTCTGTGGGAGAGCTGTCCTTGGTCTCTGGGGCAATGAAAAGGTGAAAAGGAGGACCTTTGGGGCCTTGGAGAGGCTTGGGCTAGGAAGCTGGATTCCAGAACCCCAAAGGATTGGTCTAGAGAAGCTTCCATTACATTCCACCTCAGATCAGGAATGGTTCTAGGAACGGGGCACAGGAGTCTCATGTACCATGACCACATGTGGATAGGTGGGTGGATGCAGGGGCTTGGAACTCAGCAAACTTATTTAGTAGATCTTTATTAAATTTATATTTAGTATAACTTCCCCTTTTATATTACTCTATTTATGGCACTTGTCTTTATTATAACACATGTTGTATTTTTATTAGATTCATGAATATTCATGATGTTTCAACTTATGTAAGAGCTAGAAGTTGGCTTATAAAGTTTAAAAATATGTTAACTTACTTGGAATATCATAAGGAAAGGGGACGTTTTATTCTACCTGGGTAAGTATTGTGAACTTTTTTTTCTACCTTTTTAAACTGGTGCATTATAGTTATACTTAATAATGGGATTTCATAGCCGGACATGGTGGTGCACTCCTGTAATCCAAGCGACTTGGGAGGCTGAGGCAGGAGGATCACAAGTTCAAAGCCAGCCTCAGCAACTTAGCGAGGCCCTAAGCAACTCAGTGAGACCCTGTCTCTAAATAAAATACAAAATAGGGCTGGGGATGTGGCTCAGTGGCCGAGTGTCCCTGAGTTTAATCCCTGGTTCCAAAAAAAAAATAAATAAATAATGGGATTTCTTGTGACATATTCACACATGCACACAAGTATTATGACTTTTTAATAGCAATATCCTTGAAAATAATATAATTTCTGTATTTTTGGAATAAATGACTTTAATTTTTCCTATTAAAATGAAGCTAATATTATGGTCAATTCTCGTTGACTAGTGGTGAAGGTGCGGAGTGCTTGCTTCCCTTCATTCTGTTTTAGCCCCTTCACTGCTCTTACATAAGTTGAAACATCATGAATATTCATTAATCTAATAAAAATACAACATGTGTTATAATAAAGACAAGTGCCATAAATAGAGTAATATAAAAGGGGAAGTTATACTAAATATAAATTTAATAAAGATCTACTAAATAAGTTTGCTGAGTTCCAAGCCCCTTCACTCTATGAAAGTGTGGGCAGGAAGAGGAGAGGGGTGCTATTTGGGGTCAAACTGTGTACTGGGATGTTTGCATCTTCTTCTGGGGATAGTGCGGTGCAGGGGTGAGAGTACCCAGCCGGTGCATTAGATCTGGCTCAGTTTAATGTGACACGTACCACAGTGTGGTCACAGTGTAGTCTCCTAAAGAAGTCTGTCTTTAGGAGAAACACAACCCTGCCTTAATAATACCTTTCACTGCGGAAGCTGCTGAATTTTAAGTGGGTGTTAATCTTTTGTAATAAAATTGGACATTGTTTTGTTTTCTTCCATTTAATTAATTTAAAGAGAATGAGAAAAAATCAAATACCTAGGATCTTGACATATATCCAGGGATCCTGCAATACATATAATCAGAAAAATGAGAGGTTATACTCCTTTTACATATGAGCTATCAAAATGTATAAGTGCATTCTACTGTCATGTACAACTAATTAGAACAAATAAAAAAAAACATTTTTAAAATTAGGTTTAAAATATGTATGCATACATATATTTTTGTGTGTGTGTGGGAGATACTAGCAGTTGAACTCAGTGGCCCTGGACCACTGAGCCACATCCCCAGCCCTATTTTGTATTTTATTTAGAGATATGGACTTACTGAGTTGCTTAGGACCTTGCTTTTGCTGAGACTGAACTAAGAATCATATTTTTATCTTTCTCCATTATGTTTTTTATGTACAGAAAGTATGCTCTTATTTTTTCTATCTATTGTTTTATTTTATGTATAGTCTTCAAATTAATTTTCCACACATCTTCAAATTAATTTTAATGATTTGTTTAAACAAATGTTGAACTTCAGCTCAATTTATAACAATTAAGTTGTAATCATAGCTTGTAACAATTAAGTTATACTTGTAAGTGATCTGACATTTTATTTGATCTTTGTCTTCCAGGAGTAATAGATTTTTGATTTTTGTATATCACATTGTATTTTCAGAAGAATTTGAATATGCAGGACATATTAAAACATTATTGTATATTTATCCCATGATAATACATCTATGGCCAATGGCAAGACAGTTCAATGTATCAGCACTGATATCAATGAACTACTATTTTGTATTTTTATGTGCATTAGAATCAACATTGAAGGTACTGTTTAAAATAGAAATATAGTCTATGAAAAGAATAATGCAGATGTTTTGAATATTTTTGTCATATTATTGAAATAACTTGATACTAGAAGCTATTTGTTTTTATGGTTGATGGGATCCTGGAATTTTAGTAGCTTGTTTGTATTTTCTGAGTTTAATAATGAAATCAGTAGAATTGTCTTGGACATTAGCTAAATATAAAAGAGGGAATCATAGGATCAGGTAAAAGGAAGCTGAAAATTCAGACTAAGTTCTTTTACATAAGTTCAGCAATGATGCCAGAAATAAATTAGCAAATAAAAAACAAGAGTGGTTTTGCTGGGTCCTTGTTCCAACATGACGCTGTGCTTCAAAGCCCATCCATCTCCAGCACTGCTTTCAGACTTCGTTACTAATGATGTTACGATGCATCTGCTTGTTGCTATTTTGTAAATTCTTGGTTTTGGAGCTCCTGTCTCGTTATAGATTATGTATTTTGACACACTAAAATTTCTGATATTGGAGATTAAAAGAATTTGGGGGAATTCCAAATGAATAACTTAGACCTTAACTTTGGGAATAGAACCCCTTTATAGCCGAGGGCTTGGCTGCCAACACGGTGAGGATTTTTCCCCTTACCTCAATGTGTAGCTACTATGAAATGACATTGATTCTATTTGTTTTCTACCCAGTTAATGATTCTGAAAAGGAACTATTTTAAACAACATTGGAATACTTTGGAATTTTTAATCGTGGTCGTTGGATTCATGGATATCTTTTGCCTCTACCTTCTCAGACTGAGGACAGACAACTTGTTCCTCATCCAGGTCACAGTGGTGCTGGGATATTTGAGAGTGATTAGGTTTCTTCCTATCTTCAAGGTAAGACTTCATATTTTAAAACACTGGGGGTTTTCCTACATCACTTATTAAGTAATTTTGGAAACCTCACTGTTTCCGGAGCAGTGTGGGAAGGGCTGTCTTCTCTGGACCGCCCTCCAGGACGTACCCCCCTGGCGTGTCCCTCACCTCCCACCTGGACAGAGGCCTTCCCCAGCTGGGCTCTGTGAAAGGCCACCTGTGCACACCCCCAGCCTTATGCCCCCTCCTCTAGACCCCCCTCCACTTGCCTAACTCTTACTCTTCTCCCCATACTCTGTCCATGCTGCCCCCAAAGCAGGCCTTGTTTGGGTCACGAGATGGTGCCTGCACTGTAGTTAAGCCCTTAGTAAGTATTTTGAAACCTTGCCGTAAACACCAAGAGCCAAATTCATGCATTAGCGCCCTCCACCTGGTCCCATCCTCTGACAGATTAGTGGTTATCTTTTTTAAAGGTAGATTGTGTGTCCAGTGTGTGCTCACAGACTCTTCTTGTTCCTTCCTTTGTTTTATATTAATGTCACGAGCCCTGCTCTCCAGTGCTGTGTACACAAAACCTGCCTTAAGGGTTCATCCTCCCTCTCTGATCTTTGCCGTATGGGCTGGGTTTAGAGTGGAGCGCTCACATTGGTATCACTCTGCCTGAAACAAATGACTCCAGAGATCTAGAGTCACGCACTGAGGCGAGGTCTTAAAATAGAAGACAGAATTTTCTTTAGGTAATCAGTTTTTATATGGATATCACGTGCTGATGAATGTAAAACAATTATAAGTAACACTTTGTGAAAAAAGATGGAATCAAGATTTAAAGATGTAGGATTGTGGAAGCCAGGACCATGTAGAGGTGGCCAGCAATATTCTGAACCAGTTGCCTTTCTTCCTAGCATACTCCAGACGAAGCTCAGTGAAGCACCCTTAAGGACTCGATAGTATTATGGTTCACTTGTTTTTAATTGAGCACTTACTATTTGCTGGAAACTGAATAAAGTACTCTATGCACATTATCCAGTTAAACTGTTATAACAACCTGTGGATTAGGTGTCACCACTATACACAGTTAGGTGACCTAACAGCACCATCTAGCTCTGAAAAGAAACAAGTCTACATGGGGAAGCTTGGAAGAACGATAGGGATTTTGACTCTGAGCTCTAAGGGACAGCTCAGGGAGGGTCAGTGCAGAGGGGGAGGCTTTGGAAGAGTCCTCTTTAAACAGCTCCCCCCTAGCCCAAGTTTCACAACCAGATGGCAGCTAAGGAAGGTCTCCTCTTTTCTGCTCTAGTGATTCCTGCACCGTGACACTCTTCTCCCGCTCTTTCTCCTCTCCTGTCACCCGTCCCTTGTCCCTTGCCATCTGCCCCTGTGCTTTGACACAACCTGTGGGAAGCCCCTTGCATTTGCTTTTGAGGGGTGTCTCCACTGGAATTCTGGTACTTCCACGTTATCCTTGTGTTATTCACGAAGACACGGAGTTAGTCCTCCAAGTCACCAAGTACTTTATCCAGGTCACAGGGGGGTGAACACTGGTATTTGAAGCTGGATGGGTCTATGTTTAAAAACCTGAAGTCTCGACACTAGCCTGCCTCCCTCCACCATCAGAGGGATTGAGAGCTAGGAAGGATCTTAGTTCCCCGAGTTCCTTAGCTCGCAAGTGCAGGGGTGAGTTCTTCAGTCAGTCACTGTCACCGTCCAGGAGTGCGGGCTTCCTTCCTCCGAAGAACAGGACACACAGAGCCAGCAAGCAGCAGGTTTATTCAAAAGTGACCGGGACAGACTTCTCTGGAGAGAAGGGTCCCAAGCTGGAACCCGGTGGGGGGTTTTGGCCTGCTTCTTTTACTGCCTCTGGAAGTTCCTCCTCTCCTCACTCCTCCCCTGTCCACACGCTCCTCACTATTGCTGATTGGTGCCCCTCTGTCCTCATGTCTGTTTTAGTTTTTCTGTTGGATTCCCTGCTTAGGAGCACCGAGTACAGAAGTGTCAGTCTGTGGGTCCCTCCTTGTGTCCCCAAGCGCCTTTGTGAAGCAGGAAGTGGACCTCAGCAGGGGCCCTCTGCCGCTCCTCTGTTCTGGCCCTGTCCTGACCCTGTCCTGACCACCTTCCCTGGCTGCCTCCACCCTTCTACCTCTCCTTCAACTACTGCCAGGTTATGGGGTCCCCGCTGCACAGCTGAGGGTGCAGAGGATGAGGGGAAAGGGCATGCTGGAGGCCAGGGAGCTGCAGAGTGAGCTACACCCTGGCTTTCAGTTTTCCAGAGCGGATCCAAGCTGGAGTCGAGTACCACAGTCACCCGGAGGACTTGTGAAGGCTGAGTGTTGAGGCTCAGCAGAACGAACGCCTGGAGAGGCCCAGAGTCTGCATCTCTAGCAAGCGTCTGAGGGCCACAGTGATTGGCTTGGAGACGACATTTTGAGAACTTCTGCTTTATGGCACTCAAAAGGCCATTTTAAATACTTTTAAATTTCACAACATTTACAGGACTTTCTCTCTCTCTCTCTCTTCTCTCTCCAAAATTCCAGCTAGCGATTCCAGCACTGATAAATGTTGTAGATGTGCAGGTCAAAAAACACCTCAGCTTGATGTACAATATTACAAAAGGCTATGTCAAAAGTCAAGAAGATGCCAAACTTTTAATAAAACAAATTTCTGGCCGCGAATCAATATACCAGGTGAGAAACAAGCACTGCTCATTTTTGGGGGGGGTCATGGAGGGAAAAACTACTTAGATGTATTAATTTCTTTTAAGATCATTTCTATGTATATTTGACCAAACAGACAAACACCCCAAGTTGAAGAGATCCAGCTGTTCCTCACAGTCCACAAGGAGCTGCAGAAGAAAGCAGTCTCTGATCTTTACATTTCTGCTCTTCTCATCAAACTCATCTGCTCTGTTCATAGCAGGAAATCCCTGACAGTGGGAACTTGGTATCCTGCTGTCATGGAGCCGGTGAATAGTGGCATCTCTTTTCACCATTCAGGACCCTCTGTCCTTCCTGGCTGTGTGTGTTCCTCGGAGATGGTGAAGTGCCTCTTCAGCAGGCTCCTCACACCAGCTTGTCCTCGCAGGGCATTCTTTGAAGTTTAATGGGGTCGTGTCCCTGAAAGGGCCATTTTAAATGTCATATGTACTTTGTGCTTCGGAATATTTGGAGGTCCCTCCTGGCCTAAAGAGTAAGGGCTTCCAACGTACATGGAGGAGAATACACAGCCGAAGGAACGAGAAGCAGTAACTCGTCATTTTACAGGTTGAAAATAATATAATAATGGAAGTAAAATTGTCTCTTGCCAGTCTTCTTGGCTGTCTGAGCAGCACCATGGTGGTTGGCAAGAACAGGAACCTAGAATAGGTGGCACAGAGGGATCCAGGAAGGACGTGGTGGATCCATTTTGTAGGACAGGTTGGTGTGATGTGGGAGCAGCTGCTGTGCTCAGTGCCAGAAATGTGGTAAGGCGCTTGCTGGGGGGATGCAAGGAACCACAGCACATCCAGGGGGCCCAACAGCCTTGCTCATCTGCAGAATGACAACGTTGCGCTTTGAAAATTCATGCCAATTGCTGAGGACGTTCAGGGCAATAACTACCCTCCATGGCATGTGGCAAAATGTCCTCCAGGGTCAAAAAATGGCAGACCACAACTGAAGTTCATGTAGATGCTGAAATGACTGGTATTACTTGCTTTACCTGCTCTGTGTTGGTTTTTCATTATTTTATTAGAGGATTTAGCTATAATGAATAATGGGCTTCATTGTGCTATATATTCATGCACATGATCTACTTTAATCGTATCTACCCACCTTTTACATTCCCCTCCCGGACCCCCTTACTCTTCTCCAGTAGTGTCCCTTCTACTTATTCTAATTTTTATTGGTGAATTATACATAACAGTGGGATTCATTGTGACATATTTGCATGTGAACATAACATAATTTGGTTTATTTAATTTCCTGGTACCTCCCCTTTCCCTTCTTTCCTCCCTCTCTTCCTCAGCTCTACTGGGTTCTCTTCTATATTCATGAGATTCCTCTATTTTATCTTTTTCTCTCAGTCTTCCACATGTGAGAGAGAAGATACCACCCTTGTCTTTCTGAGTCTGGCTTATTTTACTCAACTTGATACCCTCCAGTTCCCTCCATTTTCCTGCAAATGGCATAATTTTGTTCTTCATGGCTGAATAAGGCCCCTTTGTGCGTATACACCCTGTTCTTTATCTGTTTATCTGTTGATGGGCACCTAGGCTGGCTCCATAATTTGGCTACTGTGGATTGTGCTGCTGTGACGTGGGTCCATACTCATCAGGATGGCATGCTGACTTTAATTCTTTTGGAAAAATTCTGAGAAGTGATATAGCTGGGTCATTACTAGTCTTTTGCAGAGCCTCTATGCTGATTTCCAGAGTGGTTGTGCTAATTTACAGTTCTACCAACAGTGGAAAAGAGTTTTTTGCCCTTATCCTTGCCAGCATTTATTATTACTTGGATTCTTGATGTTTGCCATTCTAACTGGAGTGAGATGAAATTTTAGGGTAGTTGTGATTTCCTTGATTGCTAAAGATGTTGAACATTTTTTCATATATTTGTTGGCCATTTTAATTTCTTCTTTTGAGAAATGTCTATTTAGTTCATTTGTTGATTAGGTTATTCAAATTTTTGGTGTTAAGTTTTTCAAGTTCTTTACATAGTCTGGATATTAACCCTCTGTTGCAAGAGTAGCTGGCATAGATTTTCTCCCATTCTGTAGTCTCTCTTGTCACATTCTTGCTTCCTTTGCTGTGCAGAAGTTTTTGAATTTGATGTAATCCTTGGTATTGCTTCCTGAGATTTAGTTGTCCTTTTGAGGAAGTCATTGCCTGTGCCAGGATGTTGGAGTGTTGCCCCTATGTTTTCTTCTAGCAGTTTCAAAGTTTCTGGTCTAATTAGTGGGTCTTTGATGCCCTTTGAGTTTTCTTTGTGCAGGGTAAGACAATGATTTGTTTCATTCTTCTGCATGTGAATATCCAGTTTTTCTATTACCATTTGTTAGAAATGCCGTCCTCAGTGTGGTGTGAAGAATCAGATGACTATCTGTCCCTGTGTCTTTTATTCTGATCGATTGGTTGCTGTGTGAAAGTGCACTACTTTTTTTGTTACTATGGCTCTGTAGTATAATTCGAAATCAGGTACTGTGATGTCTCCAGCATTGCTTTTTGGTCAGAATTGCTGTGTTATTATGCACCCTCCTGCCACCGCCACTGTGCCCAAAATACCTGATAAGAACAATTTAGAAGAGGAAGAGTTTATTTTGGGTGCATGGTTTCAGAAATCATAGTTGATGGTTAGCCAACTCCATTGCTCTGGGTCTGCAGCGAGGCAGAACATCATGGTGGAAGGGCATGGCATAGGAAAG
Source organism: Glaucomys volans (assembly GCA_020662805.1). Lineage (NCBI taxonomy): Eukaryota > Metazoa > Chordata > Mammalia > Rodentia > Sciuridae > Glaucomys > Glaucomys volans. The sequence goes on from JAJEJO010000971.1 coordinate 944,694, forward strand.
CTGCTCAGCTCATGGCAGACAGGACGCAAAGAGACCAAGAGAGGAGTCGGGGCAATATATGCCAAAAGCATGCCCCAGTGACCGGCATCCTCTGGCCATACCTGCCTGCCTACAGTTACCACCCATAGTCCACTCAAATTAATAATGAATCAGATGGATTAATCCGCTGAGAAATTACAACCCCCATGATCTAATCATGTCTTAAGAGCCCACCTCTGAACCTTGCTGTTTTGGGGTCCACACTTTCAGAACATTGGCTTTTCAGGGAATAGTAAAGGTCCAAACCATAACAATTGCTTTGGCTGTTTTGGATCTTTTATTCTTCCATATGAATTTTAGGATTTTTTTCTATTTCTGTGAAGAATGTCATTACTATTAGGATGAGGATTGCCTTGAATCTGTAGATTGCTTTTGGCAATATGGCCATTTTAACTATGAATTCTGCCAATACATGAACTTCCGTCTTCTAGTGTCTTCTGTTTCTTTCTTCTAGTGTCTTCTGTTTCTTTCTTCAGTGTTGTATAATTCTCACTGTAGAGGTCTTTCACTCCCTTGGTTGGTTTATTCCTAATTTCGTTTTGAAACTGTGATGAAGGGATTTTTTTCCCTAATTTCTTTCTCAGCAGGTTCCTTATTGACATATAGAAAAGTCACTGAGTTTTGTATGTTGATTTTGTTACTGTGTTGAATTTGTTTATCAGCTCTAAAAGTCATCTGGTAGAGTCTTTAGAGTCTTAAAGATACAGGATAATAAAGGATTTTTGACTTCTTCCTTTTTTATTTGTACTTTTAAATTCCTTATCTCTCCTAATAGCTCCGGCTAGAATTCCAAGTACCATCATGAATAAGAGTGGCGAGAATGGACCTCCTTGTCTGGTTTCTGATTATAGAGGAAATGCTACAATGCTTTCCATTAAAGCTAAAATTCTTTCCATTTTCCCCACTCAGTATGATGTTGGCGATGGGTTTTCCTATGTAGTCTTTATTATGTTGAAGTAAGATACTTCTATATCTAGTTTCTTTAGGGCTTTTATCATGAAGAGGTGTTGAATTCTGCCAAAGGCTTTTCTGAGACTACTGAGATGATCATATGATTTCTGTTCTTCATTCTGTTGGTGTGATGCATTGTGTTTATTGATCTGACATGTTGAAACATGAATGAAGTCCGCTTGATCAGGTGTACAATCTTTGGTCTGTTGTTGAATTTGGTTTGCAAGTATTTTATTGAGGATTTTGCATCCATGTTCATCAAGGCTGTTGGTCTATTTTTTGTTTTTACTTTTGCTGCTACTGTGTCCCCGTCTGGTTTGATCGGGGGTAATACTGGCTTCACAGGATGAGTCTGGAACATTCTTTCCCTTTCCATTTCATGGAATAGAGGAGCCTTGATGTTTGTTCTTCTTTAAAGGTCTGATAAAATTCAGTAGTGAATCCATCTGCTCCTGGGCTTTTGTGGTTGGGAAACTTTGTATTACTGCTTCAACCTTGTGGTTTGATATGTTTGGTTTTTATATATCCTCTTGGTTCAATTTTTGTAAAGTGTTTGTGTCTAAGAATGGGTCCATTTCTTCTAGATATTCCAACTTATTGGAATATAAATTTTCAAAGTAGTCCCTAATAATCCCTTGTGTTTATAATACCCCCTTTTCATCCCTCTTTTTATTAATTTAGGTCTTCTCTCTTTTGTTTAAACTGAGGGCTTTTCAACCTTGTTTATCTTTCAAAGAATCAACTCTTGGTCTCATTGTTACTCCACCCCATTCTTTTTAGTTTCTATTTCATTATTTTCAGCTCTGATCTTTATTATTTCTTTCCTTCTATTGGATTTGGTTTATTCTTGCCTCCTTAAGAACTTGAGATGCTTCATTAGGTTATTTATTTGAAATCTAATTTTCAAATTAATAATTTATAGCAATGAATTTATAGCACTTACAGCTATAGACTTTCCTCTTAGAACTTTCTTCACTGTATTCCATAGATTCTGGATGTTGTGTTTCCATTTTCATTTGGTTCTAGGAAGTTTTAAACCTCACCCCCCGCACATACACAATTTCTTCAGTGACCAACTGATCATTTAAAATGCATTATTCAATCTCTATGTCTCTTTATAGTTTCTGTAGCTTTTTTTTTTTTTTTTGAAGTGCTGGGGATTGAACCCAGGGCCTTGTGCTTGTGAGGCAAACTCTCTACCAACTGAGCTATATCCCCAGCCCTTCTGTAGCTATTCCTGCTGTTGATTTCTAGTTTTATTCCATCATGATCTGATAAATTGCAAGAATAGTTTTAAACTTTTTTGTTTATTAAGACTTGCTTTGTGGCCTAAGATATTATCTATCTTGGATAAAATTCCATGAACTGCCACAGGAATGTATTCTGCTGGTGTTAGATGGAATATTCTGTAGATGTCTGTTAAGTTCATTTGATCTATGGTGTAATTTAATCCTTATGTATCTGTTGATATTTTGTCTGGATTACCAATTTCTTTCTGAGAATGGGATATTGAAGTCACCCATTATTATACTGGAACCTGTCTGTCCCTTTAGTTGAGTAGTATTTGTTTTGTGAAATTGGTACATATGTATTTACAATAATTATCTCTTCTGGTGGATGGTTCCCTTACCAATATGTAGTGACCTCCTTTGTCCCTTCTGACTAATTTTGGTTTGAAGTCTTCTTTGAGGGATATGACTATAGCTACTCCTACTTGATTTCAGATTCCATTTACGTTAAATATTATTTTCCTTCCTTATACTTTGAATCTGTATGTCTTTGCCAGTGAGATGTGTTTCTTGCTGGCAGCAAACAGTTGGGTCTTGTTTTTCAATCCAGTCTGCCAGTCTGTCTTTTAGTTGGTGAATTAAGACCATTTATATTCAGGGTTTTCATTGACAGTGATATACTAGTTCCTGTCATTTTTTTGTATTTTTAATATTTGATTCTTTCCTATTTCTCATTTGCATCTCTAATAGTGAAATTAATTCTTTCTTTTGCTCTCATGGTTGTATTTAGTTTCCTTTTCTGTGCATAGGATTCCTTTAAGTCACTTCTGTAATGTTGGCTTAGTGTTTATGAATTCATTTACCTTATACTTATTTTAGAAGTTCTTAATATCTTCTTTGATTATTAAGGAAAGTTTTGCTGGATATTGCCATCAAGGTTGATAGTATTTCAGAACCTGAAATACATCATTACAAAGTTATACTCCATGGATGTATAATATGTCAAAATATATTCTACTGTTATATATAACTAAAAAGAACAAATAAAAAAAGTTTAAAAAGTAAAAAAAAAAAAAAACACAAAAAACAAAAAACAAAACATCATTGCTCCTGGCCTTCAGAATTTCTTGTTATTCTAATTGTCTCATCTTAATACATAACTTGGTGTTTCTCTTTAGTGGCTTTCAATATTCTTTTTTTCTTCTGAATCTTTGGAATTTTAACTATAATATGTTGTAGAGAAGTCTGGCCATGTCTATTTGAGGTTCTAAATGGCCCCTGTACTTGAGTGTCCATCTTATTCCCAAGATTTGGAAGATTTTCTGCTAGTATTTCACTAAATAGATTCTCTATGACATTAGCTTGTATCTATATTTCTTCCCCCAAACCTGTGAGTCTTAAGTTAGGTCTTTTAATGTCATCCAGAGATCTTATAAATTCTTCTATTCATAGTTTCTTATTTTCTTTTTATTATTGTCTGAATGTCCTTTTCTTCAACTCCTGAAACTTTGTCTTCTTCTTGATTTAGACTATTGGTAATTTTTCTACTGATTTTAAAAATTTGACCTATTGAGCTTTTCATTTCCAAGATTTCTATTGGTTCTTTTTCAAAATCTCTATCTATTCATTGAATTTCTCACTCATATCCTGTGCTGTCTTACTTAATTCGTTCAGTTGTTTTTCTGAGTTCTCTTGGAATTCATTGATATCTTTTGTGATTATTCTTTTGAATTCTTTTTCTCTTTTATTTTTTATTGATTATTTTTAGTTATACATAATATTAAGATTTATTTTGATGTAATTATAAAAGCATGGATATAATTTGTTCTAATTCAGTCCTTGGTAGTATTTACCCTTTCCCTCCCAGCCTCCCTCACCCTGGTCCCTTCTGTTTACTGATCTTTCTACTGTTTACTTATAGTTTTTTAAATTAGTGTCTCATGCATATATGTAATGGTGAGAATCACTTAGTTGCATGCATATATGTACATAGGAATATTAGGTCAGATTCATTCTACTGTCTTTCTCCATCCCATCCCTTTTTCCTTCCCTTCACCCCACTTTGTCTACTCCACTGATCTTTCATCTATTTTTTTTTAGCTCCCCAACCCCCTTATTTTAGATTAGCTTCCAAATATCAGAGAAAACATTTGACCTTTGACCTTTTGGGACTTCCTTATTTCACTTAGCATGATAGTCTCCAGATCCATCCATTTACCAGCAAATGCCATAATTTCATTCTTCTTTATGGGTGATTAATACTCCCTGTGTGCATATACATTTTCTTTATCCATTCATATGTTGAAGGGCATCTAGGTTGATTCCATAGCTTAGTTTAGCTATTGTGAATTGACCTGCTATGAACAGTGAGGTGGCAGCATCACTGTAGTATGCTGATTTGAAATCTTTTAGTTATATACTGAGGAGTGGGATAACTGGGTCATATGGTGGTTCTATTCCTAGTTTTTTGAGGAATCTCCATACTTCTAATTTCCAGTCCCACCAGCAATGTATGAGTGTACCTTTTCCTCCACATCCTCACAAGATTTATTAATATTTGTATTCTTGATAACTGCCATTCTGACTGGAGTGAAATCTCAACATAGTTTTAATTAACATTTGCCTAATTGTAGAGATGTGGAGCATTTTTTTTTTATAGATTTGTTGACCATTTGTATTTCTTCTGTTGAGAAGTGTGTTCTTCTTTTGTTCATTTATTGATTTGGTTATTTGTGTGTGTGTGTGTTAAGAACTAGAAGGCCCTGAGCTCAATCCCCAGCAAAAAAAAAAAAAAAAGAACTAGAAAAAGCAGTTATGAAATTCTTTTGGAATATTATGAGACCCAAATAGCCAAAGTATCTTTTGTAAGAGAAGCGAAGCAGAAGGCATCACAATCCGACCTCAAGTTATTGCTACAGAGCTGTAGTAACAAAAGCAGTACTAGCACCAAAACAGGCATGAAGACCCCTGGACTGGAATAGAGAAGACAGAGACAAACCCCCTGTGTTTATATACAGTTATCTGATGCAAGACAAAGGTGCCTAAAACGTAGGCTGTAGAAAAGATAGCTTTTTTTACCAAATGGTGCTGAGAAAACTGGAAATCCATGTGGAGTAGAGTGAAAGGTAACCCCTCTGGCCCTGCACAAAAGACCTAGGCATTAGACCAGAGACCCTGCAACTGCTGGAAGAAAACGGCCCAACCCTCCATCATGTTGGCACAGGATCTGACGTGCTTAACAAGACTGTTAAAGTGCAAGAAGTAAAACAGCAAATCAGTGGGAAAAAGCTTCTTCACAGCAAAGGAAGCAAGAGTGTGAAGAGAGAGCCTACAGAATGGGAGAAAGTCTTTGCCCCATGCTCCTCGGATTGAGCATTGATACCCAGAATATACAAAGGATTCTTTGACCAGTATTTAATCCACTCTTTGGAGCTGTTGTTAGGGAACTGTGGACCTCAGGATAAGTCAGGCTGCCCTGTTCTTTCCTATTTCTGGCACTTCTGTGTTTAGATTTGCATCTGTTGGATCAGAGTTCCCTTCCACCTTTGCATGAGGGTGTTTTTAGAGCACAGCTTTCTCTTGATGATGTGTCCTGGGGTCTTGGATTGTTGTGCAGTGTTGAGTGCATCTCCAAGTTGGTTTCAGGGTATCATTTCTCTGCTATTTTTTCCCAGGGCAGTGAGAGCAGTACACACTGTGCCCAAGCCTGAGGATCCCACTTTCCTGTAGGTCTCACAGAGTCGGGTCCTTCCAGGGGATCTCGCAGCTGTGCTGTGGATAGGAAAGCACACGGGACACATCTGATGTGATTACTCTTCTTGTCAACTCTGTGTTCTAAAGGGGTTTGGGAGTGGCCTGTGTTGAGGCCCCTCACCTGCATGTTGTCCATGATCTTTGTCTTGTTTCTCTCTGTGTCACTGTAGGGATGGTTGTCCAGGAGCAGGATTTCAGGTCCCCCAGCCTTGCCTACTTGGGGCTTTGCTGTAGGCTGGGGTCTCATCTCTCCCATTATTTGTGTTGAAGTACCATCGAAGTTCAGGTGGGTTGGGCTGTGTGCACGGCAGGGCGTCCGCCTCTTAGCTGGGCCAAGAGTGCAGCTCTGCAGCAGAGCATCTGCCCCATGAGCTTTGTGTAGGGCTGGGTCCCCAGCCCCTGAGGTCATCATGGAACAGGTGAAGTGAACCTCAGCAATAACAGCGAACAGCAGTGAGCCAGGTAAGCAGCAAACACCAGGTGCCATCTGTGACTCCCACACTGACGCCCACAATAGGAATGGTGGGGACAGAAGGGACCCAGGCTGAGCAGTTTAAAAGATGGTAAAATACAGTTCATTCAGAGAGAGGAAAATGGGAAGAGGAAGGCCGAAAAAAGAAAAAAAAAAAAAACAATAAAAACTGAAACAAAAGAGATCAAGAGAATTTGAAGGAGAAGACAAAGAGTAACCCAAACCCCAAACTATCAAAACAAAAACAAAAACCTTGCAAATTCAAACAAAACAGAACAAGGATTAAAAAAATAATAATAAAAACAAAGAAAAAGACCATATGAACACATCAGCAAATACACAAAGCCTGGATGAAGATGGAGAGAAGGGTCTGGCCAGGTGTCGAGCTGGACACAGCGGGCATTCATTCACTCCCTGCAACCTGCACTTCTTCCCACGGCCACCTGGGCGACGCGCCCTTCGAGGGAGCAAGGCGGATTGTCAGCCTCTTCCTTCGCGCTGCCCGCCAGGCTGACTGGAACTGGCTGAATGGCCTCAGCGACGGCAGGAGGGCAGTGTCCTGACGGGAGCTCAGGTGGAGCTGAGCCGGGTTCTGATGCCCGGCTCTGAACGGGGTGTTCCACCAGCTGGAGTTCAAGATTGTGGCCGCCTCACCCCCAGAAAGTGAGCGTGGCCTCCTGAGATCCAGTCCCCAGAGGAGGCCACAGGCAGCTGGTCACCTGAGCTGCCAGACTCAGAGGGAAATGAGCTGCGCTCACTCTCCCAGGTTGCCCAGCTCCATCTCACTGCGTTTGATTTCCTCTGTGCTGTTTGGGTGGCACTGTCCTGGGGCCACCCTGGGCCCCGCAGCTGGCCCTGGCCAGGACAGCGTGGCAGTGTCTGCCGAGATCTCCACTGGAGCTAGTCTTCCGTTAGAGAAGCTGGAACAGCACTGTCGTGCCATCTGGCTTCTCTCGTTTCATTTTTTAAAAAATTTACCATGATATTCTCTTGAACCCCTTTATTTACCATGTTTCTTTGTTTCCTGTGTTAGTTCTGCTTCTTGGTGTTCATTCTCCTGTGTGTGGTTTTGGTCCCTGTTTTTTATCCTGTTTAGTGATTTCAGTTCTGTTTGCAGATGTGTGGATGAGGGTCTACACTGAACGGTGTCAGCAGTTGAACACTATCAGTAGTTTTTCAGCCCACTTGAAACTCCTGATTTTAAACGCAACAATGAATTTAAAGCCTAGTTATTAAAGCCCTTGATGCGGTGACTGTGTGTGGCCTGGAGGTCCGTCTTCTGTGGAGGAGGCTGCTGAGGTTGGTTGCCTCTGGCTCTCAGCCCAGGAAAGGGAGGCTGTTTCCTCACTGAGGTCCACAGAGCGAAACCAGCTGAGAGGTTACCTGCGTTTACTGGATCAGACATTAAGGAGCGACAGAATTCTATCCTGTGGATTCACTTTGTAGGATGGAGAAGAAAATTAAAAGAGCTACTGAAAAACCAGATTGATCTGTACTAGAAAGAACACAAAGGAGGATCAGGGTGGGGAGTGGGGGGGGGTTATCACACCATGTTATCTGCATGGATGACTAGGTCACAGTGGAACTCATTATTCTGTATATCAAAAAGTACTAATAGAAGATAAATCAACAAAAAGAACAGAGAGCAATTCACAGGGAAAAGGCTTGAGAAGCAGGAAGACAGGGGAAAAGGTCAGCGACGGTGTTAGGAATGTTTGGGGGAGATTTGGGGGCAGTTGCCTTGACATCTAAGAGAGGAAAGGAATCCCCTTTGATCTTTATAGAGGGGACGTCAGTAAAGCTTTAGGTGACATTTGAAATATGTTTAGATATTACAGAAGCTCGGCAGCTCACCTCCAGAAGAGCAAACGTGTGTCCTTGCTTCAGGACCGCGGTCTCCTGCAGGGGGGCCCCGTTCATGTGCCTCCCGTGCGGTCTCATTCCTGCAGGTCTTCCGTGTCACGTCCTGCAGGGGGTCAGCTGCTGTCCGCACCCTGGCAAGCAGTCCTGGACCTTGGTGTGTTGGTACCACCGGCAGTTGAATAATCTGGCACCTTCCCAATGTTGATCGACTGTCATGGAGAGGAAGCAGCTTAAAGAAATTAAAGAATTTAAAGAAATTCTATACCAGTCTTAAAATTCAAAATGAATTGATCATATGTGAGTTTTTTCTAAACCCAGACAGACAAAACAACAAGAACCTGACTTTATATAAACTTTAGCTAAGGGGCCAGTTGCCCTGCGTTATCTGAGTGCAGTTTCAGACGCTGCTACCCTGACGACTCTAGGGAACTGGCAGTTGTTCTGTCCCAGGGCTGCTGTGTGGCCAACTGTACCCTCCAGAAGGACTCAGAGCCAGGGTAGGCTATACGAGGAGCAGTGCTGGGGCGGAGTGAGCTTCCCACACGCCGGCTTCAGAGACTGGTCAGCCTCCGGGTGCAGCTACTTCTCTAGTCAGGTGAGGAGTTTCCTGTAGGAAACGTGAACTCAATGACCCTTTTTCTTCTCATTCTTACACCTGTTTTTGTGCAGCCAATAGACTGGCTCCCCAAATAGCTTCTCACTCAGTCCCTCTCCAAATTGGGCTCTGCTGGTGAGAATTCTCCTTGGTGCCAGGGAACCACTTTGAAATCTCTTAGGCACAATAGCTATGCAAATGGCTGCGTGCACCACATCCCTCACCATTTAAATCTCAGCTCAAGGAAAGAAGCAGAATTGACCAGGGGAGAAAAATGAGCTGAAGATCTCTCTTAAAGGAAACAGATTTCCTCGACCACACTTCCTATCAGAATTTAAATTCAGAAACGCACTTGATGTAACAAGAAATATCTGATTTTCTTAATTTCTTACAGAAATTATATGAAATTTTGGAAACAAACAAGCGAGAAGCTATCAAAGAACTAGGTAGGTAGTTGAAGTATCTGAGAAATCAGACCTCTGATTCCATAATTTAACCAGAGTAAGTTGGGTTCACGCTTTCACTCACCCGCTCACTCATTCATTTAATCAGGCTGAGCCCACGTGATGGGCCACGTCTAGGAAAGCAAAGACCGTGGACCTGATCCCTGGGAAAGGGCAGAGTCTGGGGGAGTGTCTGCACCTGCCAGCAGACAGTGGTCCCGCTTGGGGGTGTGGAAGAGAGAAGCAGATGAGTGTGCAAGTGTGTGGAAGTGGCAAGGTCAGAGTCCTGAGGATTGGAAGAAAAAGACAGGTGACAGTTACCCTGGCCCCACCATCCTGGTATTATTTCGTTTTTGCAAGGATGCCCCAGCGTCAAGGGAAACAGACGGGGCGGGGGGGGGGGGGGGGAGGTGGACAGCAAGCAGCACTTGGGAAGGAAGGAAGAGAACTCCAAACTTAATTTGACGCCTGCGGGCCCAGACATCACACTCCAAATTCTGAGTGCCCATCACCAGGTTTTACAACATTTATAGGCAATCTAGTGTCATAGATTTTCTAGTCTAAACAATGCATAGTTGTATATGGGGTTTCAAGCAGGAAGCAGAGAGTGTGATAAGGGGAAGAACTGGCTCCTTTTGCAAAGCCTTCAGAAAATCTGTAGCCTTGGGCCTGGAGCTTTCACAGGGCATTTACAGTTCAAAGGAAAGTAGTTTGACCCTAGGGGAACTCATTTACAATCCAAAAGGCAGGAGGGACAGAGCTAAGGTGCTAATCAAGTTCCCCAAGACCAGTTGACTAGAAGGGAGGGGAATGCTCCCAGGCACTAGTTCAGAATTTTAGTGTCCCTAGTTTATTTTGCATCCAGGCTTGGATTGGTTTTCCATTTCCAGAAGGGTGGCTTGCAAGGGAGAGTATTTCTGAGCATCTGCAGTGACTCCTCTTTCCTTGAAGCAGTCTGTGGGTGCTCAGATCTCATGCTGAGCATCTTGGGTCTGTTTTCCTCATATGGGCAGGCCAGGCCAGTAGGTGCAAAACCATCTGGTGAGGGCCTGGCATAGGATGGGCCCTTAGTGCCTGCAAGCTGTCAGTGAAGGTGACGTTGCATGCATAACCACATTGTGAAATGCTACGTGGGTTTGTGGGAATCCTGCTTTCCAATTCAAAACAGGAAGCCCAAGGTCTAATAAATAAAAGTGTGAATCTGGAGACCATAGGTCAAACTATTTTGGCTGGGTTTCAGAAAACCCAGCACCCATGGATGCCATTAACATATCCGCAGATTTTTATTTTGGTGCTTGTAAAAAATAGAGGCTTAGGGATGGCTGCTTCATGTTCTGTTTTAGATCAGCATGGAAATTACAGGTTTCCTGACTCAGTCCCGTAAAAGGGAGTGTCTGTTTCTACATGGTTATTGCAGCTGCTTACTGAAGGCTTACTAGGTCAGGAATTCGGAAGCGCCTTGCCTGGCTCAATCCTCACAGTTACTCCATGAGGGAGTCAAATGAGGCCCACAGAGGTTAACTTGCCTGAGGCCCAGTGGCCAGGAGGGGGTAAGCTAGCCTGAAGCCCAGTGGCCAGGAGAGGGTGAGCTAGCCTGAGGCCCTGTGGCCAGCAGGGGGTGAGCTAGCCTGAGGCCCTGTGGCCAGCAGGGGGTGAGCTAGCCTGAGGCCCTATGGCCAGCAGGGGGTGAGCTACTGGCACCTGACACTCAAGCCTGACTTCATTTGATTGGTCAGCTCATTTGAAAAGATGTGTGGGAACCTTCTATATGTAAGGCCTGTGCTCAGGGATAGAAGGACCAGGAAGCAGCAGGGGACATCTGACCCTGACTCACACTCCCGTCCAGGACTCCTCACACGTACCAAAGCAGAAAGACCCACTGGTGGAAGTCCTGGCCTCTTTCACTCTTTCATTTTTTCATATATTCACCCAGCAAAAATCACACAGTGTGGAGGTTGAGAGAGGTCGGGGAAAGCAGCGCTGTACCGGGAGGAGTTGGTGAGGGAACTGCGGGAGACGCCCCCGGGGAGGCAGGGGATGATTGACTCTTAGCTGGGGATGATGTGCAAGTTCTGTGTGGAACTAGATGAGGGGACATTGGTTGCATATTTTGGAAATTGTAAACTGCCGTCCCAAAGTTGGTCATCACTGCGGTGGTTGCACAGTTGGCTCACCGAGTGTGATCATCCTCAGGACTCATAGAGCACGAAGGGCGGGACGTTGTCATTGCCTTGAAGACTAAGCAGGCAATCCGGAACGTGATCGCCAAAGCCCTGAAAGACCTCACCTTCCTCAGTTCCAGGGGCATCATTGACCAGCACGAGGGCATCGAGATGAACAAGGTAAGAGCAGCTTCCACGGCGCTTGACTCCGCCGCCTGGGGCCCCAGCCTGCATTACTGCTCTAACAGGAAGCGAGGAGACAGGTGGACTGGAGGAGAGGTCACGGCAGGCGTGACCTCTGTACTTGCCCGTAGACTTGGTCAATTCCGGTGCAAGCAATGCCAGCTCTACCTGGTGCAGCCCATTAGTCACAGCTACTTGGATGCAAGTAACAGAAGCCGACGGAGTTGGAACCAGGGCTGGGGTTTTATTTAGAGGACATGCGGCATCTCACGGGCCAGGCCCTGCGGCAGGTTCTGAAGCTTGACCAAGGCCTGGAGCCTTTCTGGATCCTCCGTTTCCTTTCGGGGTTGCCCTCGCGGCCCCTCCTCTGGCTCCTGCTCCAGACTCAAGAGGTGTCTCTGCTGCTCCGTCGACTGGGGGAGCGTGTTCATCCTGGTCCCCCTGACGGTGGCACTGGAGGTGGCAGCCACATGATATTCTTGGTGGGGAGGGGACCTGCCGAGGTCCAGCCTAGCAGGGGTCGTGGCACAGCTTGGTGGGGGGAAGGCGTCGGCGACGAGAGTAAAGCGGCAGACTCGAAGATCTGAGGCTTGGTTGTAACTTTCCTGTTACACGGCTAAGCTCTAAGTCCAGCTACCGTTTCACACACGATCCATATATGTCTATACATTCGGCGTGAGTACATTCTTTTGAGGTTACATAGAAGGGGAGGTGGTAAAGCTCTAAGGGAATGTGATGGACATAAGTATAATCAAAACAAATCAAGTTCTACTTAAACAAAACATCACTAAACCATTAACTGGTTCTGGTTTTCGTCTTACTAGGAACGATAAGAGCCGAGGCCATCCTCATAAACTATATAGGTTTTGACATGTCATGGTTTAAAGTTATGTCAAGGATAACGAACAGCTGCACTTAGACATCTCTGGGAGGCTGAAGCATAAATACCTTTTGACCTGTCTATAGGATATAAAGTGGAACTTCCTTTTGTTAATAGTTAATTGACACCCAAGATACAGCTTCCCATCAATCTTATATGCAATCCACTGAGGTCCCTGAACTGAGAAAACAGTTTCCCTAAGAGGGGGGCACATGCTGGTTTGGGCTAAAGCAGACAGGCAGCCTGGCTGCGTTAAGCTCACTGAGAGCAGTGGACAGTAACTCTTGTTGATCTGACCCACAACATTTTTTCTGTTTGCTTGAGGTAATATTAATATGGAATCAATTAACTTGAGCAGTGTTATTTTTATGTTCCAAATCACTTAATATCTGATTATCTACTGAAATCCTTACCGATACCAATAAGAAATAACACAAAAATAAGAAGGAGCATGCCGCGTCCACATTTCTCGGAAGATTAGACCATGCAAGAATCTTCATTATTCCCAGTGGAACCGTGTCAAGCACTGAGGGGAACAGTGGTGGGTGTGGCAGGGACCAACCTGTGTGTGTGTGCTGGTGGGGTCGGGGGGACGTGGCTCCCGAGGAGAGGACAGGACAGCTGCCTGACCAGCTGGCTGACAAATGGGCTTGTGAAAAACTGTAAATGTACTTGCGAGAAAATCAGAAATGTAAGACAAAGGGAAGAAGCCACAGTGAGTCCTGCCTCCGTCACACCTCCCGCTGGGACTGTGCTTGTCCTCCCGTGTGAGGGTCTGTGAGCTCGCGTGCACCAGACAAGCGCATTCTGGCCCCGGCGTCTGTGTGTGCGGCTTACTGAGCCCGGTCCTGGGGACATGAGCTCTCCATGTCACTGCAGCACCCAGCCATGGACACCTGCTCTGTGCCTGGTCACTCGCTGGACTCTGTCCCCTTTTGGTGGCCTCAGGGAAGAACAGATTGCGGGGGCAGGGCTTTTCATCTCTTTAGCTCTCCAACGTCCCAGGGAAGGACCAGGGGACAGTGCCTTTCTCCTTCATGCCTGCCTGCTCTGTAGTATTCCTCAAGTGACACTCTCACCCCGGGTTCTGTACTCTACTTTTTTAAACTAATCCTTCTGAAGTTTGATAAGACGATTGGATGCTCCGTGCCCATTAATTAATATAGACAATACTACCTCTGTGAGCAGAGAGACTCATTTTTCCTATAGGTTTGCTTAGGAAGTTCCTGGATAAGCCGGTCACTCAGCAGTCACCTAGTGAATGCCCGCTGTGGGCTAACTGTCAGCACCTGTCCCAGGTCACAGCACCTGGGGACATTTATTCAGTGCACTTGAGGAATACATGTTGGAGACCTACTAAGTGCTCTGGACTCTTGCAATTGGGACACTTACTGAGTACGACTGACCCCAGCTCCATGGTTGTTTTTCATTTAGTCATTTAGTCATCCAACCAACGATGGCCAAGTAATAGGAGGGGTAAGAGAAGAGAGAACAGCACTGCGGTGCGATGAGTTCCATGACGGGATATGTGGGCAGTGCCACGGGAATAAGGGGACTCGTGATTTTTTCTCTTGCTGGAAAAGAGGTTTCTCAGAGGCCACAGGCTAGGACTGTATCCTCCCAAATTAGGAAGCCTTAGAGAAACAAATTGTACACATGAACAAAAACAGAGAGGTCGCCACAGTGGGTCGGGGGCAACCCATGTAAAACCCAGGACATCTGAGTTTCAGATGAACCCGGGCACCAAGCAGTGGGTCATGCAGACAGCAGGTCCCATCTGAGTTCATGAATCAGTGATGGTCACTGGGGGGCAGGTGGCAAATGAATGGCGGCTCAGATGGGAGGAGCTCTGAGCGGACTCGAGGTCAAACCTGCAATTTCTTTAGAGTTCCTGAGGTTTTCTTTCTCCCTAGAGCCCATTTTCTGTGACGGGACCTGATCACCATTATTTTGTTGGTTGTTTTTAGGTACTTCTTACGAAAATAAAAGCACTGAATAATTTTCCAATGGCAATCCCACCCCCTACTCCTGACAAGTACCTTCCTAACATCATCTGGATGGAAAATAAAGATGTTCTCATTGAGTTCTTCAAGGTAAAGCCCTGTCTGGCTCAGGCTTGATGTAAATATTAGAAACTCCCCCCACTGTTTTGTATTATCTAATGCACAGAAGCACATCCAAAGGGAAATCCTATACCGGCCAATTCAAGGAAAACCAAGACAGAGGCCCAGCAAAGCCAGGTAGAATAGTTCTGTGTGAGACTAAAGGGCAAAGGTTCATGTTCCCAAGATGAGCCATCTGTGTTTCCTGATTATTGCCAATGGCATTCTATTTTGTTCTAGAGTGCTGGACTTCCAAATGCATACTCTGGAAGAAACTTTTTTTATACCAAGAATCTCAAATTTAAATTACTGTACAGGTCAGGCAGATAAGATAAAAGTAGAACCAAGTGGGTGCAGTGCAATAGGGAACAGTGAGGACTGAGGCGCTTTCCAGAGTTCATCTTCTTACTATAAGAATCTTCAATAAACTGCTACTGAATATCCTGTATATACCAGAGTCTGTTCCTCTGGAATGTTTCTCTCAGGTCTCAGCTTAGGTGTCCCTTCGTTGTAAAGGTCTCACTGAACAACCAAGACAAGGTCCTGTGGTCTTTCTGTACTGTTCTGGGTACCCTGCCTCCGTCTCCTTTGACATAATCACCATACTCTATTGGCACCTACCCAGCCTAACCAAAGATCTGCTGGAGGGAGGAAGTATGTTTAGGTTTCCATTATGGCCCAAACCCCAAATGAGGGCTAAAAATGCTTTTATTCAGTAATTTACTAGTCCATCCCATCAAGCATTTATTGGGTGCCTATATCATTTGTTGTATTAGGTACTAATCACAAAGTTTATATTTGTTTGCTTGTCTCTTTATTTCTAAAATAAAGATATGGTTATTCATGTGAAAGTTAAGAAACCAAGAATACGGTTTTTGTTTTTATGCTACTTGAGAACACATTCTAGGTTTAAGATCTTCTATCTAGAAAAGTAGACTATGAAGATGTTGTATTGACTCTCTCTCTCTCTCTCTCTCTCTCTCTCCTTTTTTCTTTCCATTCAGGAAAGAACCAAACTTGCATATTTTGACTATGGAGATGTCATATGTCGAGAAGGGGAAATGCCTCAAGGAATCTACTTAATCATTTCAGGAATGGCAAGTGTAAGGAGCTACTGACTGGGGCATATTTTGAAATATAGAATTGTAGCATAAGGGGAATTTAGGGACTGAAAAGTTGAAGTATTTGTCAAGATCTCTTTTCCAAATGAACCTGTTGGCTGGGTGACAGCTGCGGCTGAGCTGGTGTCACACCAAGTGCCTGAGAGTGTGCACTGTGATGGCCACTGCTGCTCCTCTCAGCATCCTGGGGAGAGGCGGTGGTGTCCGGTGTCGGGGACTGTGGTCAAGGGGACAGGGGTGTAGATCGCACCCCTGGTGAAGGTGTGGGTTCAAGCCAGGGCCTTGAGCACCAGGCCTCCTCCTGAGCAGGGCGGGTCATTCCTTCAGCCCATACTTACTTTGTGCAACGAGGGGGCAGGTGCTGTGCATTCGAGGCATAGGATTGGCAAGGCAGGCTCACACCCTGCCTTTGCTGAGCGTTTTTCTAGTGGAGAAATAGGTGACAGACAAGGACCAAAATAGGACCAAAATCCGTACAGGCGGAGCACTCCTAACCCAAAATGCTCGGGATGGAAGTGTTTTGGATTTGGGACTTTTTTCAGATCTTGGAACATTTGAGAATGCCCTCATGTACAGTGGTGCATCTTGGAGATAGAGCGGCTTCTAGAAGTGAAGTCAGAGCCGGGTGCGGTGGCGCACGCCTGCAATCCAAGCGACTTGGGAGGCTGTCGGGAGGATCGCGAGTTCAAAGCCAGCCTCAGCAACTTAGCGAGGCCCTGAGCAACTCAGTGAGACCCTGTCTCTAAATAAAATACAAAATAGGGCTGGATGTGGCTCAGTGGCCGAGTGTCCCTGAGTTCAATCCCTGGTTCCAAAAAAAGAAGTGAAGTCAGTTACGTTTTGTGCGCACCTGCACATGCCAGCTGACGGTGGTTTCAGTGCCCCTGCGCTTTGTCAGTGACCCCTGCCCCCTGCCGGAGGGTCGTGTCACTGCTCCAAGAGCAGTTTCCGATTTGGGATCTCAGGTTCGCAGGCTGGGGTGCTCACCGGGTCAGATGTTAGTGGTGCTGGAGAAGCAGGCCGGTTGTGGCTTGGGAAGGGCGGTCAAGGAAGGCACCGTGGCGTGTGCCTCTTCATGCTTATGAGAATCCTATTCTTTGTTTCTTTTCTTTCTTTTCTTTTTTTTTTTTTTTGAACCGGGGATTGAACTCAGGGACACTCGGCCACTGAGCCACATCCCCAGCCTTATTTTGTATTTTATTTAGAGACAGGGTCTCACTGAGTTGCTCAGGGCCTCGCTGAGTTGCTGAGGCTGGCTTTGAACTCGTGATCCTCCTGGCTCTGCTTCCCGAGTCGCTTGGATTACAGGTGTGCGCCACCACGCCCAGCTTCTTTGTTTCTTTTTTAACACGAGAAGACTCTCTGCTCTCGAGTGGAGATGTGGAGGGCAGCAGGACTGTAGTGAAGGCGAATTCCTCCTTCACTGTGGACTGGATTCACGGGAAGGCCGTCCTTCCTCTGGACTAAGCCCACTCACAGGGGTCTGTTCTGTGCCCTTGGCAGCTGCATGGCTCGTCTCCCAGCTTTGGAATAGACAGTGGCCTGAGGCCTGATAAGGGGGCCCAGGAGCGCACAGAGTTCACGGAGTACTGCACCAGCGGGGACGTGATCGGGGAGCTGAGCTGCCTGCTGAAGCACGAGATGGAGTACACGGCCATCTGTGAGACCGCGTTACAGGTGAGGAAGTCAGTCTGCGGGGGCTGCCTCCCCCGCCAGGCTCCGCCAGGCCCTGCCGTCCAGGCTGTGCGCCTGCAGTGAGTTACCTAGCCTCCTGGGGTCTCCGTTTCCTCCTTCATTCAGTGGGGAGAATGCCTGCCTTTTGATGTTATGCAAATTGAGCTGGCGCATATAGGTGCTCAATAAGCCATTCTAGAGTAGTGTTCTGAAGAATTTTACTTTGCTTTCAAATTTCCTTTCTTCCATTTTTCACTTGCCAAGTAAGAAGTGATCCATTGAACAAATGGGCGGCCTGACCCTCTACCAGGTGTGGAGAGTTCAGATGGAAGACGAGCCAGCCCTCCTGCCACGGAGAGCTCCCCATCTCCATAGGCTGTTAGGTGCAGCAGAGCAGAACCGAGTGTTGGGGCCTGAGTGGCAGGAGGGAGCATTGCCCTATGAACTTGATAACCCTTCACTTCGGAAGGGGCAGACAGGAATGAGTCACAAGGCGAAATGATTTCTTTCCTTGCCTTTGCCTTGAATTCTGAAAGCGTGCTCTTCATCAGGTGAGCAGTTTGCCTCTGGAAACAGGTTCCATGAATGAGTCGGTAAAGTTGACTTGGCCCACGGTGACACTCAATTAAGTTCACAGGACTTTAGTTCCTGAATCTTGGACCCATGAGCCATATTCTTCCATGTGTCCGTTTATGGTCTGTTAAGTATAGATCTTAATTCAACCACACCATGTACCATTGCACACGGCCACGGACGCCTCACAACACTGACATTTTTAAATGGCAGCAGGTGGAGAGGAGGTCTGCAGGCGTGTCCTTGGAGGATGCTGGAGTTGCTAAGCTCTGAGTCCCTGTGTTCCAGGCCTTCTTCATCTCCCTGGAGGACTTGTACGAAGGCTTCGACGTCTTCTGGCCGTCCCTGGAGTACAAGATCTGGCTGAAGCTGGCCCTCAGCACGGCCTCCCAGTACCTCGAGTCGAGTCTGGCGGATGAGGTGAGCTGCGCAATTGCAGTTGGACCAATTTTTAGGTGCTAAGCAGCTTTTAGGAAATGTGTTTTCCAGACAAAGACAGAAGGGAAGCCTGTGTCTGCTCTTCCAAAGTGGGATTGCTAGGACTGTAACCACCTCTCCCTCAATCCTCCGGTCACACCAGGCTCTCCCAGGCCACCCCAGTTGTTCCTTCTGGACAGACAGCAGATTTAGAAGATGTGAAATAGGGAGATCCCCAGCCAAGCGCACCATGGACGGACTGAGAGCACGGACACTTGGTCCGGGGTTTTCAGAGGAGGCTCTGCCTGTGTGGGCACAGACCTGCCTTTTCAGTGTTTGCTGAACTGTTCTTCCCAAGAGCGGTGGTTCCCCTCTGTCCCTGGAGGGGCATAGTTTGCAATCCCATGTTTAAATCCCATGTTTAATTATCCTCACCCCCACTGGGGTCAGGATCTGGGAAGTGACAGACCAGAGCTTAGCCATGGTCACTGAACTGGGAGTTGGGACACTGATCTTGGGTTAAAAGTCAGCATGTCACACAGGCCACTCAGAATCATCATGGTGGAAGTCAGGGAGAAAGAGCCTTCTCTTCCTCTGGACAAGTTTTAGAGTCTGATATGAAGCTCTGGAGGGGAGAATGAGGACCAGTGGATACAGACTCGATTCACCAATAAGGTGATAATTTGAAAAACTCACAGCAATACAAATTCATCAGATAAATGAGAAAATTCTTACATAAACCGTTAGAAATGACAATCACCCTCCACCCTCCATCTCACTCCCCAGAGTCTCTCTACTTAATACCTTGGTTTATTTCTTTCTAGTCTTTCTATGAGAGCACTAGCCACTTAGGACTTCCTAGAACCCCCGGGCACTGAGAAGACTGTATTCTCCCCTCACTTTCTTCTCAGTTGCAGAACTCAAAATATACATGCATTTTCAGACCTTAATAGCTTGTTTTAAAGATTTTTCTGGTTGCAAAAGTCTAGATGAAGTTTAGCTACTTTTCTTGCTTTGGCGCCCCAGTTGTGCTGCTACCTGTAGCAAGGGAGGGTCTGACTCCCTGACACCCGGGCACCCAGGCCCGCTCAGAGAGCTGGGGCTCCTCGGGCTGGAGGTGTTCCCACGGTGACCGCCTGTCAGGCACTGTCCTGGAGAGTCCTGAGGGCAGACCATCTGGGGATGGTCCCAGTGCTGCTGGGACAAAGCGTCAGACTCGGAGGCGTGAGCAGAAGCACGTTGTCTCCTGGCTCTGGAGGCCGGAAGTCCAAACCCAAAGCTGGCTCCCTTCCAGTGCTGAGGGAGACTCTGGGCCAGGCCTTCATCTTTTTCTCCTTTTTTTAAAAATTAATTTTAAAAATATTTGTTCCTTTTAGATACACATGACAGTAGAGTGAATTCTGACATGTTATACATGCATGGAGGAGTATACCTTATCCTAATTAGGAGCCCATTCTTGTGGCTGTACGTGATGTGAGTTTCACTGTGGTGTGTTCATATATGGACACAGGAAAGTTAGGTGCCTTTCCTATTCCCATCCCCCCTTTTCTTTATTCCCCTTTGTCTAACCCAATGAATTTCTATTCTTCCTCCTCACCCCCCTCCCCCCAATTATGTGTTAGCATCTGCACATCAGAGAGAACATTCATTCGGCCTTTGGTTTTGGATTGGCTTATTTCACTTAGCATGATAATAGTTCCATCCATTTACCTGCAAATGCCATCATTTCATTCTTTAAGACTGAGTAATATTCCATTTGTGTGTATATGCCACATTTTCTTTATTCATTCATCTGTTGAAGGGTACCTAGGTTGGTTCCATAGCTTGGCTATTGTGAATTGAGCTGCTATAAACATTGATGTGGTTATGTCACTGTACTATGCTGATTTTAAGTCCTTTGGATATTTACCAAGGAGAGGGATAGATGGGTCAAATGGTAGTTCCATTCTGAGTTTTCTGAGGAATCCCCATACAGCTTTCCAAAGTGGTTGCACCAATTTGCAGTCCCACAAGCAATGTGTGAGTGAACCTTTTCCCCCACTTCCTCACCAACATTTATTTTTGCTTGTAATAATTATCAGTCTTGATAATTGCCATTCTGACTGGAGTGAGATGGAATCTCAGTGTAGTTTTAATTTGCATTTCTCTAATTGCTAGAGATGTTCAACATTTAGGCCTTCATCTTCATGTGCACTCTCTCCTGTCTCCAGACTTTCCCTTTGGATGAGGACCGCAGTCATTTAGAATTAGGGCTCCCCCCACTCCTGTTCTTGATCCCACTTCCATCCAAGGTTGCATTCGGAGGTCCTGGGGGCTGGAGCATCAACATAAGAGCTCCGTGGGCTCAGCTCACCCCACCAGCTTCCTTCCAGCCCTGATGGGCCTGCAGTGGGACCCAGACTCTGCCCTGCTGTGTTTGGTCTTGACTTCTGTTGTTTGCTCCACTCTCAGGTGAGATGTTTGCTCCCTGCTAGGTAAGACCCATGACTCATGAAGACTGGGTTTTGTGCAAATAGAAATCCCACCAGGCATGGTCGCCCACCTCTCCATGGAGAGTTTCTGGGTCAGGGCTGGGCAGCCGCATCCAGGGACACAAGACGACAGCACGAAGGCTTTGTCGTTGGAGGTGTCGGAGGCCATTCCGAAGGCCAAGTAGATCTGTCTGTTGCCAAGTAGACCCCCAAGAAGGGTCCACAGGCCTTCTGACACCCTCGGAGAACTCAGATCCATGACTTCATTTTCTTCTTGACACTGTGTGTCAGTTCATATGATTTATGGAAAAAAATTTAATTTTATCACAGGACCTAACGTTCCAGAAATGTGTGACGCACAATCAAGCTTATGTGGAGACTTTATCAAGCTACAACGAAATGAGTATTGACAACGCGACCATGAAATTCGTCATCATCGTGTACGGCAGTGTGATTGACAGCAAGACGGAGGAACCGTATTTTGCACCCTGCATTCTTCCTAAAACCTGCGAGCAGGTGAGGAATGCCCTTTCTAAAGAGCCCGTTGCTGTCCATGGCTCCCACAGGTGGCTTCACAACTCAATGACCATTAATTGTGTATTCAAAATAGTTGGTAGGGAGGGTTCAAGTGGTTCTAACATTAAGAAATGACAAACACCTGAGGTCGTGGACACGCCAGTCACCCTGGGCTGGCCATTACACAATGTGAGCTCGTGTTGAAGTGTCACTCGGTAACCCCACAAAGGTACATGATCATTATGTGCTAAAAATTAAAAGATATATAAAAGTCTTAAAAAGATATTGAAAGAAAATAAATTCAATAAATAAAATAAGAACAAAAAAATAAACCTCAACCAACCTCAAACAGAAGTCCAACCTGGAGAGACCCTGCAGTCCTCCCTGCCCTTAGCCTAGCCAGGGAGTGATGCAGGCCAAGGCTGGACTCCATCTGCTCCCCGCTGGCCCAGCCACTTGCCGTGCAGGGAGGGGGGTCCTCCTGCTGAAGAAGGGGCTGCACCATCCGCTGTCCTGTCTGGGGCCGAGGTGCACCTTGGGAGTACCCCTGGGCCCGCCTTGTCGCTCCAGGCCTGTGTAGCTAAGGATGTAGGAGGCACAGGAAGGGTCACGCCACCTGCTGCCGAGCCCTGGGGCGGCGGGTGGGACCCAGCCTGAGGAGGACCAGGAGGCTCTGAGAGGGCGGAGGTCTTTTTCATCTGGTATAAGTTTCTTCTCTTTGGTTGAGAACTTTTCTGCCTGTTGAAACTATGGAAGGTTAGTTAATAATAATAATAATAATTAATAATTTCAATAATTCAGAGGATTAAGGTAATTAAAAGTATTTTATACATATACATTTTCAGCCCTGGGGAAGTGAACACCGGGCCTCTCACAGCTGGGCTCAGCCTGCCCTGTTGGCTGATTCCGAGCCAGGCTGGCCCCATGCTGGCAGCGAACGTGCTGTCCTGCCTCAGCCTCCTGGGGGAGCCCCAAGGGGCGCCACTGGGCCCGACTGGAATGCGGGCCCTAGGGAGTGGACGTCCTTCAGCTTTGCCACAGAGGGCCGGAACAGGAGGCAGGGGCCACCCGCCTGCCACCTGGTTGGTTAAGAGACGGCAGTCTGGAGTCCGGCGAACTTGGATTTTATTTAATGTATTAATGGTCCTCTGGTTTTGAGGCTGAGTGGCGGCCACGGTACAGGCACAGCACAGATGGTCCACGCAGCTGCTGGTGGATATGGGGGCTGCACAGGCTGTGGCTGCCACTCATACGGCTGCTGTCAGTGTGCACGCGTGTTCGTGTGGCGCATGCTCTCGCTCTCTTGGGTCACTGTAGGAGTGCAATGGCTGGAAAACCAAGCGGACATCTATTTAACTCATAAAGAACTTCCAAACAATTTCCCAAAGAAGTTGTACCATTTTGCATTCCCACCAGCAGGGTGTGAGAATTTCAGTTCCTCCACATCCTCTCCAACACTTGGTCTTTTCAGGCTCTTACATCTTAGATGTTCTAAAAGTGTGTAGTATTATCTCATTGTGTTTTTTACTTTATTTTATGTTTATTTTTACAGACTGGATTTTGGTTCATTGTACACAAATGGGGTACAACTTTTCATTTCTATGGTTGTGCATGATGTAGAGTCACACCATTTGTGTAATCATACATGTTCATAGGGTAATGATGTCTGTCTCATTCCACCATCTTTCCCTTCCCCACCCCTCCCCTCATTTCCCTCTACATAATCCAAAGTTCCTCTATTCTTCTCTAACCTGCCCCCCTTTATGTATCAGTAGCCACTTATCAGAGAAAACATTTGGCCTTTGGTTTTTTTAGGATTGGCTTATTTCACTTAGCATGATATTCTCCAAGTCCATCCATTTACCTTCAAATGCTGTAATTTTATTCTTCTTTATGGCTGAATAATATTCCATTGTATCTTTATCTGTTCATCTGTTGAAGGGCATCTGGGTTGGTTCCACAATCTAGCTATTGTGAATTGAGCTGCTATAAACATCAGTGTGGCTGCATCACTGTAGTTTGCTGATTTTAAGTCTTCTGGGTATAAACCGAGGAGTGGGATAACTGGGTTAGGAGGACCCAGGCCCACCGCCTGGGGTTTAATTCTTAAGCTGGTGCCTGTCCAACCAGAGGTGTGAGCGCAGGAAGCTGCCTAACCCTCTAACCTTGGGTTTCCTCCTCAGGGTGATGGTGGCAGCCATCTCTCAGGGATGGCATGAGGGTTAAAGTGATGAGTCAACACGCAGGGTTTGGAAACGAGAGCTGCAGTTCTTCCTTGTCTGTGACTTGCATTTTGGGAGGCAGCCTGTGGCATATGGAGGCAGACCTCAGAGAGGAAGACGGCCTGCCACCCTGGGAGGGCTGGCTGGAGCCCTTGGTCTTCACTGTGGCAGTGAGAGTAACTCATTGTTTGCTGGGATTCCCAGACTAGCCACAAGGAAGGTGTAGGAGGCTCCTCTCTGGTTTTTATAAATACACAAAAGACAATCGGCTTGTCTAGATTCTGGAAACAGCATCAAAGCAGATTTCAAGGTGAAGAGGCAGAGCTTAGGTTGGAGACGGGGCCGCAGGCTCTGGCCTGTTCTTCCCCTTTTGGGGAGAAGTCGGAGGCAGCAGCCTCGGCATCAAAGGATGCTCGTTTGCACGATTTTGACTTTTTCTCCCTTTAGATCCAGGGAACTTCAGATGTGAGCAAGCTGCTGGTGATCCAAGCCGCGGAGCCTGCCAAGAGTGAGGGCAACGCCAACGTCATGGGTAAGCGGGACTTCCTGTGACAGAGAGTCATTGTGAGGGGATGCGTGAAACTCATTCCATCCCGAGGAAGCCACGTGGGGCATCCTGAGGGCTGTCAGTGGTCCCCGCCCTGGGGCCCACATGGTGCCACCGTAACACATGGCTCCCCTCTTGTCCTCGCTCCCTCCGTGCCTCGACAGGAAGAGCAGCTCCGGGTTGTGCTCTGTGCCTGCTGGTAGGCTGGGCCATGTGTGCTGTTGCGGGTGGTGGAGGAACGGAGGGCGGCTCTCCCCGTGGGCCCGGTGTGGGAGTGGGTGGGCTCTGAGAGCCAAAGGTCCACCCACCCACTTCTCCAGCCCAGATTGTGTGCACTGCCACACTCGCGGGCACTAGGAGCCCATCGGCACGTGCCCGCGTGGACCACGCTGCTGGGCATTACAGGGAGGCCCGCCAGGCAGGCCTGCTCAGGAAAGCAGCGCTCAGCACCCTCCTTACCCAGCCCTGCGGCCTCTCCCGCTGCCCTGCCCCAGCACGCTGGCCCTTCACTCTGCACCATTCACACTGGCTGTGCCCTACACTAGGATCTCTGTGCCGTGATCATAACTCGTGGAACAGGACTCACCCAAGTCAGTCCCCAGTACTTCCCTCCCTCCCCGACCTCCGCTCCTCTGCTCTGGGACCTTTCTGTCCCAAGTCAACCCTGATCTGTAGCTCTCATCCCAGGGGGTACATCTCCTGAGCCCTGCTAGCTTGACATTATGCAATTCTTGGTTAATGGTTAATCTGAAGGATTTACCTGACTCCAAGTTGTGTGCAAAAAGTGGAATTTTACAACAATGTGCAGAGGTCACATTTCTCATTGGCATGGTTCTTACAGGAAGTAGCCCACTGTGTGCGGGCACTGAGCCACATGCTGGTTGGGGAGGAGGAGAGATGAGCATTAAAGAAGTCATTGCCATTCTTCCTCAGCCACACTTCAAACCTCGGGCACTCTCATGGCTCACATTCATCCCTTGTTCTGGGGTCACGGGCAGCACTGTGACTTGGGGAACCCCTCTGCATCTGGGTCGACTGTCCAAGTTGACACAGAGACGACCATGACCCCATCCCACAGTCTCTTGAGGTCTGGACCCTGCTGCTTCCAAGCCACTTGGGAACATGGGGGTCTGTGGCAAGGTTGGGGCCTGCTCTCGGCCAGTGGGGCGCCCTGAGGGTGACTGGGTCAGATCACATGAGCTGCCAGGACGCAGGCAACAGGCCCACTGTCCTTGGGTCCGAGGCCTCCACCTCACCAGGCCCTCGGGAATCATTTTCATTCGAAGGGAAACATCACTCTGTATTCAGTGGGCTGAGTGGACAGTCCCACGTGGTAAGCCTGTGGATGGATCCGGCCAGTGCCCTGCGTCTGACCCACACGCCTATTTTTTTAAACATTCTAACACTAGTTACCACATGGAAACAGAGCAGTCTCACCTTTTTTTTTTTTTTTTTTTTTTTTTGGAACCAGGGATTGAACTCAGGGACACTCGGCCACTGAGCCACATCCCCAGCCCTATTTTGTATTTTATTTAGAGACAGGGTCTCACTGAGTTGCTTAGGGCCTCGCTAAGTTGCTGAGGCTGGCTTTGAACTCGCAATCCTCCTGCCTCAGCCTCCCAAGTCGCTTGGATTAC
>JAJEJO010000971.1:970643-995746 GCA_020662805.1 Glaucomys volans
GGGATTGAACTCAAGGACACTCGGCCACTGAGCCACATCCCCAGCCCTATTTTGTATTTTATTTAGAGACAGGGTCTCACTGAGTTGCTTAGGGCCTCGCTAAGTTGCTGAGGCTGGCTTTGAACTCGCAATCCTCCTGCCTCAGCCTCCCAAGTCGCTTGGATTACAGGCGTGCACCACCCCGCCTGGCTTCACCTTTTTAAAATGCAGATTTTGCATTTATTTGCGCAACACAGGTCTGCCCTCATTCCCACCAGAGGATTAGTGAGCAAATCAGGGGCCTCTGCAGAGGGCGCAGACACTGCTGCAGTCCACGCCACCCCCTGTTGCCTTTACCCAGCTCACTTCCAGTGTTTGTGTGATCTGCCTATCCCTGGGCTTTTGTGAGCCTGTGAACCTCTGAGGGAAGAAAGTGGAGAGCCCATTGGGAGGGAGAATGACAGGGGTGAGGGCGGACTTGTAAGGAGGGCGAGTCTGCTTCAGCTTGTCCTCCTGCCTTTACTCAGAAATTCCTAATGCATTTTTTTTTTTCTGTTCAATACACGTATTTGGTTCACCTTAGTCAAGACTGGTCTTCGAGCGACCAAGAAAGAATACAACTGGAAGAGAAAAGATATGGTAATAAACTTGGCACTCTGCACAGATGTTTCTTTTTGTGTTAAACTGCAGAGCAAAGGTCAATTTTGGGTCCAGAAGCAATGGCAGGTGGTGAGGGAAGAGGCTCCTAGTGCTGCAGCTCATTAATTTGGACAAATTGAGAAAAAGCTCATCTGGATTACTTAAAAATCAAAATCATTGAGTATTTATGAAATATGTAATTTTCCCTACCCAATTTCCCCCTTCCTTGATCTCTTCTCTTGGTATTTAGTTAGAAAGTGAGGCTCCCTCTGTGGGGTCAGGGTGGAGGTGGACATTGGGGTCAGGTGTCCACCTCCTCCCTCTGGACTGTGCACTCTCTTGGTCATGCCAGTGCTGGGCTGGGGTGTGTGGCCACAGACTACCCTGGGCGTCTGCCTGGAGAATGGGACTTGCTGAAGATCTCTTTACTACTAGGTTATTTAAACTGATTTATACTAAAGTGAGCATCATGGAGTAGGATGACGAACTTGCATGAAATTTTAAGAAAAAAACACAAAACATATTTCTAAAATGGAAAGTCACGGGTGCTCTTGTCCCCACATCTTTTTCTACTTTCCTCAGCAGTCATGGGTAGTTAAAGTCTGAGAGGTGCCAGAAGCCAGGCCTGGAGCAGGCGAGGGAAGGGGCTGTCCCGATGGACCAGGACAGAGCAGAGGCAAGGTGGTGGGTGGTGGGCGCTGCCTGCAGGGCTGTGACTGGGGAGTCTTGCTAACCCCCGCAGAGCTCACTGGCCTCCTTTGGGCAGAGTGGAGGTGCAGTAGGTGCGGGGCGAACGTAGGGTGGGCTTCAGGGGCCGCAGAACCCTGCCTCCTGCCACCCTCCAAGCCAGCTGTCAGGCCACCCGAAATCAACATGCTTCGAGGAAAAAGGATTTGTCAGGGAGCTGCAGCTTTAAGAGCAGTCCCTCAGCCCACGCATCCCCACCAGATCGCCACCAAAGACCCTCTAAGGGAAACCTTGGTCCTACTACTGTCATTTAGGATCCTCAAGGTGGTCTGCAGTGTATTTGTTGGGGGAGAGAAAGTTGCATGGATCGGGGTCATGGTCAACAGCTCCTTTAAACAAGCAACTTGGTTGTTTTTAGGGAGTCTCCTAGGGCCATCCTCTCCTTTCTGTTAAAGGGACCTTATTTCACAGGTGGAAATCTAATTGAGAGTCAAATAATTGAGCTCCTCTGTTACTCTCTTTTCCAGGCCCCATTATTTAGAACAAAACAAAACACAACACCTCCCATTCCACCAACGTATGAAAAAAGTTTCCAGTTGCTCTGCAGTCAATCAAAGTTAAACAAAACATGTCTCTTTTCCTGAAGCACACCTTTTAACAGAAAATAGAATTAATGTAGAATCTCCTTCCAATGTAGAGGCACACATGTAATTAATTGCAATGCATTACTCAACGCCCCTAACATGTAAGGTCTTTTAAGGGGGAATGTTCCAGATATTAAAAAGGGAACTGTGTAGTAAGTTTTCTGGTTCCATGTAGCAGGTAAGAAGTTTTTCCTGAAATGTGCATAGTCTAACATTTTACCTTTGACTTTCTTTTATAGCAGGACGCGAGGTACCAGTTTCGAAAAGGGCACTGATACGAATGAGATGTGTGGAGTCAGGTTAGAGACTGCGCTCGTATCCTGGTTCCAGTGCTGAAGAATTCCCTGGCAAGGACTTTCTTAGACACCGCTGAAACAGTTCAGTGCTGGATTTCTTCTGTGAGCAGCGGACGGACTGCTGTAAAATCTGATTCCCGTAGTTGTGCGATGTACTTAAGTGGTTCAGAATTCTTCAGGATGATGTAAGATACCTTAGAACTTATGGCCTACCAAACGACACCCTTCTAGCTGAGAGTGAGTTGTCAAATGTGTTGGACAATTAATGTCTGACTGTCCAAGGCATTAGGACCTGCAATTTTTATTGTGAAATTACTATAATTAACGCCTCCTGATTTTTTTCAGGGAAACATTTTATCTTTATCTTATATTGGAGACATATACACATACACTTCAGCATCCAATGCAAAACATTTTTTTCCTTACAATTCAGATCTTCCTTTAAGTCTTATTGTGCTTCCTTCTACAGTTTGAAACTTTCTCTAGTAAGGTTTATATAGGTATCTCCAAAGTGAACTTCCCACCATAGGTACACGGAAGCTTTGTTTTACTCTGCATGCTTTCCTTTAAAAAATCAAACCTGTGCTTTGTACCAGAGGAATATACTGTCCATGTATTTCAGGACGTCTGCTCTGTAACCATCCTTGAGAAGGGAGACTAGCAGCTACGGCTTCCGTTTGTACGTCATGCAAACACACAAGAGGCCTCCTTATATTTTTCAAAGTACAGTTACTCTCCCCTCTCCAGTTTAGGAAACATGGAAAAGTGGACCCTGTTCCAGTCTTGGTTACGGAAAGCAAAGTCGAGGAGAAGTTCACATTCTCACATTCCTAGACTTATTTGATGTCACTTTTCATTTTATTTTTAAAAGCTAAATAAAGTTGCATGATATGGTTGAATATTCATGTTTTAGAATCCATTATTCATTTTTACTTCAACGAGATTCTGAAGCACACACGATGCTGTAGGGAAAGTCGCAGCAGAGGCGAGAACGGAAGGAAACGCAAGAGCCCAAGTCAAGGCTGCCTGAGAACCTTGCCTTTGGTGTCCCTGTGTCCCAAAGAGGCTCCTGAACAGCCTCCTCCTCCATCCCTGGCCTCTTACTCTCAGGGTCACAAAGCACCTATAACACCAGGCCTCCCCTTTGCTTTTTCAGGAAGAGGGTAACAGGCTCTGCCTTTCCAGTCAGGGAGGGGCTCCACCCAGGCCAGACCGCCGCGTGGCCACAGCTGTCTCAGGCTCACCTTGAGGCGAGCTAGCACCTGACCTTGCTACCCTTAACACCGCTGGGTGCTCTTCTCCAGATCTAAGTGGGCAGTGGGTACCACCGAGCAGTACGCCCGCCATGCTGGCCTCACCATCACCCCACCGGGTCATCAGATATGAAGGCGCTGTGGCCATCTGCAGTGGCTCTTTGGGAGTGGGCCCCAGGCTTAGCATTGTGATGAGCTCCTCAGGCACCTAGAGTGGCACAGGAGTGGCAGACGGACACCTGCTGTCCCATTCTGCTTGTGGAACGTGTTCCCGCCACTGTGAGAGGCATACTGTCTCAGGCAAGGAGCGAATTACATGCCCATTTGTGACCCGATCAGTGATCTTTTAACCAGTTAATACATCCTTGTCCTTCAAACCATAATTGAAGTTGTTTCCGCAATTTGCATGACTTCAAAGAGGTGGCGTCAGGACATTCAAGGGAGTGACTGACAGTTCACTGCACCCAGTAATTGGCACCTTGAGGGGCCATTCAAGCATGGCCATTGTTGCCAGTATACCTTCTCTGCAGATCTTCATCCTTTGTGTGGAAGCTGAAGGTGAGATCAGACAGGATTAGTTATGTATCACTTAGAAGGTCGTTCTAGCCCACACATTTCATGATTCTTGAGAAGTCACAAGAACTGCCTCTCAAATTCCTTGTTTCGAACATAGCTGTGATGACTGTATATTAATTCACTTTCAATGAATAAATCTTTGCATGCGTAATAGAATTTATTCTATTTTCAATAAGGGAACTCTGTTTCCTGATGGTGTATTTAAAAATGTACTTGGGATCACTTCTACCCTGGAAATGCGTATTCATTATGGAGTATTTTCTATTTGCAAAGGAATACTTGCACAAAGTTCTATGGTTTCAAGCTGTTACCAGCACTTGATCTGAGGGTACATGACCCTGTTCTCTGAGTTCTCCCAGCGTTTTTATACAGCATCAAAGTGCATAGAAGACACAGCCCAATGGAACGCCAAGGTTTGGGTTCCTGAGTGGTGGAGCAATAGGTTCACTGAGGTTGGGGGGAAAGTTGAAGGATGTGAATTGTTTGCTTATTCAATGGCAAATGAATATCAGCCAATAAACGTTAAGTTTGAATAATTAATATTGGAGATTCAGAGTCTGAACTGTCATAAAAGAGTTGAAGCATATTCTCCATGAGGCAAGGACTGAAGAAGGCAGATGTCAAAGGCAAGAAAGCAACAAGGAACCTAATTACTAGAGATGTGACAGGAGCCCAGAACCACGGCATGGTCACAGATCTGAGGATGGAATGCACCATCAGTTTCTGAAGGGCAGAATACGTGGAGCTGGGTCCGAGTGAGCAGGCCAGTCCTTGTCTTTCAGACCAGTACTCCCTGGAATATTGTGCAACTTGGGATCTCCACCTACACTTTCAACATTCAGTGTCACTGAAGTCTTACATGCAGAGAAATCAAATACATGGCACTGGGATTCATATTTTATGTCACCGTTTAATAAAAAGATGAGTTTCATGCAAAGGAAGCCAGTCCCTAGTGCTCTGGATTGAATGTGTCCCCTCAAAATTCAGGTTGAAGCCTATTCCCCAATGACAGTATTTGGATATTGGAAAGGTAGTTAGGTCTCGAGGGTGGGGTCCTGAATGACTGGGATTGCAGGAGAGATCATGGAACAAGACAGCTGTCCACAAGCCAGGAAGCATGCCCTCATCTACAGTGTCTGATCTTGGGCTTCCCAGTCTATGGAAAGGTGGGAAATAAATCTTTCCTGTTTAAGTCACTTAATCTAAGGTACCTGTGTTATAAGGGCCCAACCAGACTAAGACCCATGAATGAGGGCACATGGATGCACCACTATTCTCACGGCTGATTTTAAGCCCAGCTATTCCAGTTAGGCTAGGAGGTTGTGATCCTTGTCCCAGGGATCAGGTCACAGAACTCCAGGATCCGAGTGAGAAACTTGAAGGTCAAAGCAGGACATGATATGTGTGGAAGCCACACACCCCTCAGCGGCTCCTCCACTGTCTCTGGTGAAACATACTCATGCCAATCTTGCAAGCCTCTGCCGTTCAGGGCCTGAGTACAAAGGAACACTCCAAAATGTGACAACAGAATTCTCTCATCTAGTTTCAACAAAGGATTTTATTTGCTGATCCCCAAAAAGCAAAATTTAGAAAACAGCAGCCCAATGCAAGAACGGTTCTGTAACGAAGAACACTCTTGTTCAGCCTCCCTCCACAGCGTGCCCTCCCATGCACATCAACCCAGAGCAGACTGACGTGTAGGAACACTCTGTCACTTGTCGGTGGCATCTGGCTCTTGTCTTGCTCACAACTTCAGGAACACCTCTCTGGCAGGCAAACATCTTCTCTGCAGTCTCCCCCTTTTGAAAGAAATTTCTTACAAAAAATTTTTCTTAACAGCAAAATAAAGATGCCTCTCCTTCATCTTCCCCCTTCAATTATCTACTAGAAAAGTACAGAATTGAATAGTTTTGCCCCCCAGCTGTGATCAAAACACTCAACATCAAAGAATGTCTGGCTAATTTATGTTCCTGGGCCACATACTTAGACATTTACAGAGGAAGTTGAGCCTCAAGTTCTAACGCTCCCCAAAATGGGTAACAAGAGGATTAGATCAGTTTGGCTACACAAGCTGCAGTCTCCCTGTGATGGCACGAAGCAAGCTTCTCAACTACCCACCGGTAAGACCCTGCTGAACACAGACCTGCAGAGATCCAATGAGATGCGAGTCTCAAATAGGGAACCTACTTCAGAGAGCTGAGACTTGTGAGCAGAACACACTGCTGGTGAAGGCACAGAGTAGAGTCCTGAGAGGTGTTAGTGCCACGTCATGAATAAGCCAGTAGCAGAGCGACCCAAGACCACACCATGATCACACCGGATGTTTCCAGGGAGCAGGAGACACGGCCGCAGCCCGCTCCTGGCAGCGCCTCAAGGCTGAGGAGTGTAGCGGAGGTACTTCTTGCCAGATGGGAGCTCTTTGGTGAAGACTCCTTTTGGGAAAAGTTTTTTGGCCTCCTCTTCAGGGATGGTGGGAAGGACCATCACACTGTCTCCATCCTGTTGGGAGCCATTGGAAATGGCGAAGAGCAGCTTAGTTCTCAAGACCCTGCAGAGGCAGTGGGGGCTGCCACGCACCTGGCTCCACCCCCTGGGAGGAATGCTGTTTGCACAGGGCCTCTCTAGCACTTGTGTGAGGGAGGCATTTCCCATCACAGGGCAGTCCCACCTTAAGCCCACTAGTGGCCTGCCATACACCCTGGATGGGCTCAGCCTATGGCTGCTCTATCCCACACCCCGTGTCCTGCCTCGCCTTTCCCAGGCACGCCTGCTTCCTCCTAGCCCTCCAACTGGGCTCTTAGGAACAAGTGCTGCTTCTGCCTGCAATGCTCTTCCATCACTCTGGACACTGTCACCCATCTGCTTCATGTCCTCCCTAAGGTCCCCGATGAGCAAGGACTCAGTGGCCTACTCCCCGCCACCTCTTGGTAGCACCTGTTGTCACAGCTCACAGATCACAGACTTATCTGCTGCTGTGTCCACCCACTGGAATGTAAGTTCCCCGGGTCAAGACTGCATGCTGCTCTGCTCCCTACTAGCTCCCCAGAGCCCGCTGCCTGGGCCTAATGAACATGCTTCACTAACGGACACAGAATTTAAATGATGTGCCTGTCAGAAAAATAAAACCTGGCTCCAGGTTAGCACGTTTTGCAAACTGCTGCGACATTAAGGTAATTTGGGATATTACCCACGTCCAACTTATTTGCAAAGATCTTCAATATTAAAAGTTTTATGAATAAGTTTCAGAGTCTCCAACATAGGTTTAAAAGACTGAAGCTTACAAGAAATGAAATGCTTACATTAATGCACCAACAGTTTTACAGCCATGACTTGAGAAAAATAACTAATCAGGATTTTGTTAAAAATATTCTGTCATCAGGCAATGGTTAGATAATAGGGTTTTTTTTTTTTGTTTTCTTCCTCCCCTCAAATCTCATACAGGTTGAGTCTCCCCAATCTGAAATGCTTATGGACAGAAGTATTTCAAATTTTGGAATATTTGTATGAACTTTACTGGCTGACGATTCCTAACTCAAAAAATTGAAATCTGAAATGCGTTATGCCCTTAAGAAGTTCCAGAATGGGCGCATTTTGGATTTTCAAACTGGGGATGCTCAACTTGTTTAAAAAAAAAAAGGAAAGAAATTGTTCTACCCAATTAATTTTTGCAAACTATCTAAAAATTAGAAAGCAACTAGGGAGTTTATGTATTACCTATAAAAGGTAGAAAGACCTCATGGCAAATCTTAAACTCAACTGTGAGGAAAAACTCTCGAGAGTGCATGGAAGTAGAAACAGCCCGGTAACTCAGACCTGGGACTGCTCAGGCCTTCCGGGCAAGCTTCAACCTTTTGAACAGCTTTACCTTCCAATCAACGGGGGTGGCAACCCTCTTTTCTGCCGTCAGCTGGAGAGAGGTAACTACTCGGAGAATCTCATCAAAGTTCCTGCCAGTGGTTGCTGGGTAGAGGATGGAAAGCTTCAATTTCTTGTCAGGACCAAAAACAAACACCTGCAATGCACACAAAGGCACATAAGTAGGAAGCTTTCAGTGCTTTTGATTATTAAAGCCACCCAGAAAGCTCTGCAGTTGTTAAAAAGTTCAAGGGTGTAAAAACAAAACAAAAATAACAGCTTCTATAGGAAGCTATAGTTTTCTTTTCCATGTTATTGTTCAAACCTTGAAGGGAGTCGAATCTGGCTCTGGCTATCCCAGGAAGAACCTGTCTGCAAATTCAACCCAGAAAGGCCCTGGGAGGTCTAGGCCAGAATCAGGGCTGAACACAATAAAATAATACGAGTGGCTGTACATTCATGCAAATGAGGGATTGGCTTGTTCCCCAGTGGGTAGAGGACGGACAAATAAGGATGAAAAACCTGAGCTGTCTTATGAAGGAGGACGTGGCCCCCGACTTTAAAGACGCTGCTGTCAGGAGTGCTATAAAAACATTTCTTAATTCTAGACGATACCTTAGGACAGACTATCATTCTGTGGATTTCCAAGAGCTGTGAAATGGGCAGTTTAAAAATCTAGGTGACTATTTTGGCTACTTTGCATCAGCAGTTCAGATAATCGACACTGTCACTGACACAGTGATTTTGTCGCTGCAGACACCCCCATTTCCTCCAGTTGCCTGGAGCAAGGACGTTGGGCGTGTGGTGGATCAGTCCTGGATCACGAGACTCACCACTCGGGCAGTCACAGGCATGCCCTTCTCGTCCTTCTCTGCGGGGTCCAGCATGCCCAGCTGGATGGCGAGCTCCCGACTCTTGTCGTCAATGATGGGAAAGGGTAACTTTTCTGTAGGCTCCTCACCATTATAAGCATTGATGTCCTGGAGTGAGGAGGAAAGGGGGAAGAGAACTCTAAACCCGACATTCGCTCAATTTCACCAGCTAACGGACATCATCTTGTAAGAAAGGGAAAAGAAGCACACTTTTCTCCGAGCAAGTTTAGTGAGATGATGAATGAATACACAGTTGCAGTTATTCAGACAGGAATAACAGCAGAGTATAGTACTTATAGACTGAAGCCCTTTTCATGCCCACTTCTCTTAGATTCTGCATTCTTTTATGCTTTGAGAACGCAGTATACCCTTAAAAGGCTTAGGTGTCCAAACACTATAGAAAGCACCAGAAACAAACACCCAGAACAATGCCACTGGAAAGGAAATTCTATGGATCTGGTCCCCACCTAAGAGCACAGTGACTTAGGTATCAGGCTGTAAGACAGATAACGAGAGATGTGTGTCTGTGTGTGCGTGGGTCACAAAGCCTCAAAGAAACACAGCTGAACGTGCACCCCAAGGACAGTGAAGGCAAAGCATTTCAAGTCTGAACCAGAAGAGAGAGACAGATGCACCTCCATCTTCCCTAGGGAAACTTTGTTCATTCACTCATTTCTTCTTTTCCTATCCCTCAGGGTTCTGGAGGAGTTAAGTTTCATTACTGGAGGGAGCACTGAGTTGGCACCGGAGTGGGTTGAGCAGCACAGCCACAGAGGAGTGATCTAGGAAAGGACCACGGCCCTGCCCGCATAGGAGCCTTGAATTTGGTTAGATGACTCCTACGTGAAGAGGCAGCATGCGAACATCCTCACGGCAGGGCTGGGCAGGAAAAGGCTTCAAGGGATGGGCAGACCTCTGACTGGGCCTGTGAAGGGGGAGTCAGACTCTTGGCTGGGAAAGACAGGCGTTCTAGGACGGGGAAAACTACGCATGGAACCAGGAGGAGGCTGCACGCTGAGCTGGTACAGGAGAGGGAAGAAAGCTGGGTGGTTTTAGGAACTAACGGGGAAGAGGACTGGAAACTGGAGAAGGATTTCCCCTCTACAATCCCAGGTGAGGCAAGAGGAGTGAAATTTTGAGACCGGCCTGGGCAACTTAGTGAGGTCCTGTCTTGAAATAAAAATAAAATGATAAAACAGGCTGTGTAGCTCAGCCATAGAGGAACTGCCTCCCATGCAGAAGGCCCTGGGCTCAAAACCCAGCACCACAAAAAAAAAAAAAAAAAAAAAAAAAAAAAAAAGTCTATTTATTATTCATGAGTGTGGAGCCTTGAAAGTAAAACAGGTCACGGCACAGCAGGAACAAAACCGTTCTGCATTGCTCAGTAGAGACAAGATAAAGGTAATGACTCTGAAATGGGTGAGAACAGATTTTAACGTATTTCTCAACTTCAATATCTGAACTTTTGTCATCACCGGATGCCTATCAAGCCACCACAACTAAGTAATAACCAGGGTGGTTTCATGCTGAAGGCACCTTGAGGTTTCTGACATAACCAGTTCTATGCCAAAGTTTGGACACAGTTTCCGACAGTTGGGATCATTCCCTATTCAATTGCAAGTGTGAAGTTCACCAGAAGAAATGCACCTGGTATGCTCCTCTACTTCCAAGGTGTTATACAAGGGCTGTAAAAGCGGATGATGTGTTGCTTGATTGCTGCTCTGCATTCTCCTCCCTGCCCCCTGCACAAAAGGCAGCCCAGAAAGCACGGACCGAAGCAGCACGGGCTTGGCTGTGTCCTCCACAAGACCTGGCCAACTCCACTCTTTACCATGTAGCACCAAGGCCAACATCAGTTTGAAGTTCAAATCACATTGTCACCATTTTCTAGCTGGGCAGTCTTGAGAAAATTTCCCCAAAACTGCCTGTGAGAAAGCTAAAAAAACACCGGTTATTCAGTGCCAAGTATTATAAAGAATGAAACAAACAAAAAACAAAGAACCACCTAAAGAAAGACAATTGCCCTCCTTTCCTCCTGAACATGTTTTTTCTGATCCGAGACTTCAGATTGACAGGTATGGTGTGGCCATAGGATACAGTCCTGGTCAGCACTCACGACTCAGCAGCGCATGGTTCATCCAGTCCCACGTGCTCGACAGGAAAGGAGCTGCTATTACTTAGATGCACATTATAGCAAAGTCCTTAAAATGCCTGCAAGTTCCATCTAGACCACCAAATTTTATGTCCACGTAAATCCTCTTGCTGCAAGCAGACAATTTCCTCAGTTCATTCATTCGACAAACACTGCCTAAGCTGTACTGAGTCCAGGGCTCTGTTTCTGCAGTGGACCCCCGCTCGGCTCACACTCCAACAGGGAGAAACAAGTCAATAAAAAAGCAAAGCCCAGAGTGTTTTGGTGGTTAAAGTGCTAAGGAGAAGGGAGAGGGAGAGTGAGTGGAGTTATAATGATAGACAGGACAAAGAAAGGTTTTCAGGGAGTGCTCTGAGCTGAGGCCACAATTGGCCAGCTGCTTAGACAGATGTGCAAGCAAGTCTTCCAAACACGAATCTGGATATATTTTGTGGCTGGAGCCAACAAGTTTGTGATAAATCAGACAAGCAATGTGAAAAAATAAGAGGAATTCAGAATGGCTCCTGAATGGCCTGAGTAACTACAAAAATGTGGTTGCCATTAGTTAAGAGTAAGACCCTGGGGTGAAGAATGGGGTCACTCTGAGACTCACTCAGTTTGAGATGACTGGATGGCCCATGGAGATGCCAAGTGGTTTTACCACCCTGGAGCAAGGAGAGATGGAGACCTGAGAATCACAGCACATGGACATTACTTACAGATGTGAGTGGAAGAGCTCACAAGGGAAAGAGTGCAGATGTTAGGGAGAAGTGGTCAAGGAGTAAGCTCAGGACAACTTCAGCAGGCAT
The DNA here is from genome assembly GCA_020662805.1 of Glaucomys volans. Taxonomy (NCBI): domain Eukaryota; kingdom Metazoa; phylum Chordata; class Mammalia; order Rodentia; family Sciuridae; genus Glaucomys; species Glaucomys volans. The sequence continues at coordinate 982,385 of JAJEJO010000971.1, forward strand.
TAAGGGCCAGGAGACGACGAAGAATCAGTCTAATTCTGAGTGGCACAGCGATGATGGGGCATCCCACAAGCCAGGAGGAAACATCAGGACACAGAATGATCGGCTGGGCTGGATGCTGCTGGTAGTCACCACTGGCTGAGACAGAACCACTGGATTTAGCAATGTGGAGGTCACTGTGATGTCCAAGTCAGATTTTCAAATAATCAGTTTGAACCTGAAATTCACTTGTACCTTTATCTCAAAGCCAAGTTACTCTCTACATATAATCTACTTTGCACATAGCCACAGGCTTAAAGCACAGGCCAATGGATACTTCTGATGATATATTCTATTCTCTCACTGTAACAATCAACACAGAAGACTTTTGTGACCTCTGGTCACCAGGAAGTATGTGGGGCTTTCCTCCCCACCAACAACCAATTGATTCTGCCTCTGACACCTGCGGGGTGACCTCTAACTCAACTCAGTTTTGAAGCTATGTATACCTGGAGACGGTGTCAGATAACCACACGCTGAAGGCTCAGTCCCACAAGATTCCCCCCCTTTGAATACCAATTGCCAGCTCCAGGTGGCTTCACCTGTGCTTGTGACTTATGGGCTGTAAACTGTGGCTCCTATGACCCAATCTATGGCTTACTTTGCTAGAGTAGCTTATAGAACTCATGGTTACATTCACATTTATGTCTTACTAAAAACGCTATTATAAAGGTCACAGATGAAGAGCTGCACAGGGTAAGGAACAGTGTGTCCACGCTCTGCCCAGGCACACCACCCTCCGGAACATCCACATGTTACCTATTCTCAAGCTCCTGGAACCCAGTCATTTTGGGTTCTCACATAGGCAGGATTGGCTAAATCACTGGCCAAGGGTCATCATCTCAACCTTCAGACCTTCTCCTCCCTACAACCTGGGAGACGGGCAGAAAGTCCCAACTCTATTTCTGCCTGGCTCTTTTCCAAAGATCAGTCCCTATTTTGAAGCTACCAAGGAGCTTGTCAGTTATCTGCCAACTCATTAGCATACAAAAAGACACTTCTCAATTGGAAGACTCCAAGGATTTTCGGAGTTGTTTTAGAGGACAATAAGGGCCAGATCTATTTCAAACATCACAGAATATACCTTGCTCCAGGCAAGATGGTCCTCAACACTGTCTATTGAAAGGGCGATCAACTTAACATTCTTCTTGGCAAACTCTGGTGCCAGCTTTGCAGCTCTGCCAAGCTCGGTGGTACACACGGGGGTGAAGTCCCGGGGGTGGGAGAATAGAATGCCCCATCTGAAAGGAAGAAGAGGTCACCATTGAGTGAAGCGTCACCAACAATGTGCAGAGAGAAAACTCACAGCATAAACAGGCTCCTTCTTTCTTTCTTTTTTAAAAGAATGCTTATGAAGACATTTGCTTTTAAACCTTTCCAATCTTACCTCCAGAAAAGACTGTTGACAGCTCAGTTCAAATATCCAGGGTGTTCCCTTCTTTAACGACTATGGAGCCACCCTGACTCTTTCAGCTAATAAAATCTGTGCTACTTAGGCCAAGTAGCTACCTTTTTTTCCCCCTTGCATAGACCTTGACATTCAGCTCCCCTAATGCCCCAAATCCAAGCAGATGCCTGACTGCAATAATAAACAAGATTATGTAATCTAAAACAAATAGGCTTCTATCCTGTATTTATAAGTAAAATTAAGGGTGACACTTGGTTTCTTCAAAGAGTGGATATAAACTCTTGTAAAGCTACTTGACTGATCCAAGCTGACCTCCCCAAAGCTTGGCAAGTTTCCTGAGCACAGAGAACAAAAACTGACAAGGGCACCTCCTTCCCACTTACATCTGCCATTCAACTCCCAAAGCTTCAGGAGAGGAAAAGACCTCAAAGAAGGAGGAAGGAAGTATGGGGAAGGAACAGTACTTTTCAAGACTGTAGAGGTGTGTGGCATGTTTAGTTTTTAATAACAGACAATAAGAGGGACACATATTTTTTGAAATGATCTAGCAATGAGTAATATCCAGGCCTTAAGACTTTAGGGACATGGACCTCTGGAAGGATCAGATGAGACATAAGAAAAAGACTTCAGAAGTTGTAAAGAACCAGAACAGGGCAATTCTTCTTGTAGTCAAAGGGGTGATGAGTGAGAAAACAGAAGTGGTTTCCCATTGTGAGTCAAGGGACGATTTTGCTGACTCGCGCTGGGGAACTGGTTTTAAGCCACTTCATATTCTCCCCTCCCCGAGGTTTGCCACAGGCTGCTAAGAAATGCCGACCTTGGCCTGCCTTCCCCTGGAACTTTCCCTACCGCCCTGTTGCTGCTCTTAAAAAGAGTAATTCAATTACATTATCCCATTTCCTTCCTTCCTCATTTTCAAGAAACAAAAGGTTTCGTCCTTTTAAGAGAAGGCCCCAGACAGCCCGAGGTGAAGATGTTTTTGTTCAGTGAAGATGCACCATGAAGAAGTTGCCTCGGGCACCTGCAGTGATAAGGCTGGGTACACTCCCAGAACCTTTTGTTTTCCATTGTCAGGGGTTCTTAGTTAACTTATTCTTTTCCTCCAAAAAACATGTGGATTAGAAATTGGCAGTCACACCTGAGATCAAATACAGAATGGAGTTTGGAAAAACTGGATGAAAATCCATACATTATAAAGATACAAAGGCCTAAAACTTCTTTTCCAGGCAAGGTTGGAAATGCCATGCCAGTCCTTAGGCAGACTTGTGTATTTGTTTGCAGATGCAGATATTTTACTTATCTTCTGATTTGTGGTTTCCTAAAAAGATAACCCTTTTAATCAAAACCAGATAAATCCAGAGGCCATTAAATGATCACAAAGAATCAGAAAGTATGGGAGGCTTAAACAAGTGACATTTTTAATTGTTGCTAAGGTAAATGCTTTAATATGTATTCCTAGACAATAAAAAATTAACAGTTCTGGTAAGATTTTATGTTTCATGGGCTGTGGAAAGGAATACACTGGAAAGAGATGAAAACTGGACTCGGGGATGCCCAGAGTCTATTTTTAAAGTTCTCTTCTGCTGCAAGGTCTGAAAGTTTCACTTGTCACCCTTTTTCTAGCCTAGCCTTTTCTTAGTATTTCCTCTAATCAGGAGGGGTAGAATGCACTGAGGAGGTGGAATGCAGTTCGGAGGGCCTGGTGTCCAAGAAGCTTTCGCAGGTTCTCTGTCCAATTATTGATGAATTTCATAAGCTTCTCTCTCACTCTACATACATATGCGTGGACACTGGATAAAAAAGAACAAAACCCACGAGGAATTTTCCAGCCTGCGAGCAGCAGAATATGGGGGCCAATAAAACTCCAAAACCAAACAGAACTAGACACGTCTGGAATGTTTCTGATTGAAATCGAACAGCTCGCACTTTGCTGATTCAGACGCTGTGAAACAAGGGTGGCATCAATTTATTCCTAGTTATTATGGTGACCGCCAGCCAGGCCAGGTCACGGGTCACCGATGTGGCTATCACCAGCTAGGCCACGTGCTGGCCTAAGGGGGAGGGGGCCACCGGGAAACAAAGGGCGTCAGGGTGGGCAGTTACCGCGTCCCGGCCCCCCGACCGCCCCACGCTGGCCACTTCCCCCAAAGTGTGGCAAGTTCTGGAATGAAGGGCACTGGCACACGCAGACTGTCCTCGGTTCCTCCGAAAGCCGTTACCAAATCACATCCTGGCCACTGAAGGAGGCCCTGACCAGTCTTTCGACCAGCCGGTGGTTTTAAATCTTACATTTTGGGTCCAGAAATTTGCCGCGACCACTGCGGCAAGCAGCCCTCAGACACCACGCGCCGCGCGTCCTGGGCTCCGGCCTCGGGCACCACCTACCCAGGAAGCCAATTCCAGAACCAGGGAGGCGGGCAGAGCGCCCGGGCCCGGCGTCCCGGGAGAGAGGCCAGCACCGCCGGCCGGCCCCGCGCTCCCGCCCGGGCCCCGGTGCCTGCACGACTCACTACCCCTCCGGTGCCCGACCGCCGAAGCCCGTCGTCCCCCTCCGGGGCGAGCAGGGGCCCGGGGGCCGCGCAAGGCCGGCCGGGCGGCGCGGGGGCCACGGCGCGGCAGGCACGTGCGGGGACCGGTGCGGCGGGCGGCGCGCAGGGGCCGCGCGGCGCAGGACGCAGAGGAGAAACGGGAGGCGCCTCGGAGCTCGGGCGGCGGAGGCCGGGCAGGGCTGGGCGGCACTTACGAGTCTCCCAGGAAGTCGTGGAAACGGATGGGTCCGATCGTGGTATTGGCCTCGAAGTTGGGGGCTTCGTCCCCGAGCAGGAGCCCTCCGGGCATGGCGGCGGCGGTAACGAGCGGAGAGCAGCGCAGCCGCAGCGGAATCAGCCGCCGCCCGGGCGCGCCGAGAGGTGCAGGCGGCGGGGAGTGGGCGGGGCTGGGGGAGTGGGCGGGGCCGGGCGCGCCGAGAGGCGCAGGCAGCGGGGAGTGGGCGGGGCCGGGCGGGAGTGGGCGGGGCCGGGGACCGCGGCTCCCGGGCTGCGGGGCCGCCCACCTGGCGGGAGCCCGAGGTCACAGAGGCCGCCTCTTCACCCGCGACGCGGGGCCCAGTAAGGCGGCCCCGCAGGCTCGGGTTGCGCGGGGTTTGGCCCCGCGGGGCGTCTCAGGGTGAGGGGAAGCGGAGCGCAGTAGAGGGAGCCCGGTGGAGAGCCCGGGGCGGGCCGGCTCCGCGCTGCGCTCCGCGGCGCTGGGGCTGCAAGGTCCGCGCAGACCCTCGTGCACACCCCCTCGCGCGCCCCCCACCGAGGGGCCGAGTGGCCCCCACCCCCATCGCACCTCTCTTTTCGTGTGACCGTGGGGCGTCCTGGCTCCCTGGCCAGCCTAGCCCTGATGAGCCGGGTCTCTATCAGGATGTGGCGGGGCCCGGCGTGGGGGACCCGGTGTCATAGGAAGTGGCTTTCTTATTTCAGCAAGGATGCCGGGCCAATGTCAGTGCTAAGGTAATGAACCAAACTTTTATTTTGCCTTCCCCAACCCCTGGTTCTTTATGAACTTATAAAAATCCAACACAATTATCCTGAAATCTAAATATAAAATTTTAAACATACTTGAGACTTGTGTCCAAGTCACCTCTTGCCTGGGGAGGTGAGAGGTTTAGATCCATTATTTCCCTTTGTATGTGCCACGCACGACGTGGATAAGCTTGTGCTCTTAGAGCCTTCATTCTACAAGTGTCAGAAAATATGCTTAAAATTCAACGGGAATATATTAAAAAGCCTGAAGTCCTATTCAGAGAAATAAAATAAGGTTCCGTGTTAGAAGGTGAGTGGAGGGCTGCTTCGGATTGTGTGGTCTGGTCTGGGAAAACCTCCAGGATAATACAGGTTAGCACAGTAATGACTTACTGGTGGCTGTTATTTGGTTGATGATAATGGTTCATGCAACACCTCTTACTTGCCCTACTATGTGCTAGGCCCTATAAAACGAATGCACTATCTCTAATTTGTCTCCATGCTTTGTTTTTAAAAGCACTACATTTCAACTCCCTTTGTAAGGGAGATTGAAGAACTGGGAGAGAAGGGTAGTTTGACCTTAAGGCACTATGAATGAGGTGTTGTGAAGAGGAGCCAAAAAACAAAGGACACACCATAAATATGGACAAATGAATACAGAAATAAATTTTTGATCTCTATCAAAAGCATAATCGTATAACCATGTTGTAAAGTAAGCAAATATAATCAGACAAACGCTAGTTAGAATTTATAGCACCTGAAGCTGCATACTGAGAATGCTTCCGCACTCTGTTAGCTTGGTTGCTTTAGCCTTTCAACACTTAAAATGCTTTTAAATTAGCTTTTAACACTTTGACAACATGGTTTTTCACAAAAATGCCTAGATTTCTGTCTCCTGAAAAATCAGAAGATCTAGCAACACCAGTTCCATGATCCACTTGGAAACAGTGCCGGAGAGTAGCCTTCTCAGAGTTGGGTGTTTCCTGTTATGACGAAGGTCCTCTACCACCTACTGACATTAGAGTAGATTAGGAAAATGAAATAGTTCTGACATCCCTATGTCTGTCAAAATTCTGCAAATGAAAGACCAAGAGTCCTATGTTTCAAGGAAACCTAGATTAGCACATTTTTTTGTAAAAGTAATGTTCTCGCTGGTCATGCTGGTACACGCCCGTAATCCCAGCGGCTCCAGAGGCTGAGGCAGGAGGATCACGAGTTCAAGGCTAGCCTCAGCAACCATGAGGTGCTAAGCAACTCAGTGAGGCCCTTTTTCTAAATAAAATACAAAATTGGGCTGGGAATGTGGCTCAGTGGTTGAGTGCCCCTGACTTAAATCCCTGGTACCAAAAAAAAAAAAAGGATGTTTTCATATATTTAATATGTAAACAAAGTGGGAACAGCACTGTTCTGCTTGGTCCTGTAGGTAATTCAGTTTAACCTCTGACCTGTAATGCACAATAAGTGCTCTGTAAAGGGTCAGTGAAAAGTGCAGTGGGAAAGATGGACAGGAAGGGACAGGAAGGGAGGTGGAGAGGCATTCCAGGGAGAGACTAGAATGTGGGAAGGGGAGAGCTAGACTAGGGAACCGTTTAATTTTAATTTGAAGAGGAGCTGAAAGCTCTCATGTCAGAAAAAAAAAAAAAGATTTCAAGCATCTTAAGGAATTCGAGAGAACATTGAAGTCCTTAGAATTATATCCCAAGGGACAAGAAGGAAGGGGATGCAGGGATCTTCAGAGGCTGTGACACTTGAATAATTCACATTCTCTTCTGACCTTACTACTTGAACAGATTGAAGAAAAGGTGAAGGGATTGGCGGTGGCCTTTTGAAGAACAGCACTGCAATAGGCTGTCTCTTTCTCTTACTGGATTGTGAACCCTCAAAGGTTTGACTGCATTTTATCAATAAATATTTGTGACCTATTAGACATAGCAGGTTACCTTCCTGCAGCCACAACAGCCAATTTCCTTGACTCCTACAGCAGGGACTAAAAGTTTGTGTTGTAATTGGGTGAAAATTCTTATGCATGTGGTAGGAGACACATACAACTCAAAATTCATGTTAGAATGGTGGGATTGTGTTTTTAAAAACATTTTGATACACTTTCTTGTTAGATTAACTTCTTTTCCGGGAAAAAATAAATAAGTAAGGCCACTGGGGCATGGGGTCAGAAACTGAAAGATGGCCAGATAAGGCAGTGAGCAGAAGTCCTGACACAGCCAGGGAAGGGAGTGTGGGTTGGCAGGAACTCCGGACCCACCCAGGTCATTGGATACCAACCGCCTGGTTGCTTCCAAACTGGGGTGAACCAAAGCAGGCAATGCAGAGGTCTGCCCCAGGTGCAGGCAATCACTCTGTGCATTGCTGACAACTTCAAAGATGAAAATACCAGTTGCTTGTTACCAACACCAAGATCTGGTGCTTCAGAGTAATGTTAGTGATAAAATACTCCTCTCAGAAAAATCTTGCCTTTGGTCCAAATTCTGAATTTTGGTCCAAATTGCTGCATTTATTGTTGAGTTTTAATAATGCATATTCTTATTAATATTAAGCTCCAGATTAGCACATTTTACTTGTTTATCCTTTAATAAGCTCAAGTATTCTACCTAGAAATTAATTTGCAGAATTATGTTACGTGGTCAGTCTTTTAACGTCATCCTTTTTAACAATAAATTGGTTTGAGCTATCTTTCAGTACAGTTTCTGTCTCCAACACTTGAAGCAGTAATTCCTGCATTTAAACTACCGGTTTCAAATAAACAACAGCTCATTGATTGTAAGGTTAAAGCAATAAAACTTAAGTTATTTTATTGTGAGTGGTTGCGTGAAATTTTTGTGCTTTTTAAAAAATGTTGCTACATGAAATTAAGACAGACACAATAAATGAAAAGACATTTCATGCTCACGGACTGGGAGGCAATGTTATCTAGAGGTCAGTACTACCCAAAGCAATTGAAAACAATACCTATCAAAATCTCAAGGGCATTTTTCTTTTGCAGAAATAGAAAGATCCATTCTAATAGTCATATAGAAAACCAAGGCCCCTTGATTAGCTAAAACAATCTTAAATAAAGAACAAAATTAGAGGTTTCCTACTTTCTGATTTCCAAACATATGAAAAAGCTACGGTATTCAAAACAGTTGTACTATCAAAAAGCAGACCCGGACCAGTGGAGGAGACATCCCACAAGTAAACCCGTCGTACACAGGGCTAAGTGATCTTCGACAGGGATGCCGAGACCACTCAATTGGAAAGTGTCTTAGACAAAGCATGAGGGAAAAGTGGTTCTGTCCATATAGAAGAAGGAAGCTGGACCCTTATGTATAAAAATCAACTCAAAATAAATCGAAGACCTAACTTCATGACATTGAATTTGGCAGTGATTTCTTGGATATGACACCGAATGCACAGATGACCAACAAAGACTGACAAACGAGACTCTGAAGACACAATCAACAGAGTGAAGCAGGAAATGAAGTGTTTGGCACTCATAAGAGGTTAATGTACAGAAGGAACCCCTACAACTCAATGACACACCCCAAATAATCCAATTTAAAATATGGGCAAAGGACTTGGATAGACGTTTCTCTGAAGATGAGATATAAATGGCCAATAATGATTAATTAATGATTAAACATTATTTGCCATTGGGAAAATGTGAATTAAAACCACATATCACCTCACACTTCTTAGGATGGCTGCTATCAAACAAAATAGCAAGTGTTGGTGGGGATGTGGAGAAATTGGAGTTCTTGTGCACGGTGGGGAAGGCAGAATGGCACAGCCACCCGGGAACACAGATGGCAGCCCCTCACACAGTTAGAATGGAATCTCCAATATGATCCAGCAATCCCACTTCCGGGTGTGTGTTCAGAAGAACTAGAAGCTGGGTTGGCACAGTGTGTGTTCACTGCGGTGCTGTTCACAAGAGCTCATGGGTGGAAGCAACCCAGATGCCCATCAGTGGATGGAAGGACAAAGTGGCGTGTACACATGATGGAATTTCATTCAGCTGAAAAGGAAGGAAATTCTGACACCTGCCAAGACAGGTGAGGTCTGAGGAAACGATGCTGCATGAAATAAACTAGTTACACAATGACAAATACATGTGATTCCACTTATGTGAGAGAGGCAGAGGGCTAAACTCAGAAGTAGAAAATAGAACGTTGGTTGCCGGGAGGGGGAATTGGGAATTGTCTAATGGATGTAGAATTTCAGTGTTGCAAGATAAGAAAAGTCCAGGCGATCTGTTGATACAACGATGTGATTATACCCAACACTATTAACTGTACATTCACAGATGGTTGAGTTAGTAAATGTATGTCTTTTTTTAACCATGATTTTAAAAATTTAAATTATTTAAAAAATGTAAAACAGTGAGGCAAAAATGCAGTAATGTTTTGTTTGGTAAGTGCAAATTTTAGTTCATATATGAAAAATTTTATTGGATTTGAATATCTTTAATACTGACATTGATTCTTCCTTTTAAATTATTAGCTGTGATTGCGGAATTAAAAAGAACTTAAAAAAAAGTATTACTGACCAAAGTAAAAGTTAAAATTGTTAGGCATATATAAAAGTATTAAGTAAATAGTTGCTTTTTTCTTTCTTATAATGTAAAATTTATATTATTTTTAATTTAAACATTAAAAATACTGGCAGGATTATGGGTACACAAAATTCATCAAAAGAACCAGACGCCATGTTGCACACTCAGGAGGCTGAGGCAGGAGGATCCCAAGTTTAAGGCCTGCTTAGACAACTCAGCAAGACTATGTCTTAAAATAAAACTTGAAAAGGGCTGGGGGTGTAGCTCAGTGGTAGAGCACTTGCCTAGCAGGAGTGAGGCTCTGGGTTCAATCTCCAGCACCACTACCACCACCACCAATGAAAAAGTTCGATAAGACAAGCTTCTGCCTTTTTGCTTTTCAGGCTGTTGTTATTATTTCTTCGTTTTGTGATTATTGGTGAAAATAATAGTTATATAGAAAAGGTGGGAGGATGGTGGGGCCCCACATATGCTGTGTTTCTGTAGAAAAGGACGCAGTGAACACCTTCCTGAGCTCTCAAAACAGATCAACTTTCTTTTGAATAATAAATTAGGCCTATCCAAGAGTGATCTTCCAAATTGTCTACAGCTCGAATAAGAACCCAAATGATAATATTTGATGCTGGTCACAGTGTAGACCATCCATCAGAACAAGTTGAATATCAGCAACATTCCCAATGACATTTTTTTTTTCTTTCATTTATTTTCTTAAAATTATTTTTACAGACTGCATTTTGATTCATTGTACACAAATGGTACAACTTTTCATTTCTATGGTTGTGCACCATGTAGATTAATACCATTCATGTGATCATACATACACATAGGGTAATACTGTCTCAATCTACTATCTTTCCTTTCCCCACCCCTCCTGCCCCATTTTCCTCTACACCATTCAAAGTTCCTCCAGTCTTCTCTGACCCCTCACTATACCTCCCCCGCATTATGTATCATCATTCACTTATCAGAGAAAACATTCGGCCTTTGGTTTTTTGGGGCTTGGCTTATTTCACTTAGCATGATATTCTCTAATTGTATCCATTTACCTGCAAATGCCATAATTTTATTCTTCTTTATGGCTGAGTAATATTCCTTTGTGTATATATACCACAGTTTCTTTATCCATTCATCTATTAAAGGGCATCTAGGTTGGTTCCACAATCTAGCTATTGTGAATTGAGCAGCTGTGAACATTGATGTGGCTGCATCACTGTAGTATGCTGATTTTAAGTCCTTTGGTTATAAACCTAGGCGTGGGATAGCTGGGTCAAATGATGGGTCCATTCCAAGTTTTTTGAGGAATCTCCATACTGCTTTCCAGAGTGGCTGCACCAATTTGCAACTCCACCAGCAATGTATGAGTGTGCCTTTTTCCCCACAGCCACGCCAACATGTATTATTGCTTCTGTTCTTGATAATAGCCATTCTAATTGGGGTGAGAAGAAATCTTAGGGTAGTTTTGATTTGCATTTCTCTTATTACTAGAGAGGTTGAACATTTTTTCATATATCTGTTGATTGCTTGTAGATCTTCTTCTGTGAAGTGTCTGCTCATTTCCTTGGCCCATTTGTTGACTGGGTTATTTGCATTCTTGGTGTAAAGTTTTCTGAGTTCTTTATAGATTCTGGAGATTAGTGCAATATCTGAAATGTGTGTGGCAAAGATTTTCTCCCACTCTGTAGGTTCTCTCTTCACATTGTTGTTTTCTTTGCTGAGAAAAAGCTTTTTAGGGTGAATCTATCCCAATTATTGATTCCTGCTTTGATTTCTTGTGCTTTGGGAGTCATGTTAAGGAAGGCTGGTCCAAAGCCAACATGATGAAGGTTTGGACCTACTTTTTCTTCTCCAATGACAACATTTAAAATCACCCCTAAAAGTTCAATAATTTCTTCTCACAGGTATGCAACACACACACACACAACACACACACACAATGTGTGTGTTTGCACAAAGTAGTACTAGAATATTCATAGGAATTATCATATGTATAATAACCAAAAGCTAAAAATCACCCATTTACATTAAAAAGGAAATAACCTGGTGTCACGTGATGAACTATTAAGCAGCCTGTGAATGAAGCACCTACAACCACTTACAACAATGTAGCCAAATCTCATAAATAATGTTGAATAAAAGGAAGCGAGACGAAGAAGAGGACGTGCCGGTTGGTCTCTTTTCCATAAAGTGCAAAGGAGCCACCGGAGCTCTGCTGGGAGAAGTCGGTGTTGGGTGGGGGTGGCACCGGGTGGCGTGGAGAGGGTGAGCAGGAGCTCGGGAGGGGACGCCCTGTGGCCAGTGGCTACCATGCTGGGCAGCTCACTGTTGATTTGTTTCATGGTTAGCGTTCTGCCTGAGCCGCTCACTTCCCCATTCGTCTCTTCTCTTCATTCACTCAGACTCACCTCGCTAAACCCAGTGGAAGCGTTTTTTCACGTTCAATGCATTTGACAGTTGACTCCTTTCTTTGTTTAAGTGCTTCCTCAGCTTCCACGAGACCAAGCTCTTGATTCCTCCCATGTCTGCTCTGTCCCATCCGTCTCTCACTTCCAGACGTGGTTCTTGTCAGGGCACGTTCCTGGGCTTGCTGCTTTCTTCTCTATCCATGTCATCTCACCCTGTGACTTTAAGGGTCACTTCTGTGCCAGGGAGGCCTATTTTTATCTTCAGACAAGCTCAAGGTCTGTGTGGCCAGCTACTGCCCGTTCGACACCTTGACCTGATTTATGTCCAACATGTAATTCTTAACCACCTCCAAGTTCATTTGATCCAAGCGATTTTCCCTTTCTAGAAGAAGCGTGATGCTGACTTCTCCTCTCACTGGCCCCACAGGTGCCCTAACACCAGGCTCGGTGATTCTGCCTGCGAAGCATGTCTTCCAGCTGTTCCCGTGTCCATCTTTACTCCTCGCCCTGCACTCAGGTGTTGCTAGCTATTCATTTGTTGGCTCTTAGCTCCAAATCTGCCTTTCTGTGTGCTGTGCTGTGACGCTGAGCCACAGCTGTAAGCTGCATTTTCTGTCTGACAGATGGCTTTTCATTAGGCTTGGCTGGAGTGCAAGGTAGGCTGAAGGGATTCTGGAGGCTGGGGAGGGAAGAAAGAACTTACCTGTTGTATTTCCCCCTCCACCTGACAGAATGCATCAGCCCACGGCTGGCCCTGGCGGTGGGCTGGTGAGCAGGTGTCTTCCAGAGGCCCCCTTCCTGCAGCGATGGTGTAGCAGCTGACCACCTCCTCAGAGGCCTGCATCTTGGCCTGCTGCGTCTCTCCTCTGCATTTCTAAATACCCTCCTTGTTTATCTTCCCCTCAGTCCTCGGAGTGATACCTGTAGTCTGGTGTAGGGAATCAAAACTTAATAACTCCAGGTGTGCTTGCAAACAAGACACCTTGTAGTCCTTGGCAGAATCTGCCTGCAAACGGGATTTTCTACCAAGAGGTTAGAGACAGACAGAGAGAACATTGCTTGCAAACAAGAATGTTTCTCTGGCCCTGAGAAAGGACAGAGCTCAAAATGTTTGAGTCTAGGTTAGATTAAGAAACAGTTCAAGGAGAGGTTATCTGGCTGTTGCGTGTTGGCCCTAGCCGTTGCTGTTGGTGATTTGTCTGCTTTGCCTGGGAATTCATGGCTGTTGACTTTTTGCCTTCTTTGTCTGTAGGGGTATAAAAGGCTAAAATCATATGTAACGGGGAGAAGGATATAGAAGGATGAAAGAAGGATAAATAAGAATGGGGAATAAAGAATCATTGCATGCTGACCTGTGTCGGAGATCTCCATCCCTCTCCTTCCCTCTCTCCCCTCCACCCCTTCCATTAACAGATTTCTCTACAGTCTGGTTTCCACTTTTTCACACCATACAATTTA